>CM068965.1:9868268-9886752 GCA_035128595.1 Eptatretus atami
CAATTTTTTTCGGAGCAAAATTCAAAATGGCCACCATCAAAACCGTTTTTTGGCCGTAACTCGGCCAAAAATCGAGATATGAACCCGATTTCAGTGGCAAACCCTATGTTTTGGGGGTCAAGGAATACACTGATATGTTTAAATAAACCATATCATCCATATAAATAGTCCATATTGCAATATTGGTATATCAGATACCATATTTTGACTAAACTTGTAATAAATTATTGACCAATTGTTGAAGTTTAGACCTATAAAGCTTGAGCCAAATATATCAAGGGTACATACGATGAAGACACTGAAAGGTTGCTGATGTGCTTTTATTGCGCTTTTATTGTGTTATATATAGCTGTAGCACGTTCCAATTCAGTTTCATGGTATAGCGAGAAAAGTGTTAAAAAATAATTTTTCACAGAGCAGTTTTTCCCCAGTACAGTTGTGACAAAAAATGGCTGCCATGAGATCAATGAACTGTGTCAACAAATCAAGTAAGTTATATATGCTTGGATATTTTTAAAGAAACATGCAAAATGTGTGTTAATTAACAGTAAAGTATTATCAGTAGACTAATCAATTTTCTTTTGAAAGCAAGACGTTTTTGTATCTTCATATCATGATTGTTTTGATACCATAGCAACGTTTGTGTTGATGATGTTTAAAGTACACAGGGTGGAACAGGTTTTCTGATTTTTTTATACATGTATTTTACAAATAAATGAAATGATTAATTTGTTCATCACCCCTTGTAAATGTCTTCCATGTAAGAATGCATCGGGGTGTTTAACTTTCTGAACAATTAATATAAGACATACAGTTATTTCGTGATTGTTTTGCATTATATTGATCTAACAACAATTGAACATTTCTGCTTGTCATATTTTAGTGACAACGTTCGACAGCTGTGATCTTGAATCCGCTTGAACTTACGATGGCATCACAGCTTAACATTTCTTGCCTGCTCAATAGTCGCATGAAATGCAGTGCCAGTAAACAGCCAATGAGTGTAGCTGGACCTGAAAGGCTCAACACCATCGTAGAAGCGAGCAAACGTAGAGGTGATGGGTGGCATGTCGCTCTAGAAACCCTGTTACAAGACTTCTACCGAGACACTCTACACACACAAGAATTGCGTTGCAACATACACTTCCAAGACGCACATTAAACGTTTGTTACAGAAGAAAGAAAAAGATGAAGAGCCTGTCGTGAAGAGAACGCGCCGAACAGATGCCATATCGTTCAATTTTAAAGAACAATGTCTCATTTGTGGTGAAAAGTGTGATGCCATCCCAGAGCCAAAAAATCCATCTCGCTGGCGGCGTGTTGTTCAATGCAGAACTGCTGATCGAGGACAGAATCAGGATACATTTAAAGATGTGATACTGAAGACCTGTGAACTGCAGATGATGAGTGGTCCTTCTAGCCTCATCAGGAGTTCAGAGTATCCGGGTAATATCAGACGACACAGATGTATTCATATTGCTGTTGCATTTACCAACTGAAGGAACTGGCATGCAACCTTGTGATGGCTGGTACAAGTCGTGACAGATCGTCTGTTGACATCAAGGTGACAGTGCAGAAGCATGCACATATTGTCACCCAAGTTCTGGCAGCACATGTGGTGTCTGGATGTGACACAGTTGCCTACCTGTGGGGTATCGGAAAAGGCACAATTGTGAAACACCTCAAAGATGGTTGTCAATTAAATTATCTTGGTGATCTTGATGCAGAATTACCAGATGTCATATCTGAAGCAACTGCCTTCTTTGCTGCTTGCTATGGATCCCAGGAAACAGAAGACATGTCAGCTATTCGATTTGATGTCTGGTCTTCAAAGATGGCTAACAAGAAGCTGACATCAGCACCAGAGTTAAAAACTCTACCACCAACCACTGTGGCTTTCATCCAACACGTTTCAGGGCGCACTTGCAGGCAGCAATATGGCGGGCTGCATTAGATCAGACCCACCATTGATCGATCCAACGAGTCATGGATGGTCACATGAAGAAGTGTCGAGCATGTTGCTCCCTGTGTCTCTGCCTCCGGATGTCATCAGAGCTCCTGATAATGTTCTCAAGATGATCAGGTGTGGGTGCAGCTCAGTGCGACCCTGTGCAACGAATAGATGTAGTTGCTCTGCCGCCAGGCTCTCCTGTTCATTGTTCTGTGGCTGCCATGGTATGGAGGAATGTCAGAACGACCAAACAAAGTATTTATCAGATCTTCTTCTTCTCAAGCGTGACAAAGTGGCATCACTCGGATTTGAGTTTAGTATAGTCTATGTTACCAGAATCTGCAATATAATTGTGTATGTACTCCAAAACACACTTTAGCCAATGGCTGCCAGACTATGGGGAATTGCGATGGCACGCCGTCGAGCTCGCTCTAATTGTGTTTTTCGTTTTGCTCCAGACGATCAACAACCGAGCCGCCATCATGGCTTTTGCATTGCTAGGGTTTTGTTTTGAGCTTAGAGAGAGAGAGAGAGAGAGATAACGAACTAACCAGACTGCTAATGACAGCTGCTCGTGCAGTATGCAAATGGAGGAATTCCCATGCTTCCACACAAGTTTTACCATGGTAGTTTATTTTTAAACTATTTATTACTAGTAAACTAGTAAACAAATGGGGGTATCTTTTGGCTGGTTACAGCATGAGCGCCAAGGCCACTCCACACATAATTGGGCTATAAGGTCATCGAGGATAATGGCAAAGTGTTTCTACACTAAATGTCTCTTGAAATGAAGACTCAGTGTTTCTACACTAATGTTGTGAGATCGTTGAGCATCCTCGTGAGAAGTGAGCGAGTTGAAGAGCAAGTATGTTCTATTGTGTGTGAACTGTAAGGTGGTTTTAGGTGATATAATGGTGACACAAAAGGAGATGACGTTGTTTGTACTTGATTCCTCAACGTTATACATGAAGGCTAGGCTCGAGGTAAAGACGCTTCCGCCATTTCGCACCTTTGTGACCACAGAAACGCACCACTTGGAAATGTTTGAACAATTTCAGAGCGTGATGGCATTTCCTTCAGGCATCCTGGCCGAGACGTCGACCACACTTTTCATTGTGGGCTGGACGGGAAGCTTTGAATGGCCATGTCTATGAGGTGTAGACACATCCTGGGAGGCTTCTTTTTGGCCTCGTCGGAAGTGGTATAAATGGGCCTGTTCACCCCCCCTCCTCGTGTGTACGTAATAAATAGATTGCTCTAAATGCACCATCAACCTGATGAACGCGATCACGTCAGTTGTTTTGTCCATTGCAGACTGTACAACCTTCAGACAAATCTGAAAGTGATTTCTACACACACCATCATGTCATGTAGGTTTGCTCTGCTGGTGATGGCAGTTGGGTTTGTACCGTCATTATCCGTCATGGTTTTTGCATGTTGTGCTCGTGTGTAAAATCGTGTCCCATGTATCGTATTCGTATTTGCGTAAACGTACTCCTTTCCACATCGCATAATGATGATCGATCCAAGTTTCATCATCAATGGGAATTCTTCCTTGGAAACGACCACCTCATACCCCTTCCTTTGGGCTGTTGTCATATTAGTTGCATGTGACGTACGCGTTTAATTTTGTATACATGATCGAGGCTCATGGAAGAGCTCGAGCAGAATGAAAGGGTCAGGTCAGGTCAGGTATGGGAGCATGTGCCAGAACAGCGCGTCGCTGCGTCCACTTTCCGCCGGTACTCCAGGGGCCTCCGTCTGGCCATCCCCCAGGCAGATGCCAGGCCCATCCCCATCTCCTTGAGATGATGGTCAACCTGCTGCAACCACGAGGCACGTGATCGGCCCACTGGCCTCCTCCACTCATGAGACTCCCTCGCTGAGAGAATCTGGTGAGCAGGATCAGCGTCAGGAAAACGAGCCACATGTCCATACAGCCGCAACTGACGCTCACGGACTATGCAGGTAACAAATCTCATCCGAGTCTCTCTCAGCAACCGTCGTTGGACACAAAATCCGACCAGCGATAGCCAAGGATTCTCCGAAGAGACCTGGTACCAAAGGAATTAAGTCTCCGTCTCAGATCCTTGGTCAGAGTCCAAGTCTCGCATCCATAGAGCAAGACTGGAAGTACCAAGGACCTGAAGACTCGGATTTCGTCCTCCCGCACAGGTACCGGCAGCGCCACACCCCATGATCCAGTGAATCCATGACTCCCAGGCCCGACCAGACGTCGATTGACCTCTGACTCACAGCCAGCAGAGACATGAATATCACTGCCAAGGTAAGTGAATCTCTCCACGACCTCAACATCCTCACCACAAACAGACACAGACAGGACAGCAGCATCAAAGATGTCACCGAAAGCCTGGATCTTAGTTTTGACCCAAGAAACCCGTAATCCCAGCGGCGACTCCTCATTCAGCACCTCGAGGGCCCCCAAAAGGATATCTAAAGTCTCCGCAAAGATGACTGCATCATCTGCAAAATCAAGGTCCGAGATCTTGACATTCCCAAACGATGCACCGCAGCTTGATCTCTCCGACATCTTCCCTAAAATCCAGTCCATACAAGTGCTGAAAAGTGTGGGGCCAGTACGCACCCCTGACGAACTCCAGTAATAACTGGAATAAGTCAGAGATGGTACCACCACACTTCACAGCACTCACAGTACCAGAGTAGAGTTCAGACATCAGATCGATCAGTTTTGGTGGCACCCCACGAAGACCAAGAATCCTCCAGAGGGCATCCCGATTCACTGAATCGAACGCTTTACAGAGATCAACATAGGCTGCAAGCAGCCCCTGCCGAAACTCTCGTCTGCGTTCGGTGAGGACACGAAGAGCAAGGATACGGTCAATCGTTGACCTCTTTGGTGTAAAGCCTGACTGCTCTGGACGCTGGTGCTCAGCAGATGGTGGCGAACCTATCAAGAATTATCCGAGCAAAGACCTTGCCCGGCACTGAGAGCAGCGTCACCCCTCGGTAGTTGTTGCAGTCTTGGCGATCACCCTTCCCTTTCCAGAGAGGAACAACAAGGCCCCTCTTCCAATCAGTTGGGATGATGCCTGTGTTCCAGGCAGAGCACAAAACTGCATGCAACGACACGAGTGCAGCATTTCCACCAGCCTTGAGAAGTTCAGCATGGATGCCACAGATCCCTGGAGCTTTGCCCCGTTTCAACCGGTTCACCGCAGCCCGTGTTTCCACAAGCGAAGGTGGACCACAGTTGATTCGAGGGTCAGCAACAGGGATTGTAACACCCTTGACGTCCAACTCGACAGCTGGGGATCAGCCTGGTACAACCGCTCGAAGTAAGCGGCCCAGCGGGCCTTCACTTCAGACTCCTCTGTCAAGAGCCTACCACTCTCTGCTCTAACTGCAGTGCTCCGAGGGATGGGCTTGGATGAACGCAATGCGCGAATTCCCCTGTAAGCGGGACGAGAATCACCTGTCCACAGGTGATGCTCTACCCCCTCACAGATTCCTCGCACATAGGCCTCCTTGTCCACCCTCAGTGCACGTACAGTTTTACGCCTCAGCTCCCTGAACAGCTCAGCTCTGCCATTCAGCCTGGCCCTGCGACTCTGGTCAATGGTATCCAGTGTCCCTTGAGAGACAAAATTCTTCTTTGCCTGCGGTGAGTTCCAAGACATCCACCGGCAACATCAAGGACGGTGGTCTTGAAGGCACTCCACAACTCTTCAGGACCCCCCAAAGCACCCAGACCCCCCAGTGTCCACTCAGCCTGTTCGCAAACTCCTTAGCTACTCTCTCTATCCCTGAGCTTGCCAACATCCAGCCTAGGCTGGGATGGTACCATTCTCCAGGATTTAAGTGCAGCTTTAGAGTTGCTACAACAAGCCTGTGGTCAGTATTGAGGAACTGAGCACTCCGGTAGACCCTGCAGTTCTGGATCATCCTCCAACGACCGTCAATGAGGACATGGTCAATCTCCTTTGCCACACCGCCAGCGTTGGAATACCAAGTCCAGCGATGAGCTTGTGGGCGCTGAAACCATGAACCAGCCACCTAAGTCCATGACTTCTTGCAAAGTCAAGAACTTAGTGCTATTCTGGTTCATAGTTCCTGACCCATGGGGACCAACACACACCTCATAACCATCCCTATCAGTTCCAGTCGATGCATTGAAATCCCCCAAGACTAGAAGTGTATCTCGTCTGGGGCACTGATCAACCACAGACTCGAGCGTGGCGTAGAATGCATCCTTCACGGTGAGATCACTCGCCTCAGTCGGAGCATAAACAGAGACCAGGGAAATGACACCTAAGGAGTGACGAATCCTTAATCTCATAATACGCTCGTTGACCGGTGTTACCTCAATTATCATTGGGGTCAGCTTATTGGACACAGCTACAGCAACTCCTTGGGTATGGTAACCATCAGAGCGACCAGACCAATAGTAGGTGTAACCACCCACCATTATCTCGCCGCAATCCGGTCTCCGAACCTCAGAGAGAGCTGCAATCCCGATGTCCAAACGCTTGAGCTCAGATGATAACAGAGACAGGTGATCATCCTCTCTTAGGGATAGGACATTCCAGGCACCCACCCGAAGGGACCGCCTCAGGTTAACCCAAGGAGACCGCCGTCTGGTGGACGACACCTCAGCACCACTCCGACACACTCTCCGCAATCTGACCCAGGGATGTTACCCCGTGGTTTCCCTCCTATCATCAAAGATTGGGGGTCCCGAAGGCTTTGCCCCAATCCCGTCATCCGGTGAGCTGCCCTGCGAAGGGAAGCTGCACAGGAGGTACTCCCACGGAGTGGGTTTCAGATTTTTTTTGCGTTTTTATGTTTTGCGGAATGAAGGTTTTACGGTGGCCGGAGTGCAAATCCTGCCACCAACCTCCTAATAAAAAGTAACCCAACTGCAGGAGGACGTCCGCAGACACAGTTGGGCACTAGATATGGATGGCCGTTGGCTCACAAGGAGCTCCTCCGCCCTTTGACAGGTTTTGTTTTTAATCCTGCTGGTGTCCATATCCAAACACCCTCCTCACCAGAAAGCCTGGTGGGGGACGGTTTAGTCGCCGACAACGCCGACATGGAACAGGTTAGTACAGGTTTACATGGTACCTGTAGCAGGTCACAGATCTAACCTGACCTGACAGAATGAAAGGGGACAAAATGGAAAGGGGGGAAACGTCAACAGCAGAGTAGAAGTGAGAGTGAGATCAAGAGAGTGGAGAGAAAGACACATGGTGGTGAACAAGCTGCACACAAACTGAATGAAACACGGCAAGAAGAGGAAGGGGAAAGCGGGAATGAAACAGAAAAAGAAGAAACCAACCGACCACTAACAAAGGAAAAGAGGTGAGGGAGAGGGGGTGAAAAATCACAATAACCTGGGAAGAGGGAGTGCTTTGGAATGGGGTAATTTGGGGTAGAAGAGGTCATGAGTGTGGATGGGGGATGAACAGTTGTCTTGAAGCCCTGGAGGGAAGAATGGGACCGAACAGACTCGGGAAGTTGGTTCCACAGGTGAGAGAAAAGAGAAACGTATGAGTGGAGGTGAGCAGTGAACCTGGATTTTGAGAGTTTAACAAGAAGAGGGATACTGGCAGACAATGTGCACCATGCAGAAACCCTGGAGGGACAGAGCTAAGAGATTGCAGAGGGTGCAAGACCAAAAATTACCCCCGTGTGGGGGTGACGGTCATCTCTATAATACCACAAGTTCTCAAATGTTAGTTATTGACCGAAGACTACTGCGCAGTTCTACTGCGCAGCTCGAACTGCGCAGTTTGGTTAAAGATGACTCGGCGTTTTGGCGCGCGTGCACAAAATTATATTTTGAAAATAAATGCCGACGTTTACATTTCGGGTTTTGAAACTTTTGCACCTTCGGCGGAAAATGTATAAATATACAAGCATGAGTTCCTGTTACTGGGTGTAGTGTTCTCGGGTCAGGAGGATTTTTGGCCATTTGAAGTCACGTGACGCGAAAACGAAAGCGAATATCGAAAATCCGGCCCGACCAAATCTAGATTTTGTCCCATAGATTCATATGCCACAATCAAATTCAAGATAACTTAAGAAATGTAGGAGATAGATTTTGAAAATTGTCATTTTGCAACTACATGAAGCAGTTTTCGCAAAATTCAGTCACGTGACGTGTACGTATTCGAAGATATCGGTATTCTTTCGAATGGACATGAAAGACAAGGTCAGCTGCTATGCAATGACACCATTCACTAACTTTTACCATGCCCAGTAGAGAATATATAGCCTCCTGAAGGTAGGGCAGTTTTTGCAAACTTTGAAGTCACGTGACGCGAAAGCGAAATTCGAAAATCCGTCCCGACCAAATTTAGATATTGTCCCATACATTCATATGCTACAATCAAATCAAGATCGCTTGAGAAATGTAGGAGGAGATAGATTTTGAAAATCGTCATTTTCGCATTTTTTGCCAACTTTGAAGTCACGTGACACGAAAGCGAATATCGAAAATCCGGCCCGACCAAAATTTAGATATTGTCCCATAGATTCATATGCTACAATCAAATTCAAGATCGCTTGAGAAATGGCGGAGGAGATAGATTTGAAAATCGTCATTTTCGCAACTTCAAAGGCCTCGTGACCTTGACCTTGACCTTCGGTGACCTTGAAAGTCATACCATCGTGTACGTCTCATCGACCTCTATAAGGATCACTAATGACCAGATCTCCCGCTTCAACTTCATTGTGAACGGACGGACGGACGAACGGATCGAAGGACATCGACACCCATATTATTTGGTCATGCTCGTAGAGATGACCTAAAAAGGAAGGTGGTAGAATACAGAGATCACCAACCTGTTTTCATTGTGAGTAACGGGCCAAGACATTCAGCTTCATCGTGAGAGATCCCATTGATTTTGAGGGCCTTCATTTTGACAGCATCACGAAGGGCAAGACATGAGCCAGTGTCAGTACTCCATCGAGCTGTGAAGGCATTGTACTTTGTCACTAGTTCAGATTGACCAAGGAAAGATCTTGCACGATGAAGGATGCCCATTTGGAGGCTGTTTTTGGAGGCCATCTTCAACTTGGAAATACGGTCTACCAAAGAAATATCATGGCTGATGGTGAGTCCCAAACGTTTGAGTGATTTAATTTCTTAAAGTGTTTTGTTTCGGAAATAGATGGAAGGGTTTCCTGTACAGTCCTTTCGGAGAGACATGGTGAGTGTTTGGGATTTGTCGGGGTTGAGAGACATATTGCAGGCATTGGACCAGTTCCTGATTCTATCAAGATCTGCAGAGAGCGAAGAGGCTGCTACCTGCCTCTCTTTAGGGTGAGAAATGATTCGACAGAGGATGGAAACATCAGCAAAGCAATATGCAGGATTTTACAAGGAATCAGAAAAAATAATTGATGAAGATGAGGAACAAGACTGGACCCAGAACACTGCCTTGGGGCACTCCAGCCTTGACAGGGAGGGAATATGAGAGGATACCGTGAAGAGCAACACACTGACTAAGCGAGTAAAGTAAGTCAGTGATGCCACAGCAGAATTTGGAGATAATGGGAGTGTCGGGAGTGTCGTCAGGGTGCGTGTGCTTGGGGTGTCGCAGGCGGCGTGTGCTTGGGGTGTCGCAGGCGGCGTGTGCTTGGGGTGTCGCAGGCGGCGTGTGCTTTGGGGTGTCGCAGGCGGCGTGTGCTTGGGGTGTCGCAGGCGGCGTGTGCTTGGGGTGTCGCAGGCGGCGTGTGCTTGGGGTGTCGCAGGCGGCGTGTGCTTGGGGTGTCGCATGTAATTGATATCAAGTAAGAGTTTATCATTTGTGTTTAGGTGGAACAGATGGAGCTTGAGGAGAGGGAAAGGAGCAGAGATGGTGGGATCCTTACGAAGAAGAGCAAAGCTTGCAAAAAAGAAATGGACATTCTACAAAAGGAATTGGTAACACACGAGTCCGTTTTCTTATCTTGTGTTATTTTTCATAAATACGCACATTCACCACCATGAGGTTGTTTATTGTTATTTTTACTTTCTTCCTTGTTTTCCCCTCATTACGAAGTGTGCCATTTCCTCTCCTGCTCCCTTTGTCATGCATTCTCATTTTGCTAATTGTTGTTTCCACAGCGAACCCTGCTTTTACCAAGTTATTGTCCCACAAGTCGTTCTCTTGATTGCACCCATTCCTGCCGGTCGTGACGTGTTGATAAGAAAAGAATTGCATGGCCAGCTTGCACTCTGTGTAATTAAATTTGTACAAATCAATAGGATGCAATTCCATTGAGTGCAAGTTGTATTTAATCTCCGCACTGTTATTACATTTCCTCCTTTCGAGTCTGGAGACCCGCTTTCCTTCGCAAAGCGTAACTAATTGTTTTTAACCCCGTTCTATTCGGATTCACTCGTGATTAGTGCGCAGTGTGCCTGGGCCTTATGACAATCGTTCTGTCATGTAAGAACGTGTTTAGGAACATGCCAATAGTTTAATGAGCCATTTGACTGTCTGTGGGTTTGTTTATTTTCCGAAGCGTTTTGTACCGCTGCTGATTTTTGAATCGTGTCCCTGGATGGCTGAGCGCGGTTGGAGCTGAAGGAGCTCAGGGTGTAAGGTGATGGGGGTGTTTGTTTAACGCTACCACAAAGACCAATTTTGATCAAAAATTGACTTGAATATCGCTGTTGTTGTTATTGTTCTTGTTATTATTTCCTAACACATTCTTTATTTTGTTTTGCCATCCCAGCGGCAGGCTCGTGTCGCATATAGCGATGATGTTCTATCAAGAACCGCGCTACTGGGGGATGAAACGGATGATCCGGTGAGCAAGAGAGTACCAGAGAATCTTATTCCCCCGCACACAAACTGGGGTTATTTTAAGTGCCATTTTAGTCCGTCTGTTCGTCGCGCCATCTCCTAAACGGTTGTGCAAAATTTCACCAAACTCGGTAATTATGAATCAACACGAAGGTGCAAGAGCGATATCGTTTTTAGCTTCGCCCCTCTGGGGCTGGGTCAAAAGGTTCAAATACCAGGAAATCAGAATTCGGGAACATTTTGAACGTTTTAATGAAACTTTGTGCATGCAATCAACATTGGGGATGCATGAAACATGAAACGATTGTTTTTTTTTTTTTTTTGTTTGTTTGTTTTCTTTTTTTGACCCCCCAGTTCATGCCCCAGGAAGTGGGAACTTGGGGGTCACAGTGTGTCAAAACGGGAAAAAAAATTTAACTCAATTTTAGATTGGGTTATTCCTGGCATGCCTGGTGTTGGTTTAATGGTTAGGGTGACGGGCTTTGAATCCGAGGATCCTGAGTTCAAATCCCGCTCAGCTGTTGAATTAATACCAGGTGGGGTTAACTTGGCCTGTTATCCTTCCGAGGTCGACAAAATGAGTGCCAGCATGCTGGTATGCTGTGGCGGAGTTGCGACCTGTCCAGGAATGTGCGCAATAGCCAAGGAGACTGCTTAGGCAGAACCAATGCTCTGCACAGAGTATGGTCCTAATCTCCTCTCCTCCTGGTGGAACTTTTTGCCATCTTTCAACTTTGTTGGTGGAAGTGTGGGGCTTTGCGACGGCGCGTCATCGACTTCGCTCTAGTTTTGTTTGTCGTCGAAGCAAAGAACGGCAAACGTATTTGAGGCTTTGTGCATGAGTTTCGTGCTTTTTATTTATTTATTGCTCTCGTTTGTGTGTCATTGTACAAAGCTCTGCGTGCACTTGCGCACTCAACTTGCTCTCACTTTGTATACCGCCCTCCACCCCTTACTCTCGCAGCGTGCGGTTCTCCTTTCTGCGACCGACAGGCTGGAGAACAGTTCGAGAGACTTGGAGAGAGGATTCTGCATGACCACTGAGACGGGTAGTGTATAAGATGATGATTTGTTCTTTGATTGAAGGGTTGTAAATGTAAATTTAAATGCCAGTCATTCATGATTAGCTACGGTCGGTGTATGTTTGGATGACAGTCAGCAGAGCATTTCCAGTGCGGATTCTGCCTTGAAGACTCGTCGTCAATTGATGAAAAGGAACCGTTTGATTAAAAACGTGACCTTTTCGTATGTAATAAGTAAATAATCCCCACACTCTACTACATGCTCCTCCATATTTTGCCAACATGAAATCTCATTCCTCTGGCCTGGTTGTTCATCTGTGAACACTGATTGGTGGCACATGATATGTTTACGCTGATCAATAATTTCCTGTTACCTGGCTTCCTTGTTAAACACATCAATTTCCTCGTTAACGTGTATATGGCACAGCTGTACATCTGCTGAGACTTTGGGGGGGGGTGGAATTGCATTTCGATGGTTGTTAGTGATTGATTTGTGGAGTAAAAGGGCACATCCAGCTTGTGCGGAACTGATTTGTTGAATTTTGTTTCCAAATGAAGAACACATTTCCCATCAACATACCCCCCCTCCACTTTTTTCCCCCCCACTTCCTTGCTTTCATTACCCTTCTGTTCTCTTTCAGAGGCCATGGGCAGAGACATCCTTGGAAACCTTTCAAGAGACAGAGAAACGATGCAGCGAGCGAGAGAGAGGGTAAGAGAGTCATGGTGCATTATGTGATTTGCCTGACTCATTTCTCTGATGATGAGGCAACACTTGGCTCTGGGCAGTTACCTTTCCTGTGGAGGTTACCGATCCACTGTAGGTGGAAACCAATTAACCCAGACACGCTTGTACAAGCCGATTCTGGAATAGTGGCAGGATAACTTGGTTAGTAGTGAACTCGCAATAGAACTTTAGAGTTTGGGTTCATTCGATAACAGATTGGGTCCAAGTTTAACTTAAACACCACTGTTGGTGGTGTAATATCAGCAGGGGGTGCTGTATCTCAGAGAAAGCTATCCTTCACGTGTGGCCTTGAAGCTGGTTGCCCTGTCTGCATTTAGGTTTGTAACGTTCAAGATCCTCTGGTGCCTTTTTAAAAGTGTGGGCCTTTTTTTCGCTGATACTGACCAATGTCCTTGCTTGGAGCTGGTTGTATATTTTGTAAATACCTTCATTTTCGGTAACTGTTCGGGTATGGAATATGGCATAGGCATGTTGGACCAAATAACCATTCCTTGTGCCTCAGCTTCGTTGTATTGTAAGGCTGGGACTGTCTTCATTCCTGAAAAATCAAGGCAGCAAGGACTTGTTTGGGGGGGAGGGCTTATCTTTGTAACAAACTAAGTTATTTGAACATGTCTTTTCAATGTGATACATTTCAAATGATTCCTTCTTCCTCCTTAGCTGAGGGAAACAGATGCCGGTTTAGGACAGGGCTCTCGGATTCTCACGTCCATGATGCGAAGGTAAACCAGGTACAGATCCTTTCCTTTTGCATCGCTGCCTGTCTCCCCTTTAATTTTTTTTAATTGTATGCATAGTCGGGGCTCGTGCCTGAGCTAGAACTGTAACACTGCACGGATCAGGGCAAAAGTAACAGTAGAGAGAAGGGGGAAAACACCAACAGCAGATTTGAAGGCCAATATAGAGGGAGACGAACAAATAATGTGTGTGGAGGAATGAGGGACAGGAGAGGATGTGTGGGGTGGACAAGATGAACACAGAAGGAAACTCTCAGAAGGGAAACCTGGAAATTTGGAAGGAAGAGGGATTGGGGACTTTCTGAGATGGTGGTGAACAGCTGTCTTGAAGACCTGGAGGGAAGAATGAGATTGAAGAGAATGAGGAAGTTCGTTCTGCAGTTGGGGAAAAAAGAGAAACAAATGAGTGTAGGTGAGCATTGATCCTGGATTTAGGTACAGTAGTTTTACCAGAAGGGGGTTGATGGTGGACCATGTGAACCCTGAGAAACCTTGGGGGAGACAAAGCAGGGAATGAGCAGAGGGTGCAATAAGACCAGAGAGGAGGCGGTTGAAGACAGAGAGACCATAGAAGATGGAAAGACTGTCCACAACAGCGAAGTGATAGGCCCATAGACTCAGCTTCATTGCAGGAGATTCCAATAATCTTGAAGGCCTTGGTTTCCACAGTGTCGAGCTGAGGAAGATGTGAGGCAAGGACGCCAGCCCAGAGGGAGGAGCAGTACTCCATCAAGCTGGGGATGAAAGCCTTGTAGTTGGATAGGAGTTCAGGTGTGCCAAGGAAGGACATTGTATGACGGAGGATGCGCAGTCAGGTTTGCCAGACCGTCCTTTTGGAGAGAGATCGTGAGTGTGAGATATGTCTGGATGGAAAGACAAATTCTGAGTGTTTGACCATCTTGTGATCTTTATCAAGGTCTGAAGAGAGGGAATAGGCTGCTGCCTGCCGATCTGAAGGATGAGGGATGTCACGGTAGAGAGTGGAGTCATCAAAAAATAGATAAGGGGATTTTCCAGTCAGAGAGATTATTTATGAAGATCAGGAATAGGACTGGGCCCAGAACACTGACGTGGGTCACTCCAGCCTTGACGGGGAGAGGAGATTAAAGGATTCCGTTGAGTGCCCCCACATTGGTTACGAGAGTGGAGGAAATTAGAAACCATGTGTGGAGTTGGCCTTGGGTGTCATCGTGAGAGAGTTTGGAGAGCAAGGCAGGATACCAGATTGTATAGAAAGGTCGATTATATGTCCAGAGAGACTGCCCTGATCCCATGTCTGACATTGAGGACCTCAATCCATTGTTGGGTGAGTAGATGCAGTATGTTAATGGTGGAGTGACCTTATGTGAATCCAAATCGGTGATCTGAGATGAGGTTGCTGGAGAAAAGGAAGGATTACATATCGACTGAGATGATGGATTCCATGACCTTGCTACTGATTGGAAGTAAGCTGATAGGTCTGTAGTAAAGGGGATCAGATTTTGCATCATTACCAAGTAAGAGTAAGCAACTCTTTGGCAAAGGACATCTTCGCGACATTAAAATACACAAAGCTTGTGGCAGTTATTCAGTATTCATGTGGGAGCTGGATGTATGAGGTAGATCTTCCCTGAGGAAGACACCGTATCTGGTCTCTTGATTAGGTGCTTCTGAACACCGATGGGAAGATCATATCTGGTGTGTGTGTGTGTGTGTATACACTGCCACCACTCGCTTGTACTAACAGGAGATGGATGGTAGGAATTCGACACCTCCCATTCACGGATATTTCCGAGAGTCCAATTTGCATTCAGGAACAGAACAACAATGGTTATCCATTGGAAATTGCCGCTCTTTCCTCTATATGCTGAAAATTATGTTGAGGCGATTTTACTTGCGCATGTCTCCCTAGCAACAGCAGGTTAAAAGTGCCCGTACCAGCGGAAGTAAGTCACTGAATACTATGACATAAAGCGCATGCACGGAAGACCTCGTTGGCATCCATGCGTCTTTTCGAAAGTTGCAAATGGAGGAGGAAAAACCTTCCATTTTTTGTTGTTGTTGCTTTTTAACATGTGAATGCAATGGGGAAGCATTGTCCTGATTTACGAGCAATGACAGTCACTTGTTCCCAAAATGGTTCAGAGGGTATTGTAAATTTTTGTTTTTGTGCCATGTAGTAGAGGATGGTGCAGTAAGCGGTGTACAATGCTTGTTTCTGTTTCAGAGCCATGCAGAACAAGGTTATTCTGATCGGCATCGGTCTGCTCGCCATCATCGTGATCTCTCTCATTGTTTATTTCTCCCTTCGTTAGGGCGGGGGTTTGGCAGGTTATTCCAGGAACAGTATTCTGTATAAATAGGATGAGTAACTACGAATGGATGACCTGTAATGATAAAAAATAATAATAATAACACGGGGTGAAGGCATGAGCAAAAGGATAAAATATTTGGTGTATCATCATTCTTCTATCATGTTATTTTTTTGTCCTTCCTGTAACTTGTTGACCATACACATATAATGTGATGAAAAAAAGACAAAAAAGAGAAGAGAGGAGGGATGTAAAGTGAGAAATGGAGAGGGAAGGGTGTGCGAATATATGGGTCATGTGGTCCAGTGATATCAGGGTGGGATCGTCGAGGATTCTAACCACGTTTATGCGTACACGATATGGAGATCCAAATGGCTTGCCCTCTTGATCCGCCCCATTCCATTACCAAGAATCCATGTGTACCCAGCATTTTCACTTTGAAAGCCAAGGTGGTTGTAAGCACGTTGTGTCGAACGAACTTCATGTTTACCTGTAAACGTTTCATGGTGGTGCAAGCACGAGCAACCTGTACAGGGGAACACGTTGAGCCAAAAGATGTCCTTTGTATATGTGTTGATGTTTTGAGGATATAATTATTTTATCTCTGAGTTTGAGCATTTTTTTCTTTGTTTTTTAAACCCTCATGCTAAACTTTCTTTGAATCATGGACTCGTCTACGTACATCTTGATTCAACAAAATCCACTTCTTTGGTCTACGTAATATGTAGATGGCCCCGGATTGTAAGTGTTTTCTCAAGCTTGTTTCCCCCATTTGTTCTGCATAACATGATTAAAATGCACAAACGATTTACCAGCTTGGCTGACAGGGCCTACCTTGCTCTTCCCGAATCCTCGATAATGCTGGCAGCTCTTCAAAAGAGGTGTATTGATGCGATGAGTGTTTATTTGGCTGGTCTTCATTGCTCACCTGCTGTTTCACCTTCCTTGTCATCCCTGTGCATTACCTTTTTCTTTTTGTGTTTACCTCGTTTTCTCGATTTGTACAAATTCCTTTCATCGTTCGCAAAGGGTAGGCGAGCTATCACCGGCACCCTGAACAAATTACAAATTCCTGCCCGAACCAGCAGAGGGCACTGCATCAGCAGCGCAGCCTCGCCTTCCAGCAATGATGCTTCCCTGCAACCTTGTGCTGCATACGAACGAAGAAGTTTGGCTTGGGGTTGAACGAAGACCGGAGTGAGAGGTTGAAAGGCTCTGCTGATAGACAGGAAACAGTTGCACATGCGAAGTATGCACAAACAAGTTGATGAAAGGTAGTAAACATTGTACTGTCGGTGGGTTATGGGCGATGGGGTGACAGACATGGTGATGAGTCATCAGACTCAGGCTGGAGAGAAAGTGTGAACAGATGGACACAGGAAGTGAAGAAAATCCAGACAAAGAAGTGGAGGTGCGATCAGAGTTGGGTTCACGTCCAAATTGATTTCCTTTTGAGGACACACTGTACGCCTTTCGACTTGGATGTGCAATTGAATGCGATCGATAAATACATGTGCCATTTGCACTTGAATCATTTCTAAATTGTTTGCTTTTGACAGAATGTGGTTGATCGGTTGTAAAATGCATTTGAGTAATCTATTGAATACATCTGGCAAGTGTTACTGGTTAACCACCGACACAAGTGCAATTAATGAAGACTTTGCCTGCAAACGTGTCTGGTCGAGATACTCCAGTACGGCGAGCAAATTGTGGCTTCCTCCGTGTTCAGTAAAATTGTCAGTATCGTTACTGACAATGCTTCAACCATGGTCGTGGCTTTTGGCCTTTCAGTATTCCAGCCACAAGGCCAAGCTCTTCAGCACTTCCTTGATGGCGACCTGGATGACGAGCACATGGCAGAAGATGGCGACAGTTTGTCAGATGACTGCTCTGTGGATGTCCGCCTCAACCCGAGCATCGTTTTGCACCTTCACTTGAATCTGTGAAGGATGGACTCCAGTAAATCGGCACAGACCGCCAACCTCCTGGTGAAAGTCTCATCCATAGCAGATCACATGCAGAAGTCGGCAACAGCCACCTACCTCCTGGAAGACCAGCCCAAGGCTCGACTCCTGAGATACAACTACCCTAACTGCCAGCCGTGTTCTCCAGGATTTCATCGGAATCATGACCACCTATGAGGAAGTTACATACAAGATGCAGGATGACAAAGGTGTCACAGCTAGTTTGGTCATCCCCTCTATCTGCAGGTTTAAGAGACAACACCTCAGTTCCCCATCAGAGTGCAACAAGAATCTTGTGATTGCCCTCATGAGTTCCTTTAAAAGTGCCCATCAGTGGATGAGGACAGGACCACTGATCAGAGAGCAACTGTTATGGATCCACACCTGAAGATTCACCGTTGCAAAAGTGACCAATCATCAAGACTCGAGGAGGACCTCCTCACCCCTCGTCAGCACCTTCACCGAAGATTCACAGCGTCTTATTTGCATTTGAATTTGCAATTTGTGAAGTCTCAGGTGCATTCGTAAGATGTACAGGTAGTTGCATTTGAATGTACTCGAACACAGCTCTGCCCTCGGTATGTACGGACGTATGCACGTAAAATGATGGACCTTTTTGGGGGGGGATTTGTCGAATCCGTCGTCTTAAAGAAGTGAACTTGAACTCCAAGTAAATGTGAATTGTGTGTTGGTGTATGTTTAATGTACACAGCATTCCTTTTGTGTCGCTCGTCAGAACAAAGGCTGTTCATTGTGTGTTAACCACGTGATTCAAGTTGTTCTGCGATGTGAATTTTAATTTTGATTATTACAAGGTGTCTTTGGTAACTTTTTGGGTGTGTTTGCTGCCATTGTTGAACTTCATTGAGATAGTCTTGAATAAACTTGTTTCGCTACGTGCCTTTTCCAGGTTTTTTTGTACCTGTGTAAATAAGTTTATTATTAATTACCTCCTCCACCAAAAGTGGACAGGTGGTTGGTTGTGTGATTC
>CM068965.1:9886772-9898689 GCA_035128595.1 Eptatretus atami
TGATCGCTTCTGTTTGTTTGTTTGTATGTCTGCTCACTTTTAATCGCCTGCAGGTCACAATTTTAAACCGATCTTCACAAAACTTCGCCAAATGGTGGTTTGTAGTCTGACAGAATCCTATTTATTGTTTAGGTCAAAAGATCATCAAAGGTCAACAACTTGGGTGCAATTTTAAAATCTTCAATTTTCATCCAATTGACTTGAAATTTGAACAGGATTTGCATGTCAGGTCAATGAATTCAACTACCAATTAGTTTTTAAGGTCAACACAGGCCTAATTTCTAAAATTGAGATTTATCGGGCCAAAAACTGTATCATGATATCTCAAAATTAAGTGGATGAGTTGGTTAGGTGACAAGAACGAGTGGATGAGATTTTGGTTCAGATCCAGCCCATCAGTGGGATACAAAACGTAAACTGTTCAGCCTGACAGAGGTACGCGCTCCACCGAGTGTCGTTCTACTACTTTGTGCTGTTTTGTCAAGTGTCGCTCAGTGATTTTTCATTTGTTTGTTTGTCTGTCTGTCTTGCCTGCAGCACAAACCACTCAGCCGATCATTCTGAAACTTTCGCAGATTTTGGCACCGTCACTGCAATGGACAAGCAACAAAGTTTCGCGAGGTCAACATAGGCCAAAAAGGTCAACATAGGCGAAATTTCTAAGATTGTCCATTTTCATCCAATTCACTTGAAATTTCAACAGGATTTTCATATCGACTCACTGAATTCAACCACCAATTATTTTAAGGTCAACATCGGTCAAAATGTCAACAACTTAGGTGGAATTTCTAAAATCCTCAATTTTCATACATCTCAAAAACTTGTGCACGAGTTATGACAAAACTAGCTGGATGAGTTGGTTCGGTGACAAAACAGGCCAATTTGATTTTGGTTCGGATCCAGCCCATCAGTGGGATACGAAACCTGAACTGTTCAACCTGCTCAGGTACGTGCTCTACCGAGTACCGTTCTAGTTACCACACAGCACTCCTGATTCGTGCAAAGGCTTTGAATAACGTTTAGCTTATTGATGTTGGCACTTGCTTTGGAGCTGTGTTGCATAGGTTCGAATTCCAACCCAGCTATAAACTTATCCTAATTTTTCACACAGAGGGCAAGGGATCGATGTGTGCTGATGAGCGTCAACCTCGGTATCTCGTCTGCTCGCGTGAGTGGACGTTTCATATGCCGTGGTGTCTTTCGTGAAGCGTAGGCTAGTTATCACTGACACTGTGGACAAATTACAAATTCCTCTCACTTTCAATCGAATGGCAGGCCTGGCCAACTGGTTTGTGAAAGATTTTGGCCAAAAACGTTTCCCGACCAACCCCCCAGTGTAAGGCATGGTAGCTTTCTTGGAGCGTGATCTCCATTCTACAATACTGGATATGGAGTGAATAGGAAAGGATTTCATGAAGGGGATGGAGTAAGCTAATGTGGTTTCAACCAATTAAATGATTGATGTCAATTCGCTTGTGCCTAAAACCCATCTAGGTATTCATACTTACCTTATCCAAGTTGCCTTTTCGATGTGCCAAGGCAAGGGTCTATTGTTCATGGTAACTGGCCCAAAGGTCTACTTTTAGATATTCCATGGAAATTTATTAATTTTTATTTTACATCCATTGCAGTTGAACTTGTGGTTTTTAAGTTCCTTCTGCACAGCATGCTCCACGATGCACCAGTTGGAGTGTTCAGAACAAGCTGTGCTGAGTTGTGATACCGATCCCACATCCTTTTCATTTCTCTCTAATCCAGTGATTGCAGCTATAAACTAGAGGGGGAGCACTCGGTAGAGTGCAAAACCTCCGCCGCCAATACTGCTGGGTCACTTAAGTGAACCTGATATCCTATTCATTGTAGGTCAAAACGGATCACACTCTACTGAACCACGATTGAATAAACTAAACTAGGTCGACGCGCATGTAGAAATGCCAAAAAAATAAAATCGAAATTTTTTTGAAAAAAAAGTTGCAAAATTTCTGGGTTTTTTTTCTCTAACAAATTTATTTTTTTTTGGTTGGAAATCACTTAAAACATGTGAAATGCAAAAACAAAAATTCAAATATTTTTTCAAAATGGCCGCCATAGCGGCCATATTGGACTTTGGACCAAGTCCAAAATCTAATGGCATGATCCTTGGACCATACCTAATCCCCCCACCAAGTTTCGTCGAAATCCGTCCAGGAGTTTTTCCGTAATACTGTTCACAAACAAACACAAACAAACAAACAGACAGGGGTGAAAACAGTAACCTCCGTCCATCTTCGATGGCGGAGGTTAACTAGAAGGGCATGCTTAGTAGAGCGCATACCTCCGCCACGTAATGCCTGATCCATGAGAACATATCAGGCCCACTACATTTTTGAGATATCATGATATATATATATATATATATATATATATATATATATATAGTTTTTGGCCCCATCTCTCAATGGTGAAGAATCACTTTAAAAATTAAATAATTCTCATATCCAGATCCCGATTCGGATCTTCACCAAAATCGAATCAATTCGTCCTTGCCACACATCCAACGTGTCCGCCAAGTTTCGTCCGAATCTGTCCACAACTTTTTGAGATTCACAGACAAACAGGGGTGAAAACATAACCTCACCACACCTTTGGTGGCAGAGGTAATTATTTATTTATTCGTGTTCAGCCTGTGGCTGATGGTGGCATCATTTCCTGGGGGTGTGGCTGTGCCGCTGATGCAGTGCCCCTGTTACGAATAAGCTGGTACTCATTTTGCCAACCTCAAAAGGATGATAGGCCGAGTCAACCCCCCTGGTGTTAATTCAATGGGTTTTAAAACATGGATTCTCAAATCCATGAAATCTCAGATCTTGATAAGGGAATACATTTCTTCATCATCATTATATCAGGAGTTTTTCGTACATCTTGTAATTGAAAGAAGGCTGTGTTTGAATGTCTCCAGGTAACACGTGCTGTTTGATGCCACATCCTTAGGGACAAATGGGAAAGTAACAAGGAGCTGATACTCGAGTTCCCCACCTTTTGGGTGGTATGAGGAATAATCTGTATAATATGAAAGTGAAATCTTGAACGGTTTTTGAAATATCGTGTGCACAAACCAAGTTACCGAGATGGTTGTTATGGCAACATGATTCAACCAATCACAGCCGTCATCTAATCAGGCTGAGATAATGTCATGAGGAATATACGTATATCTGCAACATTAAAGCTAAATGTTCAACGGTTTTTGAAATATCGTGAACACAAAAGTACATGGACGCACGATCGATTGGTCGGTCGGACCGAGCTCAATTTAACGTCCCTCCTCTTCGACCTTGTCGGAGGGGCAGGGGACAATAAATTAAGGATCTACCAATGTTGAAGGTGTGAAAAAAATAGCATCATGTCATTAAATGTTCATCTACATATGGACAATGGATGTCCTGTAAAAGCAATAACAAGAATCAAATGTCGTGTTTAAATCTGATTCAGTTTTTTCATCACGTGACAACAAGACCAAGCACCGAGAACCGTAGAGCCTTTCCGGGTTACACAGATTACACGAGATCTGAGAATGAATGACTACGTTAAATTAACACGCAGACTTCGCACGTGCACAAACACACTTCTCCTTTCACCAATACGTGCAAAAATCAAGTGCAATTTCTCTTGTGGCCATGGAAGAAGAACCTGGTCCGGATACAATCCATTCTCCGGTGGAGATCCATCGAAAAGGGGGGGAGGGGTGGGGGGTTGTGTAGCACACGCCCGTACACTCGGGCTTTGCAGCGACCCACCTGGTCGGGAGCTTGCGGTACGAGCAGGTACCCGGTTGATGACCTGAGAAAGTTATCCAAACCTTTCGTCGTCCAGGGGCACAGCCCTTTCTCTCGGGTACTTTAACCAAGTATTTTCGACTTCTTTCTGCAGCTTTGTGAGCCATTTTTGGCAGCAATCCTTATCTCGCTTACACAATATACTTTATGGATCGCCATTTTCTGGGGTTTCTGCATATGTGCACTGATTATTCTAGGGCGGATTACGTCATTTTGAAAGTCGTGTGTTTGAACCTTCCCTCCATCATTACGAAGTCCATGAGAATACTCTTGGCCATATGAGGTCATTTACCAATGGTGGTGTAATGGTTAGAGCATCCCCTCTGCATCTGGCAAGTCAGTGGTTCAAATCCCATCTGAGTCATCCCAAAGATTTAAGTATGTGTTGCTTCCTTGCTTAGCATTTAAAAAGAGAGAGAACGGACAAAAAACCATAGGTTGGTGAAAATAGCGCAAGCTTTGATGGGCCGAAGGGCACCTTGGGTGCCGGCGCCCAACACTGAGCTTCAAGTTCCTTGGAAAGGAACTCATATTATCAAACTACTATACTCCTTTCTTCTCACACCCCCCTCCCCCCCCCATGTCTTTTCCCATTCTACCGCCCCTCTATGTGCCCTCTCACTTTGTCCACCCAATCCTTCCTTTTCAAAATCCCCCCCCCCCCATGTCTCCATTCCAACTCTACACCCCCCCCCAGTCTCCATTCCAACTCTACACCCCCCCCCAGTCTCCACTCCAACTCTACACCCCTCCCCCCTCCATGTCTACATTCCAACTCTACACCCCCCCCCACCCATGTCTCCATTCCAACTCTACACCCCCCAGTCTCCACTCCAACTCTACACCCCCCCTCCCCCCTCCATGTCTACATTCCAACTCCACCCCTCCCTTCACTATTCAACATCCAACTCCCTGCCACATCGATCCTTTCTCCTTCCCCGTTCGACTTCCTCCTTGACTCGATCCCTGTAAATGGAGATGCCGGTAGAAGTGGCCGAGGAGAATCCTCAGGAGGTCGAGGCAGAGCCTGGACACGTGGACTCGGGTTCCACTTCCCCTGAATCGACTCTTCCCGCGGACTGTCCCGCCGATGAAGGGCCCGAGACGCGGCCATCCCTCGTACTCGAGCGGTTCCCGTTCCGGGCACCGGGAGAGCACCCTTTCTCCCGACGGGGTCGGATCCTCGTGAGCGGTCTCGGCACCGGGGTCACCGAGGAGTCTTTACGGTTCTTGTTTAAGAAGTACGGGAGGCTCAGCGAGGCTTTCGTGAACGCGCAGCGAGGATGCGGCCTTATCCGCCTGGTGAGGACTCGGGGTGCACCGGGTCATCAGTCTTGATTACCTTCTAATACTAATTAGTAGGCTTACGGTTCGTGTTAATTTCACAGGACAGCACATGGCAACATTCCATTTATTTATTTATTCTTCTTCTTCCTCCTCTGCCTCTTCTTCTTCTTCTTCTTCTTTTTCTTCTTCTTCCCATAATGACCCGGGCTCTCTTGGAGCATCACAAGTTCATGGCTATATGAACATTATGTAGTGCAAGAGAAGTAGATCTGTTTTAAGTTTGTTTTAATTGATTCCAACTAGTGCGTGCCCGTATGTGCAAAAAAAAAGAAAAGAGAAAAAAATTGTGATGTCGATTGTGATGTCATAGCAACGTGTCCTGTCATTGGTTTGGTAAATAAATGGCCATAACTTGGGAACCACTAGTCCGATTAATATCAAACCTTGAAAAGGCACATACTCAGGGCCCCAGCAATATAGCTGGCAAGTTTCAATTAGATCGGACCAGTGGTTGTCGAGAAACAGCGGTCACACACAGACAGACAGACAAACACAGAGATTGCTGGAATTGTAGATAGATGAAGAGGAATCGTACATGATGCTGGTACCTGGTACCTGGTTCCAATCACGGAGGGTCTGCGGAAAGGATTCCGGGTGTTGGATGTCCTCTTGGGGAAAAGCGTTGATATTCTCGAGTTCTTACGTCACCTCGTTGGAAATACTTAGACTTGTTGATCTTGTACAGATAATTATTCATCCTTCCAGGCTTCTCCCGTATGACGTCACTCAGCATTTTGTGCACATCCTAGCGTCCCATCACCATAGTTACAACAGACTAATCTATCAGTCCTTCTCTGGACTTGTCCGAGTTGATGTATGTCCTTTGGAGATATGGATCTCATGCTACTGATGCGTTCTCTAACACAGATCAGAAGACCATAGCGTATTGCACAGCCACCTTTACCTTCGGGCCGCAATCCTCTAAATTCCTTCTGAGAAACCCGAGAGTACTGTTGCCTTGCCGGTGACCATGTCAACGTGTTTAGACCACCTCGTGTTACCAAGGTATTTACAGTTTTCAGTGTTCTGATGGGTCTGGTTTAGCAGGGAGTATTCGATTCCATGCGTCTCCTTGGATCCTTAAGACAGGGCATTTCCACTTCCATGGGTTAAGCTCCATCTTCCACCTTTTCCCCCACTGCTCAATCATCTCCAAGATGAGATGATTTGCTCAGGGTGCTGGCGATAGCTCACCTCCTCTTCGTGAAGGACACCGAGGGATCTTTAAAGGGAACCAAAACAATCAGACCACCTCAACGCTAATCTATCCCTTAATACCCTAGAAAATAGATATGATGCGTCCTTTTTCCGTCACGGTACGATTTGACTCAAACGGCGAATAATTTTCGAATTTCTACAAATATGCCGAGTGGATGCGTCCTTGGTGGTTGTATAGTAATACAAACCAAGATGGTTTAATGCTACACCAATGGCCGAAAGACCATAAGTTAGGCGGAAATTGAACGAGGTTTGTCCGAAATACCCGAGTGTGGATCGGGCCGACAAAGTATTCGCTTTTGTGCTCGGAACATATTACACAGCACTGTTATGAAACAACAGAGATGGATAGATCTGGTGGTTATCCGCCAAGATTGAGAGAGGATGCCATCCTCACGATTAAGCGGAAGAAACAGACGTTGCTCAAAACTGTAACACCATCTCTACCCAGCTGCCAGCACATGTACATGGGTGATTTAAGCAGTGAATCAAGCATCGATTTATACTGGAGAGATATTATGTATGTATCATCATCTACTCCTTCGAGAGGATTTCACCTAGGATGCTAAAACTTTCAGGGTCGCCCCCCTCCCCATTCATCCCAGTCCCTAGCACGACTCCCCCTCAACAATCTCCTATCAACAATACCCACACCATCCCATACTCCACCTCCACAATCTCCCCACAATCCCCATTAACCATCACCCCCACAATACACACCACCACCACACACCCCTCCCCACGAGCACCACTCTCCCCTCCAATGGGGCGGGACATCGACACCTCACAGACATGACGGTGGGACACGGCATGGACACAAATGGGTCGGGGGAAAGTACGAAACGGGACGATCTCATAACAAACAAGACACCCGGTCAGCCAGCGACGGTGGGACAAAGCATTCGTCACCCATTTTGTCTGTGGTGTTCGAGTGTGCCTTGGTGGTGTCAGTTGTCGTGTGATGATGGGTATTTCTGCTCGAGTAAGATATAAACCGATTTATCAATTAATACAAATCACTGCTAAACCGTCAATTGAATGGATAAACAAAACCTACCAATCTGTGCCCGGCGTTTTCATCTTCACTTCCACCTCTGCCATCTTTGTCTGAATTGCTCGCACAAGGCTCGAAACAATATGGCTGCATAAATCCCCCGAAAGCATTTCCATCACTAATTTTGCCTCCAATAGTGTTTTTTCAAAATCCCACCGATCAGTTTCAACATTCTGAGAACCTCCAGAGTTGCTTATGACGGTGGAATCGGTGTCGGAATCTGAGCTCGACGTGCACCGTTTCTCTATATAAAGCCGCCATTTAGATCAAGGTCTGTTCGTAGTGTGACGTCACTGGTGAAATCGAAAATTGTCACTTTCGGGCTTTTTTTTTTTCGACACTTTGTGATTGGCAAAAAAAATTCAATATTTTTTTTTCCTTTCAAATTTAACCATGATCAATGATTCTCAATGGTTTTCAGAAAAAAAACAACAAATTGCGTTTGGTTTCCCCTCTAACGTCCACCAACTAATGCCGGCAGAGGGGACGCCCGGTTGATTGTCCGTCCGAAGGACGTCACATACAGTACACTGATGAATCACCCTGCTTGAAACACCGGGATGACAGTTTACAGCTGGATTTGGATTTGAACCCAGGCTGGATGGCTCAGAGGCGAGTGTGTGTGCGTGCCTCTCAGTCATCCAGCCAACCTTAAAACTGTACACAATATTCCAGGTGATTTTTTTTTTCCACTGCATTCCTGTACTGTGTTAATACTATGTCTTTTGATTTATAATTTAACCCCCTGCAGATAGGACCTAAAAGCCCATTAGTTTTACCTGTAACTTCTAGAGAAGAGGACATTGTGAAGAAAGCAGGCAGCAAAAGACTGACATGCCTGGTGTTGTTTAATGATTAGGGTGGTGAGCTTGGGATCCTAGGATCCTGAGTTCAAATCCCACTCGGCTGTTGCATTAATACCAGGTGGGGTTGACTCTGCTTGTCATCCTTCCGAGGTCGGCAAAATGAGTGCCAGCTTGCTGATATCCTGTGTCGGAGTGGCGACCCGTCCAGGATTGTGCCCAAAAGTCAAGGAGACTGCATAGGCAGCACCAACACTCTGCACAGAGTATGGTCCCAATGGATGAATGGAAAAGACTTGACAGTAAAAGACGAAAGGCCAAAAACCTCTTTGTGTTGTGGGCACTAAGAGCCTGAATCATTCCATGAGATAGATACTCAGAGATTTAGACTCCATCCTCTCAATATGTAACCATGGGACAACGCAGCACGATCCTGCATTGGACAGCAGTACTCAATGGAACTCAACCAACTGATGCTTCTCCTACATTAGTGCAAAGATCCTTTACTGTGTAAATCTTACTTTGTTTTTGTTCTCTCTTTTATTCGCACACAGTTCTCTTCTTTCAAGAAGATGCCAAAATATTTCTACATCTTCACTTTGCTTCTCCCTCTCCCTCTCCCCCCCCCCCCCCCCAATTCAGGAAAGCCGTGCCCTGGGCGAGATCGCGAAAGCAGAGTGGAACGACGTGCCATTAAAATCAATTATCTCTACGTATACCTCATCATCAGATTCAGAATCTGGTTCCATGGACGGGACAGACTACGACAATGAGTCCAAAACTCTCCAACTGCGCTTTGCACCACATGGAGCGGCTCTTGCTGTAGCTAATCTCTCTCCATGTGTCTCCAACGAACTCCTCGAGCAAGCCTTTATGTGTTTTGGTCCCGTGGAGAGAGCTGTGGTGATTGCCGACTCACAGGGCCGTTCAACTGGACGTGGCCGCATTGAGTTTGCTTCAACCGCGGATGCACGTGAAGCTCTAAGATTTTGCCACCAAGGGGTCTACTTGCTAACAG
Organism: Eptatretus atami; assembly: GCA_035128595.1. Lineage (NCBI taxonomy): Eukaryota > Metazoa > Chordata > Myxini > Myxiniformes > Myxinidae > Eptatretus > Eptatretus atami. Next base: position 9,896,025 of record CM068965.1, read on the forward strand.
CGTGAGTGAAATAAATCTCTTGCCTTTCTTTACTGCCCCCCAGTTACCTTCCTGTTTGAAGCCCACTTCATGCTATGCCAACTGCACTGTGAAGGTGCAATGAAAACATGATGCTTTTTCAGCTTTGGCAATGCTGTGTATCTTTATGTAATCAGAACATATGTTGATCTGTTGTTGTATTTCTCTTTCACTCTGCATCTCACTGTTTTTAATCCATCTGACTTGATTTTTTTTTTCTGGTGTTCTCATCTGAGTTGACTTGGTTGGCGTTCCCTCGAGTCCAAGAAAATGGAAAGGAAAAACTAATGCATTTGTTTTCTCTCGCAATCGATACCTCCTGCCGCACCAGTTGCCTTCGTCCTATCATTGTTGAGCCAATTCAGCACTACGACGATGAGGATGGAATTCCAGAGTCGCGCATCACGCGTTCCATTCAGTTCTACAGGTACCTTGCCCCATACATGGCTCCATTCCAGACGCATTGCATCTTGCTGGAGCCACCCTGGATGCTAAATTTCCCTTTCGGTTATCCTCCATTCTGATTTAGGGAGCGGGGTAAGGCACCGCGGTTTGCAGAGCCAGGCACACTGGAGTTTGAGTATGCCACACGCTGGAAGGCCTTGGATGCCATGGAAGCCCACCATAAGCAGGAGTTACTCCAGCGGTTGCAGGAAGCCCGTGGGAGGCTGGAGGCCGAGATGGAGGCGGCTTACCACGAGAGGCAGACTGCCCTCCATCATTTGGGTGAGTGAAAGGGGGGCACGATGGCAGACTGGAGAGGTGCATAATGGTGGTCGATTGCTCGGAACCGAGGTCGGTAGACAGAGAGCAGAAAGCAAAGCTCCATTTGGCTCATGTTCGCGTGCTGTTTTGTGCTTGACGTACTTGTGAACCGCTTTACCCTTTGCCTTGCTCTGTAGAGGTGTCACAAAGTCAAGAAGTTCGAGAGTCGGGAGGAATGGTTCAGCAGGAGGCGAGGTTTGTATTTTCCTTTTGTCGCACTTCACTTTGCAAATCCGCCTTATCTCCCTCATCCAACCTCATCACGTTTCACCTTTCAAATCACATTGGATTACACACAAAACTGCAATTGAGTAATGATCGCCCCATGACACAAGGGGTGACCATTAATTGCCTCGGAGCCCCAAAATGTCGAAATTGATGAAAATGTTTATTATCTATGTTGTTTTGTTTTTACAGTGTTTTGTAAATTGCACAGACTCTCATCCCAATCGGGCATGCACAGAGGAGTGAGATAACATTTTTACTCTGTCTGCTTGTCTGACAGTCAAACAAAATTGAAAAACATTCCAAATAGGAAACTTACTGTTTTTAAAGATGCCATAAAGGACAAACAACAGGCACAAAGAACTAAAGTAACGTGTTAATTACGGGGGTGTAAAAGACGGTGCCTCAATGGCAGTAAACTTTGGATAAAGTTTTTTTTTTTGTTCCTTCAACTTTAAACATTTACTTGAACACTATAGAACATAAATCAACTTTTGGCACTTTCAAAAACCTTTCGTTTAGCAGTACAGTACTTGGGACAAAATATGACGGGACTTTACGTCATCTCGACCAATCAAATTTGCCGCTCGCAGACTCTTCCCATCAAATAACTGACCAAATACAGAGTTATCAGGAAGAACATGGATAGGATTTGGGTTTTGGCTGCTACTCCTTTATCCTTAAACCATCCAGGCACAGCCAGGTGAATCTTAGAAAAACGATATGCATGATTCACCCCTCCATAGACAGAAGAAAGGAGAGAGGAAGAGAACACACACACACACACACACACGCGCGGGGCGTTAGTCATTTGAGGGCCCATGCAAAACAAATAATGGCCTAGTGGGGCGCCTGTGAGCCCTGTCAATCTGTCATCATACTAAAATATGCAATTTGTCGCGTCGATGTATCCAGTTGTTACTTCTGCAATCTCAATCACTAAACTTGCCAAGGGCCACGGGTCATGTGGAAAAGGTTGTAGCACTTCATTGCCCCCTCCCCCCCCCCCTCACAAGGAGTTCCAAAAGTGGGGTGAGATGCAAATTATCTTCGTAAATGTGTACCATGTAACGCCGCTCCAAGTCGTAGTGGAGAGGGTGTCACAAGTGATGTTTCAGGACCTCTCAATTCCATCACAAGTAACAGTTCTCTATGTTATTTTCACTCACTCAGCCTATGTTGCTTTAGACTCGAATGCAAGAAATCCGGAGGAATTCTCATGTTTTATTGCCTTTTTCTGCCTTGGAAAAAAAACAAAACAAATAGCATGTAAAGAATAATATATATATATATATATATATATATATATATATATTATATATATATATATATATATTATTATATATACATAGCAGCTTGAGCGTCATTCCACCTATTGTGGCGTTTCGCAAGGCTGCTTCAAATGACAAAAGTTAGAACAATAATAATAGTGTTGTGGTTTCGCCGGTGCGTCGCCACGAGCAAGACCACCAGAATGGCAGTGGAGTCGTCTCGGCTCGATCGACTCGATCCAGTTGTAGCTTCCGGACAACTCCGGAACCCTGCTACGGGTGCCTTAACGCACCATAAACAGTCAATATTCTGTCCGCGCGGTACAGGGTCAATCGCCGAATCTCGATATACCTAATTATCTGCGCAGACAGAAATACCGAGAATT
>CM068965.1:9899484-9927274 GCA_035128595.1 Eptatretus atami
CATGGAAGTATTTATGCACAAACGCGACCAACGTTGAATAAAAAAATATAATGAATGGGTCGGGTTAGTAAACATTTACTGTCGTGAGGGTAATAGATGGCTGATGGGACAGACATGGTGATATGAGTCATTCAGACTCAGCTGGAGAGAAAGTGTTGAAACAGATGATGGACCAGGAAGTGAAGAAAATCCAGAACACAGACAAAGAAGTGAGCGTGCGATAGAAGTTGGGTTCACGTCCAAAATTGATTTCCTTTGAGGACACACTGGTACGCCTTCGACTGGATTGTGCCAATTGAATTGCGATCGATAAATACATGTGCCATTTGCACTTGAATCATTTCTAAATTTGCTTTTGACAGAATTGTGGTGATCGGTTGTAAATGCATTTGAGTAATCTATTGAATACATCTGCAACGTGTTTACTGGTTAACCACCGCACACAAGTCAATAATTGAAGACTTTGCCTGCAACGTGTCTGGTCGAGATACTCCAGTACGCGACGCAAAATTTGGCTTCCTCCCTCCGTGTTCAGTAAAATTGTCAGTATCGTTACTGACCAATGCTTTAAACCATGGTCGTTGGCTTGGGCCTTTCAGTATTCCAGCCACAAGGCCAAGCTCTTCAAGCAACTTCCTTGATGGCGACCGGGATGACCAGCACATGGCAGGAAATGCGACAGTGTCAGAGACTGCTCTGTGGATGTTCCGCCTCAACCGAGCATTCGTTTTGCACCTTTCACTTTGAATCTGTGAAGGATGGACTCCAGTTAATCGGCCACAGACCGCCAACCTCCTGGTGGAAAGTCTCATCCATAGCAGATCACATGCAGAAGTCAGGCAAAGCCAACCTACCTCCTGGAAGACCGGCCAAGGCTCGACCCTGAGATACAACTACCCTAACTGCCAGCCGTGCTTTCTTCCAGATTTCATCGGATCATGACCACCTATGAGGAAGTTACATTAAGATGCCAAGGTGACAAAGTTTTGTTCACAGTAGTTTGGTCATCCCCTCTATCTGCAGGTTTTAAGAGACACCACCTCAGTTCCCCATCAGAGGTGCAACAGAATCTTTGTAATTGCCCTCATAGTTTCCTTTAAAAGTGCCCATCAGGGATGAGGACAGGAAACACTGATCAGAGAGCAACTTGTTATGGATCCCACACCTGAGATTCACCGGCTTGCCAAAAGTGACCAATCATTCAAGACTCGGAGGAGGACCTCCTCACCCCTTCGTCAGCACCTCACCGAAAGATTCACAGCGGTCTTATTTTGCATTTGATTTGCAATTTGTGAGTTCTCAGCAGTGCATTCTAAGATGGTCAGGCTAGTTTGCATTTGGAATGTACTCGAACACAGCTTGCCCTCGGTATGTACGGACGTATGCACGTAAAATGATGGGACCTTTGGGGGGGATTTGTCGAATCCGGTCGTCTCGTCTTAAAGAAGCTGAACTTGAACTCCAAGTAAATGTAATTGTCCTGTGTTGGTGTATGTTTATATGTACACAGCATTCCTTTTGTGTCGCTCGTCAGAACAAAGCTGTTCATTGTGTGTTAACCACGTGATTCAAAGTGTTTCTGCGATCTTGTGAAATTTTTAATTTTGATTATTACAAGGTGTCTTGGAACTTTTTGGGATGTGGTTGTGCCATTGTTGAACTTCATTGAGATAGTCTTGAATAACTTTTCGCTCGTGCCCTTTTCCAAGTTTTTTTGACCTGTTGTAAATAAGTTTATTATTAATTACTCCTCCACCAAAATGGGACAGGTGAGTGGTTTGTGTGTGCTTCATCCCTGTTGAACTTGCCAAAAAAAAAAAAAACATTATTGACAAAGTTAGTTGATCGCTTCGGTTTGTTGTTTGTATGTCTGCTCACTTTTAATCGCCTGCAGGCACAATTTTAAACCGATCTTCACAAAACTCGCCAAATGGTGGTTTGTAGTCTGACAGAATCCTATTATTGTTCGTAGGTCAAAAGATCATCAAAGAGGTCAACAAACTGGGTGCAATATATTAAAATCTTCACATTTTCATCCGCCACAATTGACTTGAATTTTTGAACAGCGATTTGTCTTGATCAGCTGTGCAATTCGATTCAATCTACACATTTAGTTTCTGTAAGGTCAAAAGGTCAATCACAGGCCCTATTTGCTATTAAATTGGGATTATCTTCGGCGCGCAGCAAAACTGTCTCATTGATTCTCAAATTAAGTGAATGATTGGTTAGGCTGACGAGAACGAGGGATGAGATTTTGGTTCTTCAGATCCAGGCCCATCAACTGGGACTACAAAACGTAAACTGTTCAGCCTGACAGAGGTACGCGCATCCACCGAGGTCCGTTCTAAACACTTTGTGGCTGTTTTGTTCAAGTCGTCGACTCAGTGATTTTTTCATTTGTTTTGTTTGTCTGTCTGTCTTGCCTGCAGCACAAACCACTCAAGGCCGATCATTCTGGAAACTTTTCGCAAGATTTGGCACCGTCACTGCAATGGACACGCAAAACCAAATGTTTCGCGATGGTCAACTAGCCAAAAAGGTCAACATAGGCGAAATTTCTAAGATTGTCCATTTTCATCCATATTCACTTGAAATATCTAACAGGATTTTCATATCGACTCACTCTGAATTCAACCACCAATTATTTTAAGGTCAAAACATCAGGTCAAAATGTCAACAACTTAGGTGAATTTCAAAATCCTCAATTTTCAACATCTCAAAAACTGTGTGCACGAGTTATGACAAAACTAGCTGATGAGTTGCGTCGGATGACAAACAGGCCAAATTTGATTTTGGTTCGGGATCCAGCCCACAGTGGGATACGAAACCTGAACTGTTCACCTGCTCAGGTACCGTGCTCTACCGAGTACCGGTTCTGTTACCCACACAGCACTCCTGATTCGTGCAAAGGCTTTAGATAACGTTTAGCTTATTGATGTTGGCCACTTGCTTTTGGAGCTGTGTTGCATAGGTTCGAATTTCCAACCCAGCTATAAAACTTATCCTAATTTTTCACCACATGAGGGGCAGGATCGATGTGTGCTGATGAAGGGTCAACCGTCGGTATCTTGTCTGCTCGCGTGAGTGGGACGTTTTCAATTGCCGATGGTGTCTTTCGTGAAGGCGTAGGCTAGTTTATCACTGACACTGTGCGACAAATTTTACAAATTCCTCTCCAACTTTCAATCGTAATTGGCAGGCCTGGCCAACTGTTGCTGGCAAGATTTTTGGCCAAAAACGTTCCAGACAACCCCAGTGTAAGGCATGGTTAGCTTCTTGGAGCGTGATCTCCATTCTACAATACTGGTATTCGGAGTGAATAGGAAAGGATTCATGCAACGGGAATGGAGTAAGCTAATGTGGTTTCAAACCAATTAAAGTTATTGATGTCAATTCGGCTTGTCCTAAAACCCATCTAGGTATATCAACTTACCTTATCCAAGTTGCCTTTCGATGGCAGGCAAGGGTCTATGTTCCATGGTAACATGCCCAAAGGGTCTACTTTAGATATTCATGGGAAATTTAGTTATTTTTTTAACATCCATTGCAGTGAACTTGTGGTTGTTTAAAGTTTAACCTTCTGCACAGCATGCCTCCACGATGCACCAGTTTGGAGTGTTCAGGAACAAGACTGTGCTGAGTTGGGATTACCGATCGCCACATCCTTTTCATTTTCTCTCTAATCAGTGATTGCAGCTAAACTAGAGGGGGAGCACTCGGTAGAGTGCAAACCTCCGCCGCCAATACTGCTGGGTCACTTAAGGTGAAACCTGATCATCCTATTCATTGTAGGAATCAAAACGGATACACTCTACTGAAACCACGATTGAATAACTAAACTAGTCGCGCGCATGTAGAAATGCCCAAAAAAATAGAATCGAAAATTTTTTAAAAAAAAAGTTGCAAAATTCTGGGTTTTTTTTCTCTAACAAATTCTATACTCTTTTTGGTTTGGTAAATCCGACAATTAAAACATGTGAAATTGCAAAAAACAAAAATTCAATATTTTTTTCTAAAATGCGCGCCATAGCGGCCATATTGGACTTTGGACCAAGTCCAAATCTAATGGCATGATCCTTGGACGCATACCTAATCCCCCCCACCAAAGTTTCGTCGAAATCGTCCAGTGGAGTTTTTCCGTAATACTGTTCACAAACAAACACAAACAATACAACAGACAGGGGTGAAAACAGTAACCTCCGTCATGCTTCGATGGCGGAGGTTAACTAGAAGGGCATGCTTAGTAGAGCGCATAACCTCCGCCCACGTAATGCTGATCCATGAAGAACTATCAGGCCCACACATTTTTGACGATAATCATGATATATATATATATATTATATAATATAAATATATAGTTTTTTGGCCCATCTCTCAATGGTGAAGATCACTTTTAAAAATTAAATAATTCTCATATCCAGATCCCGATTTCGGTCTTCACCAAATCGAATCAATCGTCCTCTGCCACACATCCAACCGTCCGGCCAAGTTTTTTCGTCCGAATCTGATCCACATAACTTTTGAGATTCACAGCACAAACAGGGGGGAAACATAACACTCACCACACCTTTTGGTGGCGAGGTAATATTTATTTATTCGTTGTTCAGCCTGTGGCTGATGGTGGCATCATTTCCTGGGGGTGTGGCTGTGCTGCCCGCTGACTGCAGTGCCCTGTTACGAAATAAGCCGGTACTCATTTGCCAACCTAAAAGGATGTAGCGAGTCACCCCCCTGGTTGTTAATTCAATGGGTTTTTAAAACATGGATTCTCAAAATTCCATGAATTCTCAGTCTTGATTAAGGGAATACATTTCTTCATCATCATTATATCAGGAGTTTTTTTTCGTACATCTTGTAATGAAGAAGGCTGTGTTTGAATGTCTCCAGGTAACACGTTGCTGTTTGATGCCACATCCTTAGGGACAATGGGAAAGTAACAAGGACTGATACTCGAGTTCCCAACTTTTGGGTTGTATGAGGAATAATCTGTATAAAATATGAAAGTGAAATCATCTTGAACGGATTTTTTGAAATATTCGTTGTCGCCACAAACCAGTTACCGGAGATGGTTGTTATGGCCACTGATTCAACCAATTCACAGCCGTCATCTAATCAGGCTGAGATAAGTATGAGGATACTACGTATATCTGCCAACTTAACTAAATGTCTCAACGGTTTTTGAAATATCGTGAACACAAAGTACATGGACGCACGATCGAGACTTGGTCTGTCGGCGGAGCTCAATTTAACGTCCCTCCTCTTCGACCTTGTCGGAGGGGCAGGGGACAATAAATTAAGGATCTACCAATGTTGAAGGTGTTGAAAAAAAATAGCATCAGTCAATTTAAAATTTCAATCTACATTATGGCAATGGATTTGTCCTGTAAAAGCAAATAACAAGAAACAAATGTCGTTTTAAATCTGTATTCAGTTTTTCATCACGTGACAACAAGACCAAGCACGAGAACCGCTAGAGCCTTTCCCGGGTTACACAGATTACACGAGATCTGAGAATGAATGACTACGTTAAATTAACACGGCAGACTTCGCAACTGTGCCACAAACACACTTCTCCTTTCACCCAATGACGTGCAAAAATCAAGGCAATTTCTCTTGTGGCAATGGAACGAAGAACCGGTCGGCGATACAATCCATTCTCCGGTGGGAGATCATCGAAAAGGGGGGGAGGGGTGGGGGTTGTGTAGCACACGCCCGTACACTCGGGCTTTGCAGCGACCCACCTGGTCGGGAGCTTGCGGTACGAGCAGGTACCCGGTTGATGACCTAGAAAGTTATCCAAACCTTTCCGTCGTCCAGGGGCACCCCTTTCTCTCGGGTACTTTAACCAATATTTTCCGACTTCTTTCTGGCAGCTTTGTGAGCCATTTTGGCAGCAATCCTTATCTCGCTTACACAATATACTTTATGGATCGCCATTTTCTGGGGTTTCTGCATATGTGGCACTGATTATTCTAGGGCGGATTACGTCATTTTGAAAGTCGTGTGTTTGAACCTTCCCTCCATCATTACGAAGTCCATGAGAATACTCTTGGCCATATGAGGTCATTTACCAATGGTTGTTGTAATGGTTAGAGCATCCCCTCTGCATCTGGCAAGTCAGTGGTTCAAATCCCATCTGAGTCATCCCAAAGATTTAAGTATGTGTTGCTTCCTTTGCTTAGCATTTAAAAGAGAGAGAACGACAAAAAACCATAGGTTGGTGAAAATAGCGCCAGCTTTGATGGGCCGAAGGGCACCTTGGTGCCGGCGCCCAACACTGAGCTTCAAGTTCCTTGGAAAGGAACTCATTTATCAAACTACTATACTCCTTCTTCTCACACCCCCCCTCCCCCCCCCCCCATGTCTTCCCATTCTACCGCCCCTCTATGTGCCCTCTCACTTTGTCCACCCCAATCCTTCCTTTCAAAATCCCCCCCCCCCCCATGTCTCCATTCCAACTCTACACCCCCCCCCCCCAGTCTCCATTCCAACTCTACACCCCCCCCCCCAGTCTCCACTCCAACTCTACACCCCCCCTCCCCCCTCCATGTCTACATTCCAACTCTACACCCCCCCCCCCACCCCATGTCTCCATTCCAACTCTACACCCCCCCAGTCTCCACTCCAACTCTACACCCCCCCTCCCCCCTCCATGTTACATTCCAACTCCACCCCTCCCTTCACTATTTCAACATCCAACTCCCTGCCACATCGATCCTTTTCTCCTTTCCCCGTTCGACTTCCTCCTTGACTCGATCCCTGTAAATGGAGATGCCGGTAGAAGTGGCCGAGGAGAATCCTCAGGAGGTCGAGGCAGAGCCTGGACACGTGGACTCGGGTTCCACTTCCCTGAATCGACTCTTCCCGCGGACTGTCCCGCCGATGAAGGGCCCGAGACGCGGCCATCCCTCGTACTCGAGCGGTTCCCTGTTCCGGCACCGGGGGAGAGCACCCTTCTCCCGACGGGGTCGGATCCTCGTGAGCGGTTCTCGGCACCGGGGTCACCGAGGAGTCTTTACGGTTTCTTGTTTAAGAAGTACGGGAGGCTCAGCGAGGCTTTCGTGAACGCGCAGCGAGGATGCGGCCTTATCCGCCTGGTGAGGACTCGGGGTGCACCGGGTCATCAGTCTTGTATTACCTTCTAATACTAATTAGTAGGCTTACGGTTCGTGTTAATTTCACAGGACAGCACATGGCAACATTCCATTTATTTATTTATTCTTCTTCTTCCTCCTTGCCTCTTCTTCTTCTTCTTTCTTTCTTTTTCTTCTTCTTCCCATAATGACCCGGGCTCTCTTGGAGCATCACAAGTTCATGGCTATATGAACATTATGTAGTTCAGAGAAGTTAGATCTGTTTTTAAGTTTTTTTAATTGATTCCAACTAGTGCCGTGCCCGTATGTGCAAAAAAGAAAGAAAAGAGAAAAAATTGTGATGTCGATTGTGATGTCATAGCAACGTGTCCTGTCATTGGTTTGGTAATAAATGGCCATAACTTGGGAACCACTAGTCCGATTAATATCAAACCTGAAAAGGCACATACTCAGGGCCCCAGCAATATAGCTGGCAAGTTTCAATTAGATCGGACCAGTGTGTTGTCAGAAAACAGCGGTCACACACAGACAGACAGACAACACAGAGATTGCTGGAATTGTAGATAGATGAAGAGAGGAATCGTACATGATGCTGGTACCTGGTACCTGGTTCCAATCACGAGAGGGTCTGCGGAAAGGATTGCGGGTGTTGGATTGTCCTCTTGGGGAAAAGCGTTGATATTCTCGAGTTCTTACGTCACCTCGTTGGAAATACTTAGACTTGTTGATCTTGTACAGATAATTATTCATCCTTTCCAGGCTTCTCCCGTATGACGTCACTCAGCATTTTGTGCACATCCTAGCGTCCCATCACCATAGTTACAACAACCTAATCTATCAGTCCTTCTCTGGACTTGTCCGAGTTGATGTATGTCCTTTGGAGTATGGATCTCATGCTACTGATGCGTTCTTCTAACACAATTCAGAAGACCATAGCGTATTGCACAGCCACTTTACCTTCGGGCCGCAATCCTCTAAATTCCTTCTGAGAAACCCGAGAGTACTGTTGCCTTGCCGGTGACCATGTCAACGTGTTTAGACCACCTCGTGTTACCAAGGTATTTACAGTTTTCATGTTCTGATGGGTCTGGTTTAGCAGGGAGTATTCGATTCCATGCGTCTCCTTGGATCCTTAAGACAGGGCATTTTCCAACTTCCATGGGTAAGCTCCATCTTCCACCTTTTCCCCCACTGCTCAATCATCTCCAAGATGAGATGATTTGCTCAGGGTGCTGGCGATAGCTCACCTCCTCTTCGTGAAGGACACGAGGGATCTTTAAACGGGAACCAAAACATCAGACACCTCACGCTAATCTATCCTTAACTACCCTAGAAAATAGATATGATGCGTCCTTTTTCCGTCACGGTACGATTTGACTCAAACGCGCGAAAATTTTCGAATTTCTACAAATATGCCGGATGGATGCGTCCTTGGTGTTGTTATAGTAATACAAACCAAGATGGTTTAATGCTACACCAATGGCCGAAAGACCATAAGTTAGGCGGAATTGAACGAGGTTTGTCCGAATACCCGAGTGTGGCATCGGGCCGACAAAGTATCGTTTTGTGCTCGGGACATATTACACAGCACTGTTATGAAACAACAGAGATGGATAGATCTGGTGGTTATCGCCAAGATTGAGAGAGGATGCCATCCTCACGATTAAGCGGAAAGAAACAGACGTTGCTCAAAACTGTAACACCATCTCTACCCAGCTGCCAGCACATGGTACATGGGTGATTTAAGCAGTGAATCAAGCATCGATTTATACTGGAGAGATATTATGTATGTATCATCATCTACTCCTTCGAGAGGATTTCACCTAGGATGCTAAAACTTCAGGGTCGGCCCCCCTCCCCATTCATCCCAGTCCCTAGCACGACTCCCCCTCAACAATCTCCTATCAACAATACCCACCACCATCCATACTCCACCTCCACAATCTCCCACAATCCCCATTAACCATCACCCCCACAATACACACCACCACCACCACAACCCCCTCCCCACGAGCACCACTCTCCCCTCCAATGGGGCGGGACATCGACACACCGTCACAGACATGACGGTGGGACACGGCATGGACACAAATGGCGTCGGGGGGAAAGTACGAAACGGGACGATCTCATAAACAAACAAGACACCCGTCAGCCAGCGCGGTGGGACAAAGCATTCGTCACCCATTTTGTCTGTGGTGTTCGAGTGTGCCTTGGTCGTGTCAGTTGTCGTGGTGATGATGGGTATTTCTGCTCGAGTAAGATATAAACCGATTTATCAATTATACAAATCACTGCTAAACCGTCAATTGAATGGATAAACAAAACCTACCAATCTGTGCCCGGCGTTTTCATCTTCATTCCACCTCTGCCATCTTTGTCTGAATGCTCGCACCAAGGCTCGAAACAATATGGCTGCATAAATTCCCCGAAAGCATTTCCATCACTAATTTTGCCTCCAATAGTGTTTTTTCAAAATCCCACCATCAGTTTCAACATTCTGAGAACCTCCAGTTGCTTATGACGGTGGAATCGGTGTCGGAATCTGAGCTCGACGTGCACCGTTTCTCTATATAAAGCCGCCATTTAGATCAAGGTCTGTTCGTAGTGTGACGTCACTGGTGAAATCGAAAATTGTCACTTTCGGGCTTTTTTTTTTTCGACACTTTGTGATTGGCAAAAAAAAATTCAATATTTTTTTTTTCCTTCAAAATTTAACAATTGATCAATGATTCTCAATGGTTTTCAGAAAAAAAAACAACAAATTGCGTTTGGTTTCCCTTCTAACGTCCACCAACTAATGCCGGCAGAGGGACGCCCGGTTGATTGTCCGTCCGAAGGACGTCACATACAGTACACTGATGAATCACCCTGCTTTGAAACACCGGGATGACAGTTTACAGCTGGATTGGATTTGAACCAGGCTGGAATGGCTCAGAAGGCGAGTGTGTGTGCGTGCCTTCTCAGTCATCCAGCCAACCTAAAACTGTACACAATATTCCCAGGTGATTTTTTTTTTTTCCACTGCATTCCTGTTACGTGTGATTAATTACTATGTCTGTGATTTATTAATTTAACCCCTGCAGATAGGACCTAAAAGCCCATTAGTTACCTGTAACTTCTAGAGAAGAAGGACATTGTGAAGAAAGCAGGCAGCAAAAGACTGACATGCTGGTGTTGTTTAATGATTAGGGTGGTGAGCTTGGATCCTAGGTCCTTGAGTTCAAATCCCACTCGGCTGTTGCATTAATACCAGGTGGGGGTTGACTCTGCTTGTCATCCTGTCCGAGTCGGCAAAATGAGTGCCAGCTTGCTGATATCCTGTGTCGGGAGTGGCGACCCGTCCAGCGATTGTGCCCAAAAGTCAAGGAGACTGCATAGGCAGCACCAACACTCTGCACAGAGTATGGTCCCAATGGATGAATGGAAAAGACTTGACAGTAAAAGACGAAAGGCCAAAAACCTCTTTGTTGTTGTGGGCACTAAGAGCCTGAATCATTCCATGAGATAGATACTCAGAGATTAGACTCCCATCCTCTCAATATGTAACCATGGGACAACGCAGCACGATCCTGCATTGGACAGCAGTACTCCATGGAACTCAACCAACTGATGCTTCTCTACATTAGTGCAAAGATCCTTTACTGTGTAAATCTTACTTTGTTTTTTCTCTCTTTTATTCGCACACAGTTCTCTCTTTTCAAGAAGATGCCAAAAAATTTCTACATCTTCACTTTGCTTCTCCCTCTCCCTCTCCCCCCCCCCCCCCCAATTCAGAGAAAGCCGTGCCCTGGGCGAGATCGCGAAAGCAGAGCTGGACGGACGTCCATTAAAATCAATTATCTCTACGTATACCTCATCATCAGATCAGAATCTGGTTCCATGGACGGGACAGACTACGACAATGAGTCCAAAACTCTCCAACTGCGCTTTGCACCACATGGAGCGGCTCTTGCATGTAGCTAATCTCTCTCCATGTGTCTCAACGAACTCCTCGAGCAAGCCTTTAGTGTTATTGGTCCCGTGGAGAGAGCTGTGGTGATTGCGACTCACAGGGCCGTTCAACTGGACGTGGCCGCATTGAGTTTGCTCAACCGCGGATGCACGTGAGCTCTAAGATTTGCCACCAAGGGGTTCTACTTTGCTAACAGCGTGAGGATATATCTCTTGCTTTCTTTACTGCCCCCAGTTACCTTCCTTTTGAAGCCCACTTCATGCTATGCCAACTGCACTGTGAAGGTGCAATGAAAAACATGATGCTTTTTCACTTTTTCGGCAATGCTGTGTATCTTATGTAATCAGAACATATGTTGATTCTGTTGTTGTATTTTCTCTTTCACCTGCATCTCACTGTTTTTAATCCATCTGACTTGATTTTTTTTTCTTTGGTGTTCTCATCTGAGTTACTTGGTTGGCGTTCCCTCGAGTCCAAGAAATGGAAAGGAAAAACTAATTGCATTTGTTTTCTCTCGCAATCGATACCTCCTGCCGCACCAGTTGCCTTCGTCCTATCATTGTTGAGCCAATTCAGCACTACGAACGATGAGGATGGAATATCCAGAGTCGGGCATCACGCGTTCCATTCAGTTCTTACAGGTACCTTGCCCCTACATGGCTCCATTCCAGACGCATTGCATCTTGCTGGAGCCACCCTGGATGCTAAATTTCCCTTTCGGTTATCCTCCATTCTGATTTAGGGAAGGCGGGTAAGGCACCGCGGTTTGCAGAGCCAGGCACACTGGAGTTGATGAGTATGCCACACGCTGGAAGGCCTTGGATGCCATGGAAGCCCACCATAAGCAGGAGTTACTCAGCGTTGCAGGAAGCCCGTGGGAGGCTGGAGGCCGAGATGGAGGCGGCCTTACCACGAGAGCATGACTGCCTCCATCATTTGGTGAGTGAAGGGGCACGATGGCAGACTGAGAGGTGCATAATGGTGGTCGATTGCTCGGAACGAGGTCGGTAGACAGAGAGCAGAAAGCAAAGCTCCATTTGGCTCATGATTCGAGGCTGTTTTGTGCTTGACCGTACTTGTGAACCGCTTTCCCTTTTGCCTGCTCTGTAGAGGTGTCACAAAGTCAAGAAGTTCGAGAGTCGGAGGAATGGTTCAGCAGGAGGCGAGGTTTGTATTCCTTTTGTCGCACTTCACTTTGCCAATCCGCCTTATCTCCCTCATCCAACTCATCACGTTTCACTTCAAATCACAATGATTACACACAAAACTGCAAATTGAGTAATGATCGCCCATGACACAAGGGGTGACCATTTAATTGCCTCGAGCCCCAAAAGTCGAAATTTGATGAAAATGTTTATTATCTATGTTGTTTTGTTTTTACAGTGTTTTGTAAATTGCACAGACTCTCATCCAATCGGGCATGCACAGAGGAGTGAGATAACATTTTTTACTCTTCTGCTTGTCTGACAGTCAAACAAAATTGAAAAAACATTCCAAATAGGAAACTTACTGTTTTTAAAGATGCCATAAAGGACAAACAAACAGGCACAAAGAACTAAAGTACGTGTATTACGGGGGTGTAAAAGACGGTGCCTTCAATGCAGTAAACTTTGGATAAAGTTTTTTTTTTTCCTTCAACTTTAACATTTACTTGAACACTATGAACATAAATCAACTTTTTGGCACTTTCAAAAACCTTTCGTTTAGCAGTACAGTACTTGGGACAAAATATGACGGGACTTTACGTCATCTCGACCAATCAAATTTGCCGCTCGCAGACTCTTCCCATCAAATAAACGACCAAAATACAAGTTTCAGGAAGAACAATGGAATAGGAATTTGAGGTTTTGGCTGCTACTCCTTTATCCTTAAACCATCCAGGCACAGCCCAGGTGAATCTTAGAAAACGATATGCATGATCACCCCTCCATAGACACAAGAAAAGGAGAGATGAGAGAGGAGAGAACACACACACACACACACACACACACACACACACACACACACACACACACACACACACACACACACACACACAACGCGCTGGGCGTTAGTCATTTGAGGGCCCATGCAAAACGAAATAATGGCCTAGTGGGGCGCTGTGAGCCCTGTCAATTGCTCATCATACTAAAATATGCAATTTGTCGCGTCGATGTATCCAGTTTGTTTAGGGCCCTGTCACACCTTGACGTTTAGCCAGCAACATGGCAACGTATAAAAATGTATGTAAACGTTGACGTACGCTGAAATTTTTGATGTTTTTTTTTTGAGTTTTTGGCGTATTCAAAACGTGTTGGTCGTTTGCATAACATATTAGTAACGGCACAAACGTTTGTTGTGTTATACATAACTTTTACCAACGAATGCTTACCTTGTGATCGGCGTTCAAAACCTAAGACAAGCGATATTCAACTTACCTTTGCGCGCTATACGTATCGCCGGCGAAGCTCGTGGCGTAGCCTGTTGAGAACTTGCCGGACGCCGATTGAAATCAAAAACTGCCCGAGATTTTGAATTGTCAACATTGCAGTCACACCTTTGCGATTTTGCCAGCGTATGCCATTCTATGAAAAATGGGTTTACAACGCTGGCACACGTCAAATACGCTTATAGGAAGTTGAGATACGTTAAGATTATGCTCGAAATCATTGAAGTACGCTGGCATATTACCTAGTCCGTTCGATACGTCGCTGAAATTTCAAGCATGCTGAAAATTTTAAGACGTACTCGACGTAAGGCTCACACGTTTCGCATGACGTGGCATCTGTTCTTGCACGTTCGCGATCGTTAAAAACACGGCGAACACACGTTACTTGTGGGTTAGTCATAAAGTCGAAGCACGTCAAGTAATGGCAACCATACTTTGAAACCCAATTTATAACCGTTGAGTAACGTGCTTTGAAACAAATGAAGTAACGTCAGCTTAGCCTATGTTTAACGTGCTTGGAAAGTATGAGTAACGTGCATTGAAACTATGTATAACTGGGCCTGAACCAATGGCTACCGTGCTATGAACGTAAGAAGTAACGTGCGTTTAACCATGTGTAGCATGTTTTGAACCTAAGTAAAACGCTGCATCTAACCATTGAATAACATGCTAATGAACCTCATTTGTAACGTATGTATAACGCACATTGTCGTATGTAGACGAATTAAATTGACGTCTTCCGGACAACCCACAGAATACTGAACGTGTTTCTAACTTACATCTACCGTGTAATGGCGTATTGGCAGCGTTTAGGGGAATTGGTTACATACAAATGGGCTTCACAAGAGGAACCCATCATTGTTCCAGACTCCATGTTGAGTAGATGTCAAATGCCAGTAGTACAGTTAGTAGTAATACTATTAGCAGTAGTTGGTGTGCGTGACAGTAGTAATAGTAGTAGTAGTTGTAGTAGTAGCATTGGTAGTAGTAGAATGTCTACATCATAGTAGTAGTGGTATGTCTATGTCAGTAGTAGTAGTAGTAGATGTCTATGTTCAAGTAGTAAGTATGTAGTAGTAGTAATGTCTATGTCAGTAGTAGTAGTAGTTAGTTGTAGTATAGTATTGGTAGTAGTAGATAGGTCCATGTCAGTAGTAGTATGTCTATGTCATAGTAGTAGTATAGTAGTAGTAGTAGTATATGCAGTAGTAGTTTGTAGTAGTAGTTATGGAGTAGTAGTAGGTCCATGTCAAGTAGTAGTATGTCTATGTCAGTAGTAGTAGTAGTAGTAGTATGTCTATGTCAGTAGTAGTAGTTAGTAGTAGTATGTCTATGTCAGTAGTAGTAGTATTGGTAGTTAGTAGTAGGTCCATGTCAGTTGTATGTCATATGTCAGTAGTAGTAGTTAGTAGTATGTCTATGTCAGTAGTAGTGTGTAGTAGTAGTAGTATTGTAGTAGGTAGGTCCATGTCAGTAGTAGTAGGTGAGCGTGATGGGAGGGTGTGGGTGATGATGGATCCTCTTATCGTCACGAATAGGAGATACCTTTGCACATTGTTCGATGTCTTTTTCGGCTAATTTTTTTTTCCTCATTCCCACGATGAAATATTCTTTGTTTTACTTTTTAAAGTATTAAAAACGACTTTGCAAATGCATAATGTACTTAGTAATGAACACAGAACGCTTCGAGAACTTATACATAAGTTATACCAACGATTGTTTATTGTGTTTAGTCGTCCACAACCTATGCCACAACGATAGTCCAGCGTATGCATAAGCGTATAATTCCCCAAGCACGTTATTCCATAGAGTTATAAATAAGTCACGGGTACCCTAAACATTACTTTGATGTGTTTCGACGTATGAGGAACTTTCAAGTAGCGTGTTGCGAAGTGTGAACAACGTTTGTGTAGCGTGTTACAAAACGTTACTCATAGGTTAGAAATAAGTTTCGGGTACGCGAAGTTACCTCTACGTGTTTCGACTTATGAGTAACATACAATTAACGTTTGTCAAGATCGCATAACGTTTCCTAAACCTTATGGCCGGGCGTAAGCGGAACGTCGTGAGCCAAACGCCGAGTACGTCGTAAAATTTTAAGCATTCGGAAAAGAGAGACAAGCACAAAAGTCAACGATTAAAAGCCAGCGTACAACGACTTATGGCAGTGTTTTTCAGGGTATTCCTAACGTATACAAAACTTACAATAACGTATTCGACGGTGTGCCAGCGTATTCGGCAAATTTTGCTAAAAAACGGCATACTTCGCTAAATCGTCAAGGTGTGACAGCCCCTTTACTTCTGCAATCTCAACTCACTAAACTTGCCAAGGGACCACGGGTCAGCTTGGCAAAGGTTGTAGCGACTTCATTGCCCCTCCCCCCCCCCTCACAAGGAGTTCCAAAAGTGGGGTGAGATGCAAATTATCTTCGTAAATGTGTACCATGTAACGCCGCTCAGGTCGTAGTGGGAGAGGGTGTCACAAGTGATGTTTCAGGACCTCAATTCCATCACAAGTAACAGTTCTCTATGTTATTTTCACTCACTCAGCCTATGTTGCTTTAGACTCGAATACAAGAAATCCGGAGGAATTCTCATGTTTTATTTCCTTTTTCTGCCTTGGAAAAAAAACAAAACAAATAGCATGTAAAGATATAATAATATGTATTATACATAGCAGCCCTTGAGCGTCATTCCACTTTTGTGGCGTTTTCGCAAGGCTGCTTCAAATGACAAAGTTTAGAACAATAATAATAGTGTTGTGGTTTCGCCGGTGCGTCGCCACGAGCAAGACCACCAGAATGGAGCAGTGGAGTCGTCTCGGCTCGATCGCCCGGATCCAGTTGTAGCTTCCGGACAACTCCGGAACCCTGCTACGGGTGCCTTAACGCACCATAAAACAGTCAATATTCTGCTCGCGCAGCGTACAGGTGTCAATCGCCCGAATCTCGATATACCTAATTATCTCGCAGACAGAAATACGAGAATTTTATACCTCGACGGAACTCGTACGGAAGCGAGCGCTAAGCGCGCTCGTTCCGCGTGTGTTGCCGAGCGGTTTTATTGCCGAGTTCCGTCGGCCCGACTATCACGTTACCCAGGCAATGGCCAGCTAATCCTCACACGCACGACACAACCAGTCAATGGCAGAAATGGACACGACGAGCTGAGTACATTCAACAATAGGATATTTATTACAAGCAATGGGGAATTGTTAGGGAGCACGTAGGAAGATTTAAACCGATTATTAAAGACACGTATGTACAGCCGGCACTTATGCAATTCACTACTTGCCGACTTGGTGCCACAAACAGACACACGCACACCCAGACAGAATGATTGGACCCTGGGTCTTTATTGTGGCTCTTCAGCCGAAGAGGACAGTCCGGCGCTGTGAGCCAGGGAGGCCGGCTACCTGGCCGCGAACGCACGGCTGGACGTCCCCTTCTTGGACTCTGGGTGGCGTCGTCGAACCAGCCAGGCGGAGCCTCCAGCGACGACAGGAAAAGCTCAGTAGCCGGGGCGAGGTCGATGATAGCGAGATATTTTCAAAGTGGGGGCCGGTCGAGGTGATGCCCAGAGCAGAGAGAGATCGAAAAAACCTCTCGAAACCAAACTTTATAGCCCCTCCCCCATCCAACGACCTTCGGCGCATGCGCCCTCATCATCCCTCCCATTGGACAGGAAACATCGTGTGACTCCTTGTCCGCTCCCATTGGACAGGCGCGCGGGGCGGGGCGCTCCCATCCCTCTGGGCGGAGTCTCCAGCGGGGGCGTTTGGTGGCTCCGGCTACCGCTTCACCTCAGACATGCGTGCTCAATGGCCATTACTTGGATCGGAGGTGGAGCATGGAAGACGCCTGCCTCTCTGCCGATTGGCCACGGAGGGATGGCAATGTCTGTATTAGACTCCGCCCACGCGCGTGCCTGAGGAGAACGTCGAAGTGCAGATCCAGCCAACAACGCTGAAATTGTGCCGTTAGTATTTATGTAGTTCTAAACAATCGTAGCGCATCTACACTTATTCACCCATTAGACAAGGGAAAGGAGCTATCTATAAACACGTACTTACCGCATATAACTAACCTAAAGGTCCTGTATGTTGTTAATCTGCAAATCTCCACCACCGCAACAATAGTAATAGCATAATAATAATAGTAAAATCATTGCAAAATAATAATATTAACAATAATAATACCACAATAATTGGAAATAATAAAAATGAGAAAAACGTGATTCCCCATTGTAACCCCAATCAATGGGGTCTAGTAACCCCATTGATTAATTGATTCATTTCATGATGGTGCTTTATTTCCTTGAGGTGGAGCATTACTTTTGCACTGTGTTCATCACCACACACTAGTTAATATGGTTTGTTGGCAAAAGGAAACCCCACCCTTGGGGGCCCTGTTACGGTGTTAAAAACTGACTCCAACTACTTTGGAATGGGAAACCAACCAACACGTTTATTGCGTGACTTGCACATCATCAAAAACATGGCACCGCTCTCCTTGTCGTCAAGCAGCCCCCCCACCCCTCACTTACGGCAACGTAAAACTCTCCAGTTAAACACGATGTACGCTCCTCACCAACCGGAACAAAAGCACGGAACTGAACATAACAAGCCCTTTTTGAAAGATTGTCAACCACGACCGGTCGTGCAGTGGGGGGCACCCGTTATCTTGGGGCCCCATGCAATTGCATGGGTTTCATGGCCCCAATGCTATTTCTGCACACAAATGCGCGCACACACACACACACACACACACACACACATGCACACACACACTTTAACCTATCTATTCATTATCAAGAAATACTTTATGGTTTCTCTTACCTTACCAGGTGTTAAACTTGCTATCACAGAAAGTACACAGGAGTCCACCGGCACACAAATCAACACACAGGACCTCCATTTATCATGAACTTCCTGTTCCACTAAACACTTTCATGACGGACTTCCATTTGATTAAATAATTAAATATTTATATCTTAAAATATACATTTTAGAATTGAATTATTTCACACAACTTCCAATGCAACAGGAACATGTTTACACAAAAACCCTGTCATTGCTGGGAGTATAACCCTGTCATTGCTGGGAGTATAACCCTGTCATTGCTGGGAGTATATACTCCCAAGTAAATGACAGGGTTATACTCCCAAGCAATGAACAGGGTATACTCCCAGCAATGACAGGGTTGTCTCCCAGCAATGAAGGGTTTATACTCCCAGCAATGACAGGGTTATACTCCCAGCAGATGAAGGTTATACTCCCAGCAATGACAGGGTTATACTCCCAGCAATGACAGAGTTATTACTCCAAGCAATCAGATATTATACTCCCAGCAATGACGGGTTACTCCCAGCAATGAGGGTTATACTCCCAACAGACGGGTATACTCCCAGCAATGACGGGTTATACTCCCAGCAATGACGGGTTATTACTCCAAGCAATGACAGGGTGTATACTCCCAGCAATGACGGGTTATACTCCCAGCAATGACAGGGTTACTCCAGCAATGACAGGGTTATACTCCAGCAAATGGACGGGTTATACTCCAGCAATGACAGGGTTACTCCCGGCAATGACAGTTTGCTCCCAGCAATGACAGGTTTACTCCAGCAATGACGAGTTCTACTCCCAGCAATGACCGAGTTATACTCCAGCATGACAGATTACTCCAGCAATGACGGTTATACTCCACGCCAAATGACAGGGTTATAACTCCCAGCAATTGACAGAGTTTATACTCCCAGCAATGACAAGAGTATACTCCACATGACGATTATCTCCCAGCAATGGACAGAGTTATACTCCCAGCAATGACAGGATTATGACTCCCAGCAATGACAGGAGGCTCGCAGCAATGACAGGGTTATACTGCCAGCAATGACAGGGTTATACTCCAGCAATGACAGGGTATACTCCAGCAATGACAGGGTTATACTCCAGCAATACCAGGTTTATATCCCAGCACGGAACCAGGAAAGCATATACTCCCAGCAATGCAGGATTATACCCAGCAATGACAGGGTTATACTCCCAGCAATGACAGGGTTCATATCCCAGCATGACCAGGGTTATACTCCAGCAATGACAGGGTTATACTCCCAGAATGACAGGGTTCTCAAGCTACATGGACATCCATATACTCCCAGCAATGACAGGGTTATACTCAGGGTATACTCACCAGCGGTAACCCGCAATGACAGTTTTTGTGTAAACATATTCCTGTTGCATTGGAAGTTGTGTGAAATAATCAATTCTAAAATGTATATTTTAAATATAAATATTTAATTATTTAATAAAGGAATCCGTCATGAAAGTGTTAGTGGAACAGGAAGTCATGAAAATGGAGGTCTGTGTGTTGATTTGTGTGCCGGTGACTCCTGTGTACTTTCTGTTTAGCAAGTTTAACACCTGGTAAAGTAAAGAACCATAAAGTATTTCTTGATAATGAATAGATAGGTTAAAGTGTGTGTGTGCATGTGTGGTGTGTGTGTGTTGTGTGGTGTGTGCGCGCATTTGTGTGCGAAATAGCATTGGGCCATGAAACCCATGCAATTGCATGGGGCCCCAAGATAACGGGTCGCCCCACTGCACGACCGGTCGTGGTTGACAATCTTTCAAAAGGGCTTGTTATGTTCAGTTCCGTGCTTTTGTTCCGGTTGGTGAGGAGCGTACATCGTGTTAACTGGAGAGTTTTACGTTGCCGTAAGTGAGGGGTGGGGGCTGCTTGACGACAAGGAGAGCGGTGCATGTTTTTGATGATGGCAAGTACGCAATAAACGTGTTGGTTGGTTTCCATTCCAAAGTAGTTGGAGTCAGTTTTAACACCGTAACAGGGCCCCAAAGGTGGGGTTTCCTTTGCACAAAACCATATTAACTAGTGTGTGGTGATGAAACACAGTGCAAAAGTAATGCTCCACCTCAAGGAATAAAGCACCATCATGAATGAATCAATTAATCAATGGTTACTGCCCCATTGATTGGGGTTACAATGGGGAATCACGTTTTTCTCATTTTTATTATTTCCATTATTGTGGTATTATTATGTTAATATTATTATTTTGCATGAATTTATTTATTATTATGCTATTACTATTGTTGCGGTGGTTGGAGATTTGCAGAACAACATACAGGGACCTTTAGGTTAGTTATGCGGTAAGTACGTGTTTATAGATAGCTCCTTTCCCTTGTCTAATGGGTGAATAAGTGTAGATGCGCTACGATTGTTTAGAACTACAATAAATACTACACGGCACAATTTGCGCGTTGGCTGGATCTGCACTTCGACGTTCTCCAGGCACGCGGTGGGCGGAGTCTAATACGACATGCCATCCCTCCGGGCCAATCGGCAGAGAGGCAGGCGTTTCATGCTCCACCTCCGATCCAAGTAATGGCCATTGAGCACGCATGTCTGAGGTGAAGCGGTAGGCGGAGCCACCAAACGCCCCCGCTGGAGACTGCGCCCAGAGGGATGGGAGCGCCCCGCCACCGCGCGTCTGTCCAATGGGGAGCGGACAAGGAGTCCACGATGTTTCCTGCCAATGGGAGGGATGATGAGGGCGCATGCGCCGAAGGTCGTTGGATGGGGAGGGGCCTATAAAGTTTGTTTCTGAGAGGTTTTTTCGATCTCTCTTGCTCTGGGCATCACCTCGACCCGGCCCCCACTTTGAAAATATCTCGCTATCATCGACCTCGCCCCGGCTACTGAGCTTTTCCTGTCGTCGCTGGAGGCTCCGCCTGGCTGGTTCGACGACGCCACCAGAGTCCCAGAGAAGGGGACGTCCAGCCGTGCGTTCGCGGCCAGGTAGCGGCCTCCCCTGGCTCACAGCCGGACTGTCCTCTTCGCTGAAGAGCCACAATAAAGACCCCAGGGTCCAATCATTCTGTCTGTGTTGCGTGTGTCTGTTTGTGGCACCAGTCGGCAAGTAGTGAATTGCATAAGTGCGTGCTGT
Source organism: Eptatretus atami (assembly GCA_035128595.1). Lineage (NCBI taxonomy): Eukaryota > Metazoa > Chordata > Myxini > Myxiniformes > Myxinidae > Eptatretus > Eptatretus atami. The sequence continues at coordinate 9,920,924 of CM068965.1, forward strand.
ACATACGGTCTTAATAATCGGTTTAAATCTTCCCTACGTGCTCCCTAACAATTCCCCATTGCTTGATATAATTCCTATTGTTGAATGTACTCAGCTCGTCGTGTCCATTTTGCCATTGACTGGTTGTGTCGTGCGTGTGAGGATTAGCTGGCCATTCGGCGGGTAACGTGAAGTCGGGCCGACGGAACTGGCATAAAACCGCTCGGCAACACACGCGGAACGAGCGCGCTTTAGCGCTCGCTTCCGTACGAGTTCCGTCGAGGTATAAATTCTCGGTATTTCTGTCTGCGAGATAATTAGGTATATCGAGATTCGGGCGATTGACCCTGTACGCGCGCGAGCAGAATATTGACTGTTTTAATGGTGCGTTAAGGCACCCGTAGCAGGGTTCCGGAGTTGTCCGGAAGCTACAACTGGATCCGGGCGATCGAGCCGAGACGACTCCACTGCTCCATTCTGGTGGTCTTGCTCGTGGCGACGCACCGGCGAAACCACAACACTATTATTATTGTTCTAAACTTTTGTCATTTAGAAGCACTTGCGAAAACGCCACCATAAGGTGGAATGACGCTCAAGGCTATATTATATACAATATATATATCCTTTACATGCTATTTGTTTTGTTTTTTTCCAAGGCAGAAAAAGGAAATAAAACATGAGAATTCCTCCGGATTTCTTGTATTCGAGTCTAAAGCAACATAGGCTGAGTGAGTGAAAATAAATAGAGAACTGTTACTTGTGATGGAATGAGGGTCCTGAAACATCACTTTGTGCACCCTCTCCCACTACGACCTGGAGCGGCGTTACATGGTACACATTACGAAGATAATTTGCATCTCACCCCACTTTTGGAACTCCTTGTGAGGGGGGAGGGGAGGGGGCAATGAAGTCGCTACAACCTTTGCCAAGTGACCCGTTGGTCCCTTGGCAAGTTTAGTGAGTTGAGATTGCAGAAGTAAAGGGGCTGTCACACCTTGACGATTTAGCGAACGTATGCCGTTTTTTTACAAATTTGCCGAATACGCTGGCAACGTCGAATACGTTATTGGTAAGTTTTGTATACGTTAGGAATACCCTGAAAACACTGCCATAAGTCGTTGTACGCTGGCTTTAATCGTTGACTTTTGTGCTTTTCTCTCTTTTTTCGAATGCTTAAAATTTTACGACGTACTCGGCGTTTGGCTCACACGTTCCGCTACGCGGCCATAAGTTTAGGAACGTTATGCGATCTTGACAAACTTAATTGTATGTTACTCATAAGTCGAAACACGTAGAGGTACATTCGCGTACCCGAAACTTATTTCTAACCTATGAGTAACGTTTTGTAAGCACGCTACACAAACGTTGTTCACACTTCGCAACACGCTACTTGAAAGTTCCTCATACGTCGAAACACATCAAAGTAATGTTTAGGGTACCCGTGATTATTATAACCTAATGAATAACGTGCTTGGGAATTTTTACGCTATGCATACGCTGGACTATCGTTGCATAGGTTGTGGACGACTAAAACACATAAACAATCGTTGGTATAACTTATGTATAAGTTCTCGAAGCGTTCTGTGTTCATTACTAGTACATTATGCATTTCAAAGTCGTTTTTAATACTTTAAAAGTAAAACAAAGAAATATTTCATCGTGGGAATGAGGAAAAAAATTAGCCGAAAAGAACATCGAACAATGTGCAAAGTATTCCTATTCGTGACGATAAGAGGATCCATCATCACCCACACCTCCCATCCGCTCACCTACTACTACTACATGGATCTCACTACTACAATACTACTACTACTATACACTACTAATGACATAGACATTACTACTGTACTACTACTACACATAGACATACAACTGACATGACCTACTATACTACCAATACTACTACTACTGACATAGACATACTACTATCTACTCAACTGACATAGACATACTACTACTACTACTACTACTGACAAGACATACTACTACTGACATGCCTACTACTACACATACTACACTACTACTACAACTACTGACTTGACATAGACATCTACTACTACTACTACTACTACATGAATAGAACTACTATGACATGGACCTATATACTACCAATACTATACTACAACTACAACTACTACTATACTGACATAGACATACTACTACTACTACTATCTGAACATAGACATACTACTACTACTACTACTGACATAGACATACCACTACTACTTGATGTAGACATTACTCTACTACCAATTGCTACTACTACAACTACTACTACTATTATACTTACGCACACCAACTACTGCTAATAGTATATACTACTACTGTACTACTGGCATTTGACATCTTCAACATGGAGTCTGGAACAATGATGGGTTCCTCTTGTGAGCCCATTTGTATGTACCAATTCCCTAAACGCTGCCAATACGGCCATTACACGGTAGATGTAAGTTAGAACACGTTCAGTAAGTTCTGTGGTTGTTCCGGAAGACGTCAATTTATCGTCTCTACATACGACAATGTGCGTTATACATACGTTACAAATAGGTTCATAGCATTTATTCAATGGTTAATCAGCGTTTACTTAGGTTCAAAACATGCTACACATGGTTAAACGCACGTTACTTCTTACGTTCATAGCACGGTAGCCATTGGTTCAGGGCCAGTTATACATAGTTTCAATGCACGTTACTCATACTTTCCAAGCACGTTAAACATAGGCTAAGCTGACGTTACTATTTGTTTCAAAGCACGTTACTCAACGGTTATAAATTGGGTTTCAAGTATGGTTGCCATTAACTTGAGTGCTTCGACTTTATGACTAACCCACAGTAACGTGTGTTCGCCGTGTTTAAACGATCGCGGAACGTCTAGAACAGATGCCACACGCATGCGAAACGTGTGAGCCTTACGTCGAGTACGTCTTAAATTTTCAGCATGCTTGAAATTTCACGACGATATCGAACGGACTAGGTAATTATGCCAGCGTACTATCAATGATTTCGAGCATAATCTTAACGATACTTCAACTTTCCTATACGCGTATTTGACGTGTGCCTAGCGTTGTAAACCCATTTTTCATAGAATGGCATACGCTGGCAAAATTCCAAAGTGTGTGACTGCAATGTTGACAATCAAAATCTCGGGCAGTTTTATTTCAATCAGGCGTCCGGCAAGTTCTCAACAGGGCTACGCCACGAGCTTCGCGGCGATACGTATACGCGCAAAGGGTAAGTTGAATTCGTTGTCTTAGGTTTTGAACGCCGATCACAAAGTAAGCATTCGTTGGTAAAAGTTATGTATACACAACGAAACGTTCTGTGCCGTTACTAATATGTTATGCAAACGACCAACACGTTTTGAATACGCCAAAAACTCAAAAAAAAACATCAAAAATTTCAGCGTACGTCAACGTTTACATACATTTTTATACGTTGCCATGTTGGTAAACGTCAAGGTGTGACAGGGCCCTAAACAACTGGATACAATCGAGCGACAAATTGCATATTTTAGTTGATGAAGATTGACAGGGCTCACAGGCGCCCCACTAGGCCATTATTTCGTTTGCATGGGCCCTCAAATGACTAACGCCCAGCGCGTTGTGTGTGTGTGTGTGTGTGTGTGTGTGGGTTGTGTGGTGTGTGTGTGTTGGTGTGTGTTGTGTGTGTGTGGTTCTCTCTCTCTTCCATCTTCCTTTTCTTTGTGTCTATGGAGGTGATCATGCATATCGTTTTCTAAGATTCACCTGGGCTGTGCCTGGATGGTTTAAGGATAAAGGAGTAGCAGCCAAAACCCAAATCCTATCCATGTTCTTCCTGAAACTCTGTATTTGTGTCAGTTATTTGATTGGGAAGAGTCTGCGAGCGGCAAATATCTGATTGGTCGAGATGACGTAAAGTCCCGTCATATTTTGTCCCAAGTACTGTACCTGCTAAACGAAAGGTTTTTGAAAGTGCCAAAAAGTTGATTTATGTTCATAAGTGTTCAAGTAAAATGTTTAAAGTTGAAGGAAAAAAAAAAACTTTATCCAAAGTTTACTGCCATTGAAGGCACCGTCTTTTCACCCCCGTAATTACCACGTTACTTAGTTCTTTGTGCCTGTTGTTTTGTCCTTTATGGCATCTTTAAAAACAGTAAGTTTCCTATTTGGAATGTTTTTTCATTTGTTTGACTGTCAGACAAGCAGCAGAGTAAAATGTATCTCACTCCTCGTGGCATGCCCGATATGGATGAGAGTCTGTGCAATTTTACAAAACACTGTAAAAACAAAACAACATAGATAATAAACATTTTCATCAATTTCGACATTTTGGGGCTCGAGGCAATTAATGAGTCACCCCTTGTGTCATGGGCGATCATTACTCAATTGCAGTTTTGTGTGATAATCCATGTGATTTGAAGAGTGAAACGTGATGAGGTGATGAGGGAGAAGCGCGATTGTGCAAAGTGAAGTGCGACAAAAGGAATACAAACCTCGCCTCCTGCTGAACATTCCTTCCGACTCTGAACTTCTTGACTTTGTGACACCTCTACAGAGCAGGCAAAGGGGTAAGCGGTTCACAAGTACTCAAGCACAAAACAGCACGCAGGATCATGAGCCAATGGAGTTTGCTTTGCTGCTCTCTGTCTACCGACCGTCGTTCCGAGCAATGCGACCACCATTATGCACCTCTCAGTCTGCCATGTGCCCCCTTTCACTCACCAAATGATGGAGGCAGTCATGCTCTCGTGGTAAGGCGCCTCCATCTCGGCCTCCAGCCCTCCCACGGCTTCCTGCAACGCTGGAGTAACTCCTGCTTATGGTGGGCTTCCATGGCATCCAAGGCCTTCCGCGTGTGCAAACTCAACTCCAGATGTGCCTGGCTCTGCAAAACCGCGGTGCCTTACCCGTTCCCTAAATCAGAATGGAGGATAACCGAAAGGGAAATTTAGCATCCAGGGTGGCTCCAGCCAAGATGCAATGCGTCTGGAATGGAGCCATGTAGGGCAAGGTACCTGTATAGAACTGAATGGAAACGGTGATGCGCGGACTCTGGAATTCCATCCTCATCGTTCGTTAGTGCTGAATTGGCTCAACAGATGATGGACGAAGGCAACTGGTGCGGCAGGAGGTATCGATTGCGAGAGAAAACAAATGGCATTAGTTTTTCCTTTCCATTTCTTTGGACTCGAGGGAACGCCAACCAAGTCAACTCAGATGAGAACACCAGAAAAAAAATCAAGTCAGATGGATTTAAAAACAGTGAGATGCAGAGTGAAAGAGAAATACAACAACAGTCAACATATGTTCTGATTACATAAAATACACAGCATTGCCAAAGTGAAAAGCATCATGTTTTCATTGCACCTCACGTGCAGTTGGCCACTAGCATGAAGTGGCTTCAAAAGGAAGGTAACTGGGGGCAGTAAAGAAAGGCAAGAGATTTATTTCACTCACGCTGTTAGCAAAGTAGAACCCTTGGGGCAAAATCTTAGAGCTCACGTGCATCCGCGGTAAGCAAACTCCATGCGGCCACGTCCAGTTGAACGGCCCTGTGATCGCAATCACCACAGCTCTCTCCACGGACCAAAACAATAAAGGCTTGCTCGAGGAGTTCGTTGGAGACACATGGAGAGAGATTAGCTACAGCAAGAGCGCTCCATGTGGTGCAAAGCGCAGTTGGAAGTTTTGGACTCATTGTCGTAGTCTGTCCCGTCCATGGAACCAGATTCTGATCTGATGATTGAGGTATACGTAGAGATAATTGATTTTAATGGACGTCCGTCCAGCTCTGCTTTCGCGATCTCGCCCAGGGCACGGCTTTCCTGAATTGGGGGGGGGGGGGGGAGAGGGAGAGGGAAGCAAAGTGAAGATGTAGAAATATTTTGGCATCTTCTTGAAAGAGAGAGACTGTGTGCGATAAAAGAGAGAACAAAACAAAGTAAGTTTACACAGTAAAGGATCTTTGCACTAATGTAGAGAAGCATCAGTTGGTTGAGTTCCATTGAGTCTGTGTCCAATGCAGGATCGTGCTGCGTTGTCCCATGGTTACATATTGAGAGGATGGAGTCAAATCTCTGAGTATCTATCTCATGGAATGATTCAGGCTCTTAGTGCCCACAACACAACAGAGGTTTTTGGCCTTTCGTCTTTTACTGTCAAGTCTTTTCCATTCATCCATTGGGACCATACTCTGTGCAGAGTGTTGTGCTGCCTATGCAGTCTCCTTGACTTTTGGGCACAATCCTGGACGGGCTCGCTCCTCCGACACAGGATATCAGCAAGCTGGCACTCATTTTGCCGACTCGGTCAGGATGACAAGCAGAGTCAACCCCACCTGGTATTAATGCAACAGCCGAGTGGATTTGGAACTTCAGGATTCCAGGTCCCAA
>CM068965.1:9927299-9939195 GCA_035128595.1 Eptatretus atami
TAACCCCGTCATTGCTGGGAGTATAACTCTCATTGCTGGGAGTATAACCCTGTCATTGCTGGGAGTATAACCCTGTCATTGCTGGGAGTATAACCTTGTCATTGCTGGGAGTATAACCCCGTCATTGCTGGGAGTATAACCCTCTCATTGCTGGGAGTCTGACCATAAACAAAAGGCCTTCCAATCTGATTTGGACCTTGTTGATAAATTGTTCACAATACGTGGCGTGTTGTATTATTTTCAACCTCACCAAGTCGTGGGAGGATGAATATTCGATTGGTGCCGCATGTTGATACACGTCATCTTGTGTTTTGCCTCTGCACAACCACAGGCAACAGCCACAGCCGGAGTTGGGGGGTTGGCCCGACCAAGCAGCAACCGGCGTAGAACCCTGCCACACTGCAAGCAACCGAAGGGCACAGGTTGGTGGCTTTGTCCTGATAGCGTCAGCATAAGTAGTTTAATCAATGCTAACACAAGCATGGACATTTGATGGATTTCTTTTTTCCACAAAAATGTCTCGCTCGCTTTACAGACGAGTTCCTCTATCTTGGTAAGGCCTTAACCATATGTTTTTTTTTTGCCGTAACAGAGTCAATCGATTCTTAAAATAGTTGTGTGTAGTTAAGAAAATGTAACTGTCGGGCAAACAGAAGGCACATCCCACCAATGAATGTGTCACTTCGACACAAGGATGGTGATGCGGTTACAGTTGAGACATCATGTACCTCGTCCTCACACCAGGAGCAAAGTTCCTGAAAGCAGAGCCTCCAACTTCCTTTTAAGCACCAGGGCAACTGATTTTTGATAAGAACTATTTAAAAAAAAGAAATAATTGTATTATTGGTTGGACGTGCCTTCTTTTCCCCGAAAATCTGTCCGTCGTTGCACATGTGCTTTTATTTGTCGGCAAGGCCCTCGAGTATCATGGAGGCGATAAATTTGCAACATCGACCCGATGCTGTGAACCCATCCGTCATAATTCCTCACTTTGAAAATGTTTTCATCCACAACTGAAACATTTTAATTTTAAAATCAAGAAACGGGTCTATTCTAAAATGTAATCCCTTCCAGGCCTTAGGTAGGGTGTTGTTGGTAACGTATGTGAGCTACAGTATCACGTCTTGATTACAACTACGTGACGAGCCTCTCTGTGGTCTTCTCTCTTTTCCTCTCTCACTTTGACGACATTTGCCTCCTGAACGTGGGCCTACTACGAAGGCGGTTATTGAGGCTTACGTGTCTCAAGCGACTGCCGCCATTCACGCCCAGTCAGCGGTGGCACCCGGGCGACCAGGCGTTGTGCAAAGGGTGGCTGGGACTGCTGCCACGCAAAGGAGTCAGTACCATACCATGACTGCCTCGCAGCACCCTTACACGCAGTCCTTTTCCGCCGTCACTCCACGACAACCGTTATACTGCAGCCAGGAACAGGGTCAAGTCAGCAGGGGAGGTGAACATCTGGTGAGAGCCGGCGATCAATTAACACAGCAAGTCATACAACAACCTATCTCGCAACCTATCCACACCCAAAGCCTGGTGTATAGTGAACCTGATATGGTTCAGACTCACTTTGTCCAGTCCCATACGTCACAGCCAACCTACCCACAGTCTTTGACTCCTCAGCCCGTGTGTCACGCACCAAGTCCCTGCCCAACCGCTCAAGCACCTCCTATGGGTGATAAGAGCCTGACTTGCCGGCCGGCCTCACACCCCGGACCCTCGTTGGAGCCTGGATCCGATGCCCATTTCTGGCATGCTCCTGATCCTCATTCTGCCACACCTGGTCAACAGGGGGCAGGATCTGAATCTGGGTTGTGGTCACACTGTGGTGGGGCATATGGTCCGGGGGATGGGGAAAGTGCCAGCAAGCTGAGGAGGTACTGAAGGCTTTGGATGAAATATGAGGTCATAACTGTGACTGTATAATCATGATTAGGTCAATAATAGACCTTTCTGTTTGTTTTTAATTACTTGCAAAATCAAAGATTTTTCAAGTACATTGATCAGTGGATTTTGTTATTCTGGCTGTCTATCGCCTACAGGTCGCAATTGTAAACCGATCGTCGTGAAACTTTACCGAGTTATAGAGGTAGGTTCAACTGAGAAGTCTATTGATGTTGAGGTCAAAGGTCATCTTGGGGTCAAATTTCTAAAATCGTCATTTTTTCATCAGATTGACTTGAAATTTGAACAAGATTTGCATATTGCCTCACTGAATTGGGAAACCTACTATTTTTGAGGTCAAAAGGTCAAAGGTCAACTCAAGGTCAAACTACTAAAATCATCAATTTCAATCTGAAAAATCATCAATTTTCATCCGATTGACTTGAGCTTTGATTAAGATTGTCAATTCTAATCTTGATGAAAGAGACAATTTGATGTATCCATGGCAACCTTTGTTGAGGGGATGGGATGTTGCAAGTCTCGTTCTCTGCATGACGTCTTCTTCTTGTCTTATCGATTGTTTTGATTGCCCACTGGCATGCACTGTACCTGTACGAACTGGATTTCTCACTCTTTCCATCATCTGATTTGAAGTGAAGCGCCTGTCTGGAACTCACCAGATGTTTTCATCTGGAGCTTGTCAGTTGGATAAAAGCGCAGGTGCTTTTCAGATGGGAGGGCCATGAAACTATGATGACGATGACTACGACTGCGACAATGAAACAGCTTACTTATGATGGCCTTGGAACATCGCAACGAGTGTAAAAAGAGGAAAGAACACCCACTGTCTTCACTGAACAATATTATACATACATTTTTTTTAATTTCTACCAAAATCGTGATCATGGATGTACAATTGTCACCCCGTCCGTACTTATTGATGTTTGCCCGTGTATTTTTTTTATTATTATTACACTTGGAGCCTCTCCATCACTCTTTTTTTTTCTACAATCCTGAATCTGCCATTGCATCAGCTTAATATGCGACTGATTATATAATTACGAGATCCTTCATCATGGTGCTTGTGGGTCATGTTGAGAACTCCGAAAATAATACCCGATGAGCCCAGCAATGGAAGTCATGGTTCTTCACAATTGTGCTTCCTTGTAGTCAAGACTGTGGCTTTTGCAGGGACCCGCATGACAGGTCGTTTGGTCGTGAGTCGTCGAGGTCTATTGTCAGCAACAGCTATGTTTGTTATAGATTATAGAGGTGTGAGTGTGTGTGTGTGTGTGTATGTATGTGTGTGTGTTTGTGTGTGCGTGCGCGTGATGCGTGCATGCTCTGTGGTTGTGGGACTGACTGTTGTATTAATTGGTAACGGTGCTGACATGAAAAGCCAGACCACTGATGTAAAGTTCCCACGATGATAAACTTTAACCTTTGTGCTTCAGCATTTGAAAACGTGCGATTTTGTACATCTCTCTCAACCAACCTGTTAATGTGAGCAGGTAAACATCCTTTTTGTTCAATTCTTCGTTGTGCTTGGTCCAGCCAAGTACAGTGGAGATGTTACCAACATATCCTTTCATAAACTTACCGACGTCCATTTTGGATGCAATGACCCCGTGGCGTTGATTCGACATTTTTGTTGTTTCAACGAGCCTGACTGGAGAGGGAGATAAAGAATGTTTTGAGTTTTTATTATTGTTTAAAGTCATCGCCGTTACCACGTGATGCTCGACTCCGTAGCAACATTTAAGCTCCGCAAGCCACAATTTCCATAGTTGTGATGTCATTAAAAAATGTTATAATTTTGGAAAATGTCCTGAAGTGCAAGGTATACTTTAGACTTTAGAGGAATTCGTTTTGGCAATTTCAGGAGAACTTATTGTGGTCCCAAATGAAGAGCCATGAACTTAATCAGGAGTTTCTTTGAGTAGACTACAGTAGTTAAGTATTGGGGGTGAGGGAGAAAGGAAACCATTACCAGGAAATGAATAAATTGATCGATGCAATGTCTCCTGTTCGGGGAACTTTTGTGTTGAAATGAAAGGTAAGACCCACTCGTATTATGTTTTGCTTTTGGAAAGGCCTGACCTGACCATTGCTCATCGTGTTATTATTAATCACAGCCATTAGTGAAGTCATTGTGATGTCACGGCATTCATGGTTTGTTTGTCATAGCCACAGGCTTTCGTGCCATCTCGGGTTACATGCCCATTTGTGTTTTTTTTTTGTCATCATCGCCAGTGTTACTTGGATATCATTGTTTGCAAATTCAATGTACTGCTGATAAGAAATTAGTAAAATTGAACAAAAAACAATTCCTCGGTGATAAAGCGATCGCCTATCGTGATTGAACACTGTCCGGCCACGCCAAGTACCCTCCCTCAATGTGGGGTCTGTTTCGTCCCGGTATCCTTTTGGCTTTTCACTTCTTCTTCTTCTCTTCTCTTTATAAGGGGTGAGGTCCAATGGTATCAAACTTCTGCCCTGCCTTGCCCACGATACTCTTCCACTTCTCCCTATCCTCAGCCAACTCTCTCCACTCTCCCCTACGTTATTGTTTCCCTCCTCACACAATCTTTGCATCTCAACCACGGTCTACCTCTTTTCCTCCTTCCTTGCTCCCTCAACTTATCTGCACTCTCTACCATTCTTTCTTCCTCCATCCGCACCAAGTTTTCAGCCCACTTCGTATCAATCTCCCAGTCCGTTCATCTGCATACCAATCCCCTCCCTCAGTTCATTCATACTCCTATCTACTCTCTTCACTCCCATAATCCTCATGACCCAGTTGTTCTCGCAGACCTGCAACCTCTGCTGTTGTCCCTGTCAGTGCCACTATTTCAACACCGGAAAGGTAGGCCGGCATCACCCAGGAACCAAAACTTTCCCTTTCAATTTCCTTGATATCTTCACCTCTGCTACCGAAGGTGAATGAGATTGTGTTTCACCCCTGTCTGTCTGTTTGTGTGCAGAATATCTCAAAAAGTTGACGACGGATTCTGATGAAATTTTGTGGACAGGTTGGGTGTGTGACAAGGACGAACTGATTAGATTTTAGTGAAGATCCGGATCCAGATCCGACGACTAGAATTGTTAAAGTGATTCTTCACCATTGAGAGATAGGGCCAAAAACGATATATAGCACAATATCTCAAAAAGTTGTGGACGAATTCAGACGAAACCTGGTGGACACGTTGGGTGTGTGACAAGGAAGAATCGATTTGATTTTGGTGAAGATTCGGATCCGAGTGTTTGTTTAAATTTTTTAAGTTTCTTCAACATTGAGAGATTCTCCATCCATACTCATCTTCAGCCCCATGCTTCTTTTAAACTCCTGGGGGTTTAAAAGAAGATTTTAAAGTAAATTCATTTTAATCCTTTCGTTCCGATTAAGGCGGAAACCGTTTCACCGCCCGTGAATGGTGTTGGTTTTGACTAATGAAAAGCCATGTGACATTGAAGTGTTTGTACCCCGTGCCCTTCATTCTAAATGATAACCAAAGGAAATCTCAAGCAATTTTGCGGTGAAACTCCATTTTAAATTGATCCAGTTGGGTTTGCAATCCTTATTCGGACACGAGTGGGATTTTTCTGCTGAACATTCCATTATAATAATACATGTGTGGTCATTTCCTCACTTCTTAATCCAAATTGTTGCACAAAACTACTGGAATGGCCTGCCATTGAGTTGCGCTAATCTTGTCCATACTGAAGAGGTTGTTGCCCTTTCATCTCCTACTTCGATCGATGTTGATGATAGATTTTCCTTTCACTACTATACCACTCATTAACCATCCAAATTATTCCCACCTTCTTGTGGGGTAAGGTAGGGAAAGGTTTTGGTTAAAGTCTTCCAAGAACCAGCTGGCCAGGCCTGCTGTTCTTCTAAAGGTAGAGGTTGATCTTTGAACATCCACCAACTCATGCGTCGTAACGTCCATCCATCCGAGGGAGGGTGCACTTTGATGCAACGGCCTGCCTGCGAAACACCATTCCGGTAGTTTGTAGATGAACCGAGTCTCGACGGCTCAGAAGGGGGCGTGCTACCTTTGCATCATCCCATTAGAGTAGCTTTGTATTTTATGACGTGATTATTGTCAGTTGGAGAAACATTCATACATGTCCAGTCCGGGTGACTTGAGCAGCCTATTTGGTCCACTGCAGGAAGAAGGCCTCTCCCTCAACATGGTTCATTCCGTTCCAATGAATGCAATTCGAGGCCGTCGTGCTCCGGTAAATGTTCATTTAATCTCCATCTTCTGATCATTGGTCGACCTCTGCCTCTTCCAGGGCCCTCGCTTGGTTGCCAGTTTGCAATCCCTTGTTGTCCACTCTTCTTGTTACATGTCTGGCCCAGTTCGATTTTTTTTATTGTTTCCTAGAATGTCGAGTAGGTTTGTCTGATCCATGTTTCTCTTCTGCTTATACCAAGATGCCATCTTTCCGTAGCTCTTTGTGCGGTGATCAGTGTGTCATCTCCTTTTGTTCGACACCATCATTCACTGCCCTATGTCATTGTTGGTGGAACACAGATTGTAAACGTTTTGGTTTCAAACAAAAGGGCAGTTTGCTTTTCCTGACATTTTCCATACGCTGTCCATCTTGCTCTTCACTTCTTCAAATCCATTTGAACGAGTTGTCCGAAGTAAATGTTAACAGCTGGTTTCATCAATTCAAACCTTTCTTTGTGTGGTTGTACATTTTCATGTTTAGTCCAATATTTTGACTTCATCATTTTCAATTCTTAAGGTTAATTATCCCCACCCTTTTTGAAAAAAAACGGGGGAGGGGGGGGGTTATTGGAATCGGCGCTGTCTCTCTGTCCGCCACGCTATCCCCTCCTACGTTTGAGCAGAAATTCACCAGACTTGGTACTTATGATCACTACATGGCATGAGGGTGCGACAGCAGACTTTTTGTCCTCGCCCCCACCCACCCCCCACCCCGTCAAAAGGTCAAAGACCAAAAAATGGAATTATGAACACGTTTTTAATGAAACTTCGTATGTGCAATCAACATTGGGGGACACATGAAATATGGAATGATCTTTTGGAGTTGACCCCCAGGAGCAGGAACTTAGGATCAGAGGGGGTGAAAACTGTAAAAAAAAACAAAAAACAAATTTAACTCAAAATTTGATATTAGGTCATGCTGGTGGAACATTATTCCATCTTTCAACTTTGCTTTGTGTAGGCATTTGCGACGGTGTGCCATCGACTTCGCTCTAATTTGAAACTGTCATATGTGAATTGTAGCTTAAGTTTGGTCTTTCTCCATCATCATCATCCACTATTTTCCCATTAATAGATTGGAAAATCAATTCATGGATTTTCACGTTTTAAAAAATGTCGGTGCTGTCAAAGCACATGCAGAGACAATTATCATCGGGTTGTTGTTGTATAGCCCCGGACAGTTCTCTGACAGGCCCGCAGCATGGAAACGGCCGACCGATCTTCCAGGAGTGACCCAAAGATCCACCACATCCAAGATAGTGTGCCCCCATCTTCGTGAAACCAGGGTTACGAGGGAAACGGACAAGAGGGAAAGGGAGGGGTATTGTCCGTCCTCCCCAGGGAGGGGGTATTGTGTGTGGGGAAACTGCCAATCCTGAAAACGTATCCTCTGGCCCCCGGAGAGAAGCGGGCATTTAAAATGAAGTATTTTTCGAATGGATTACAACGTTGCCCAATATCAACACCTGATGCTTCTCCACACTGTTACTTGTAGTCCTCAGATGTCACCATTGTCCTGTTGGCCATCTTGATATCAAAATATTTCAGATGGATCTGCTTACTCCTTCACCATGGTATACCATCCATCAGGACCATTTATGTCAGGTCAGGTTAGATCTGTGACCTGCTTCAGGTACCATGTAAACCTGTACTAACCTGTTCCATGGTCGGGTTGTCGGCGACTAAACCGTCTCCCCACCAGGTTTTCTGGTGAGGAGGGTGTTTGGATATGGAACACCAGCAGGATAAAAACAAAACCTGTCAAAGGGTGGAGGAGCTCCTTGTGAGCCAACGGCCATCCATATCAGTGCCCAACTGTGTCTGTGGACGTCCTCCTGCAGTTGGGTTACTTTTTATTAGGAGGTTGGTGGCAGGATTTGCACTCCGGCCACCGTAAAACCCTTCATTCCGCAAAACACAAAAACGCAAAAAAATCTGAAAACCCACTCCGTGGGAGTACCTCCTGTGCAGCTTCCCTTCGCAGGGCAGCTCACTGGATGACGGGATTCGGGCAAACCTTCGGGACCCCCAATCTGATGAAGGAGGAAACCACGGGGTAACATCCCTGGGTCAGATTGCGGGAGATGTGTCGAGTGGTGCTTAGGTGTCGTCCACCAGACGGCGTCTCCTTGGGTTAACCTGAGGCGGTCCCTTCGGTGGGTGCCTGGAATGTCCTATCCCTAAGAGAGGATGATCACCTGTCTCTGTTATCATCTGAGCTCAAGCGTTTGTACATCGGTATTGCAGCACTCTCTGAGGTTCGGAGACCGGATTGAGGCGAGATAATGGTGGGTGGTTACACCTACTATTGGTCTGGTCGCTCTGATGGTTACCATACTCAAGGAGTTGCTGTAGCTGGTCCAATAAGCTGACCCCAATGATAATTGAGGTAACACTGGTCAACGAGCGTATTATGAGACTAAGGATTCGTCACTCCTTAGGTGTCATTTCCCTGGTCTCTGTCTATGCTCCGACTGAGGCGAGTGACCTCACCGTGAAGGACACATTCTATGCTACGCTCGAGTCTGTGGTTGATCAGTGCCCCAGAGGAGATACACTTCTAGTCTTGGGGGATTTCAATGCATCGACTGGAACTGACAGGGATGGTTATGAGACATGTGTTGGTCCCCATGGGTCAGGAACTATGAACCAGAATAGCACTAAGTTCCTTGACTTTGCAAGAATCATGGACTTAAGGTGGCTGGTTCATGGTTTCAGCACCCACAAGCTCATCGCTGGACTTGGTATTCCAACGCTGGCGGTGTGGCAAAGGAGATTGACCATGCCTCGTTGAGGTCGCTGGAGGATGATCCAGAACTGCAGGGTCTACCGGAGTGCTCAGCTCCTCAATACTGACCACCGGCTTGTTGTAGCAACTCTAAAGCTGCACCTTAAATCCTGGGAGAATGTACCATCCCAGCCTAGGCTGGATGTTGGCAAGCTCAAGGATGAGAGAGCAGCTGAGGAGTTTGCGAACAGGCTGAGTGGACATTTTGGGTGTCTGGGTGCTTTGGGGGTCCTGAAGAGTTGTGGAGTGCCTTCAAGACCACACGTCCTTGATGTTGCCGTGGGATGTCTGGAACTCACCGCAGGGCAAAGAAGAATTTTGTCTCTCAAGGGACACTGGATACCATTGACCAGAGTTGCAGGGCCAGGCTGAATGGCAGAGCTGAGCTGTTCAGGGAGCTGAGGCGTAAACTGTACGTGCACTAAGGGTGGACAAGGAGGCCTATGTGCGAGGAATCTGTGAGGGGTAGAGCATCACCTGTGGACAGGTGATTCTTGTCCCGCTTACAGGGGAATTCGCGCATTGCGTTCATCCAAGCTCATCCTCGGAGCACTGCAGTTAGAGCAGAGAGTGGTATGCTCTTGACAGAGGAGTCTGAAGTGAAGGCCCGCTGGACCGGTTACTTTGAGCGGTTGTACCAGGCTGATCCCCAGCTGTCGAGTTGGACGTCAAGGTGTTACAATCCCTGTTGCTGACCCTCCAATCAACTGTGGTCCACCTTCGCTTGTGGAAACACAGGCTGCGGTGAACCCGGTTGAAACGGGGTAAAGCTCCAGGGATCTGTGCATCCAAGCTGAACTTCTCAAGGCTGGTGGAAATGCTGCACTCGTGTCGTTGCAGCAGTTTTGTGCTCTGCCTGAACACAGGCATCATCCCAACTGATTGGAAGAGGGGCCTTGTTGTCCCTCTCTGGAAAGGGAAGGGTGATCGCCAAGACTGCAACAACTACCAAGGGGTGACGCTGCTCTCAGTGCCGGCAAGGTCTTTGCTCGGATAATTCTTGATAGGGTTCGCCACCATCTGTTGAGCACCAGCGTCCAGAGCAGTCAGGCTTTACACCAAGAGGTCAACGATTGACCGTATCCTTGCTCTTCGTGTCTCACCGAACGCAGACAAGAGTTTCGGCAGGGCTGCTTGCAGCTTATTTTGATCTCTGTAAAAGTGTCAATTCAGTGAATCGGATGCCCTCTGGAGGATTCTTGGTCTTCGTGGGGTGCCACCAAAACTGATCGATCTGATGTCTGAACTCTACTCTGGTACTCTGGTACTGCGGGTGGACGAAAGTCCGAGTCTTCAGGTCCTTGGTGCTTCCAGTCTTGCTCTATGGATGCGAGATTTGGACTCTGACCAAGGATCTGAGACGGAGACTTAATTCCTTTGGTACCAGGTCTCTTCGGAGAATCCTTGGCTATTGCTGGTCAGATTTTGTGTCCAACGAGCGGTTGCTGAGAGAGACTCGGATGAGATTTGTTACCTGCATGGTCCGTGAGCGTCAGTTGCGGCTGTATGGACATGTGGCTCGTTTTCCTGACGCTGATTCTTCTCACCAGATTCTCTCAGCGAGGGAGTCTCGTGAGTGGAGGAGGCCAATGGGCCGACCACGTGCCTCGTGGTTGCAGCAAGTTGACCAGCATCTCAAGGAGATGGGGATGGCCTGGCATCTGCCTGGGAGAAGGCCAGACGGAGGCCCTGGAGTACCGGCGGAAAGTGGACGCAGCGACGCGCTGTTCTGGCATGCTCCCATACCTGACCTGACCTGAGGACCATACTATGTGCAGAGCGTTGGTGCTGCCTAAGCAATTCTCCTTGGCTATTGGGCACAATCCTGGACGGGTCGCCACTCCGACATAGTACACCAGCAAGCTGGCACTCATTTTGCCGACTCGGAAGGATGACAGGCAGAGTCAACCCCACCTGGTATTAATTCAACAGCCAAGCTGGATTTGAACTCAGGATCCTGGGATCCCAAGCCCACCACCCGAACATGAAGCCAACACCAGGCATGGTGCACATTGGGGTTAAATTAAAATGTTTTGATAAAATTTGAAGTTTGTCCCAAAGGAAGACACACCAACTCAACCGGATATTTTGATTTATTTAAACATGAAGAGGGCCTTCCTCACTGCAGAAACTTCAAGGTGCCAAAGTAGGCAAACATGTACTACCTGCTCAAACATGCACATCTCCCTCAAGTTAAATTGTAAGTTGATGGCTCAGTAGTTTGAGGAAGTATTAAAAAGCTGCTTCAAATACATCCTGGTGCAAAATTAGAGAACGTCACTCAATAAAACTGCTTCGTTACTTTGGTCATTTTATACTGGTGAAAGATTGAGCTCGTGGAAAGGGAATGGTAAGAGAATGGAAGCGGCATGCCAATCTGAGCCTGGAAGGAAGTTGGAATGACGGGTAAGCAAAGTAAGGGAAGTTATGCAAGGCAAATGTAACAGAGATAATGAAGTCATTGAAGTGAAAGCTAAACACGAAACTTTGTGAAAGGGCAAAAAGCGTGCATCAGAAAGTCCCGTCATCTTGAATTCAATTATCGTCATCGTCATCATCTTTTGCAGTGAGGGGAGAGGACTTGCTGTGCTGGAATGGAGACCCTTGGTTTGGGGAAGCTGCTTCCTGCTGACACACAGCTTCGTGCCCACCTCCTCACCAACACCTCGCCACATGCCACCCTCGCTGCCCGACGGTGAATCGATATCTTCGTAATCCTTCATCTCACTTTCAGCCTCCTGTTCCGGTTTCTCAATTTCCTCACTCTTTTCGTTGTGCTCATCCTCTCCCTTTTCTCCCTTACTTCTGGAGTCATTTCGACATCACTGCCAGCATATGCTCAGTCAGTTCACTCTCTTTACCTGCCACGACTTCCCCATCCCCTTCCTGTTTGTGCTCTTGACCATCGGCATCGTCTTCCTCATCGTCTTGCTCCACCAGAGCCTCTTTTTCTTCTCCACTATCTCTCTCGTTTGGG
>CM068965.1:10003511-10018120 GCA_035128595.1 Eptatretus atami
ATTTAGTTGAAAATGACACCCTTAATGTTTTCTACACTGTTTGGTTCCAAAATTAAGCGGCGGTTGAACATTAGACCCGTGGATCTGGTGGCCATCTTGGATTTGACCTTCACTGTCCCTCAGAGGTCAAAATCTGACTTCCCTCCACATCCGAAAATAAACATTATGGCATGACCTCACTATGCTAGAAATTTCATGCTTTTCTCATAAATGCACAATTTGTTAAATATGAGGGCTTATCCGCTGTACTAACTGTCATCTTGTAACACGATTGATCCGTAAAGGTTGGAGTACTCCTCTGCACAATCCATTCTCTGAATGAAACACGCTGGGCACACAAGTCGGTTTAAATAAGCACTTGATGACGTAATGGGAGTTTCACAACAATGGGTTTTTCCAGGGTGGTTTCCACATGGGAAATGACCGGAATTTTTTTGGCTTGGTTCGGGCGAGGCAGCTTGGCTGACTTCAAAACTGACTCGTTTTCACAACGAAAATGAAACATCTTGCTTTGAATGATTTTGATAAAACCTACGTTTAAAAGCTGTTTTTTAACTAAACTTTGTTCTGTTAGTGTTCTGATGATTTAAAATATAACCACGAGAGACAAGGGCACATATACTTCCTCATTTTTACGGCACGACTGTGTTCGAAAAACACTTCCCCATTTTACAAACTCACCCTAACAGCCCTTTCTTTCATGCTTGAAGAGATAAAGTGAATATAATAGAAAAATTAATTTATTCCCTAAAGGAGAACATGGACAAATATTCATTGGTTTGCTCTTTGAATGAAAATGAAAAGAAAGAAGTGCTTTATCGTAAGTCTCAATTTACATTTGCTGTTATGGGAGGGGGAGAAAATCAGTCTCCTATTTTACATTTGCTTGTAATGGGAGGGGGAAGAAATCATCTCCTATTTACATTTGCTTGTATGGGAGGGGAAGGGATCAGTCCTCTTTTTGGGGCTTAAATTAGAAAGTTTTCCTTTTCCCCATTCATTTGAATGGCTGCCTCAGAAGTCCCATTTATCCTCTACTACCAGACACGATGGCGGTGAAGTGGTTCTCTGATAATAGCCAGAAGATGTCCACTTTGACAAAGACGTGGTAGAAGAACCGATTGGAGCGGAGGAAGAGCAGCAGATATTTTCAGGAAATTTGTCAAAACAGATCCAGAAGAGATGGAGTACAATTGGTTGAGATCCGGGCGGGAAATTGACCAATTGAGTCAGTCCCAATGAGTCGAGAAGCTTTTGCTGAAGTGCCATGACAGGGAGAGGTACCCACACCTAGCAAACTGGCATGATGACAATTGAAGTCGCCACATATGAGGAAGAGAGAGTTTTGATGAGATGATAGAAGTTGGTCCATGTTTCCGATAGTGAGGTGAAGATGGAGTCTCACTGTTTGGTGGACGGTACAGTACACATATAAACATGAGGTGGGAGTGGAGGGGAAGCTGTAGCCAGAGGTATTCTTGGGGTGTGGGGGAGTGAGGGCAGTGCATCGAGAGTGAGGAATAGAGTCTTTGATGAGAGAGCACAACTCCTTCACCAGGACGGAGGCTCAGGTCTGTCATACCAGAGGAGGGAGTAACCAGGGAAGATACCTGGGAGTCAGAGACGTCTTGAGGGAGGAAAGTTTTTGTTAGGCAGATTATGTCTGGTTTGTCAGTGGCAACCTGTATGGAAAGATCTGAAAGTTTTGAGCGAAGGCCCTGGATATTTGAGGTCCACACTGTTAATGTAGAGGGAGGGAGGAGGCTTTGGGTGCAGGGTGTGGGAGGAGGGGGGAGGGTCAGACAGGGAGGAGGGGGGCAGAGGTAAGGAGCGGTTGTGGAAAGAGTGTGGGGATTGCAGAATGCTAGGGGAGGGTCGGATGATAGGAGAAAAGGCTCTGGGTGCTGGGGAGAGGGGGGGCGCAAGATGGGGGCAGAAGACAGTTGAGGATTTGAGTAGGTGGAGTGATGAGATGGAGGTGAGAGGGCAGTGGAAGGTAGCAGCTTTGTGGATGAGAGGGGGGGGCAACTTTGAGAAGGGTGAGTGAGGGGGGTGAATGGTGGGAGAAGGGTGAGTGGGGAGAGTTGAAGGAAATGGTGAGGGGGGAGTTTTTGAGAAAGGTGAGAGGGAGGCTTGGAGGAGAAGAGTGGGATGGTTGCTTTGAGAGGGAGGGGTGAGGGGGTGAGTTGGCACTGAAGTCGGAAAAAAGAATGGTTGATGGAAAGTGAACACTCATAGCAAACTGGGTTTTTTAAAAATTAATAGGTCAGAGATGCGATTAAATACATTCTTAGGATGCAATGAAGGCGAATTCAGAGAATGGAGCAAAGAAACATGTAACAGTTTGGATTTTTTTTGGCAAGGTTGAAGGAAGGTCGAATTGAGAGCAGTCTGTTGAAATAGAAGAGTAGTGCATTATGATACAGTAAAGAGTACTACACATGTGAAAGAGGAAGATGAAGCATTATAAGAGATCGTTTTTATATTATTATTATTATTATTATTATTATTATGTTTGAGAGAGTTTCATCAGATTTGGTAATGGAAGTGTTGTAGAAAAAAATCGTGAGGTGATGGTGAAATTGGATCGGTAAACGCAGAGGGTGGAAACAGATCACATGGTACGGAGAGAACCGTGGCTATGGGAGGTGTATAGTCAAAAGTGAATTCATTTATTAAATAAGGATGGCGTAACATTCGGAAAAGGGAAGGTTGAAGTAAAATCGTGAAGTGTGTGTGAATTTTGGAATGTAAAGCAGTGTGAAGCTGCTGGTCGATGAAAGTACCAGGAGAGTAGAGCACAACGTGTTGCAGGGAGGTATAGATTGAAAGGATACAAGGAAGATTATTATTTTTGATGTATTTTTGAAGAACAGGTAAGATCGGAATGGAAGGTGAATGAAGAAATCATGAAGTAAGGCGAGAGAGGGTCAGCTCAGTCGAATAAAGACGGTGTGCCGGCAGGAGGAAAAAGAAGAGGAAAAGAAGAAGGATCGGAACTCATGAGTATGCAAGGAGAAAGGTAGTTTTTTGGGGGTTTTTTTGGATTTAACACAAGAACAGAGTGTTTAGTTGGGAGGGTGGGGGACGTTGGGAAAGTAGGGAAAATAGGATTGAAGGTAATCGGGAGAGATACAATAAACACGATCGTAAACCGGGAGGGAAGGATGGTAGGCCTCAAGGAACCCGGTAAGACAGGTCGACGAAAACTCACAAAATAGCACAATTTTTTCAAACGAAACCGAACTAGGAACACACAGAAACACGTGGGTGAGAAAATAACAGTTAAAATGGGACATATAAAACCGGAAACTTAGAAAGTCGAGAAAGTCGAGACTTTGAGAAGTCGCAGAGAGCCCTGAGAGAAACCTGCCGATGCTCCAACCGAACCAGACTTTTAGGTGTATCAGTGTGGAATATGGCTTGCATCCATGGTGCGCCGGGGCGTGTTAAGCAGAGTCAGATGACCCGCCCATGTTCTGATGCTGTGCTGTGCTGTGTGTTCCCACTTCAGAGTCTTCGTCCCTGTCTATCGAGTACATTACAGTGGCGACGAGGATGTCTTCGTGCATCGGCATATTGCAAGAATACGCAGTGGGGGATGATTGGGAAGATTATACCGATCGTCTGAAGCAGTACTTCGTGGAAAACAAAATGGACACCGATGAGGATGCTGAAATGTGCGAGCTGTATTACTGACCGTATGGGCGCCCGGCGTACAGCCTCATCAGAGATCTTGCCCCAGCCAAACCTTTCTGACAAGTCATATGGAGAGCTTGTCAATCTCATGAAGACATTATCACCCTAAAAACCGGGTAAGATCATCTCGAGATATAAATTTTTACCCACCATGTCAAGATGGTCAGTCAGCATCTGAGTTCATGGCTGATTTACGCCGACTCACCAAACATTGTGAGTTTACGATGAACTCGAAGAGAAGTTACGTAATTTCTTATAATAGGCATCAATGACGACTCAATTCAGCGGAAACTCCTTACTGAATGTCACCCCAATTTGGTAAAGTCATGGAATTGCCACTGCGTGTATGCAAACTGCGCGAGCCTGTGTGGGATCTCTAACAAGTCAAAAGTTATCCAGCAGGCGACATTGGTTAAAAAGGTAACCTTTGGCTCCAAGCATAAGTGTTTTAGCAAGCCACCAAATTCACACTCCACCTCCTGACATTTCTGAATCTACCCAGAAGGTTGGGGTAACTTGTTGGCATAACTTGTTAGGGTAACTTGTTATGACATCATAATTGCATACATAGAAAGCTACACCTGATTAGTATGAAGTTTTCAGGTCATCTTGGATAAATTCGTCCACAGAAAAAAATTGATGACGTCATTGTTGCGTGGTACGGCAGCCTTTTTTTTTTTTTTTGATGTTCAAAAATCTTCTTCTCTGAAGTGGCTGAACAGATCGAGGCAAAACTTTACACGTATGACCATGAGGAACAAAACGTGGCCTATCCATGAGGAACAAAAACGTTCACACATATGATGTCAAAGTCACATGGTTTGGCAGCCATGTTGGATTTATCCTAAAACCTACTAAAAACATATATCTTCTCTCCAGAACGGCCTGACAGATCGAGGGGAAACCTCACAAAAATGTTCCCCAAGCCTTGATGATACCAAGGTATGCACAAATATTGATGTCACTTGGGCTGGCAGCCATATTGGATTGAGGGAAAATCTTTTTAGAAAATTCTTTCTCTTGAAACAATTCATCAATCACATGAAACTTCGAATTATGATCTCGTAGTGATGTTGATATAATGTTTTAAATTTTAACCTGATCAGATGCATGGTCTGGCAGCCAGAATTATTTAATTTTTAATCTCAGTTCTTTTTTGTTGTTGTTTTTGTTTAATAAGGCTCACTTGGCTGTGCCTGGATGGATTTGGGGTAGAGCAGCAATGAAACCAAATCCTCTCAGGTTCCTTCTAATGACTCCATCTTGCTTTTTGCTTGTTCGGGTTCCTTCTGATGACACTAAGTGTAGGTGGTACGTGCATATTTGGTCTTCCATTTGATTTGAATTGAATATATTTTAATCCTAGTCTGAATTCAATTGAATATATAAATAAACGTCATGGGTCAGGGTCCAGGTGTCCGATAAAGCGAGGTTGCATCAATGCGGACGTCTTGGTACCCGGTCATCACCTGCCAGCAGTTATAAAGTGGCAGTTCTAGTTATGTCTCTTAATTACGTAACACAGCAGTAAACACACACACAAATACACAAAACAAGTCCTTGGTGAGGGTCTACAATCTCTGATTGCTCTTTTCTTGTTTTAAATGTTTCAAGTAACTTGAACAACAAACTTGTGAGAATAGCTAATTTCCACAAATCTGTGCACAATGTACTAAACGATGGTAATATAGCAGGAACTGTCATGTAATTTAAACTAGTTGTTTCCAGTTGAAGCAATGTGTTGAAAGCGATACAATATGCAAAACCTGAGCATTCAACATCAAACCTGAGAATAATGACTTTCAAAATTGCTAAATCGCAATGAAAATGAAACCAATGAAGGTTTCCTCTTCTGTTCAAGCTTTATTCTCTTGCAGACATCACACGTTGATTTAACATGTGCAGGAGATTAGGCTTCCTGCCACGCCAGACAGATTAACCAAAATTGTTCTTATTACTCTTCTTCATTATTACCTCGCCCACCTTTTGAAGTTCCTACTTCTTCTCTTTATCTTACTTTTCTTTCATACAATGCTAAAACCTTTCACGAAAGCTCTTCGAACATTCCGTGTATCAATGTTTTAAACACCACACGCTGAGATATTCTCTGCCATGAACGCATAACGGACAAACCGACATTCAAATAAGTTGCAGAAATGTTGATGCCCAGGTGAAGAAGTAGCATGAAATTGAAGTAGGCAGAGATTTGCTTTCTTATATTTTATTTTTTCTATGCAATATTGAGGTTTATAGAAGAGTGAGGTGATGGAGGGGAAAACGCAACAAACTGACAGCAGGATTGTGGAGCCAAAGTTGGACACAATAAGCAAAGGAAGTGATGACCAGGAAAAGAGGAGATGAGGAAACAGTAACCTGCAAGTACGAGGATAGAGTGAGGTAAGGTTAAGAAGAACACACCACTCCTTTCATATCTTGAGAACACATAGGGTTGCGAGCCATTTTTCCTTTGCTAGGGGAATAATCCTGGATGTGTCGCCACTCCGATACAGGATTCTCAAATATGGCGCATTCCTTCCGAGTAAGCTGGTACTCGTTGCTGACCTCGGAAGATGACAGGTAAGTCAACTCACCTGGTGTTATGTATAAGGGTATGGCAGGGGCTCAAACTCAGGACCCAAAAATCTTAAGCCACTACCATAATGTTAAACCGACATCAGGCTTAAGGTTAATGTGGGGAAAAAATGACATGTCGGGATGGGGGAATGACATGATATGGTGTTGCACCGTCTGTCTGAAGCTCTGGGGAATGAGTTACATTTAATCGCCTCAGAAAGACAGTTCCACAAATGGGAGAAAAGAGGAACAAGAGAGTGAGGCATTCAGTAAGCCTGTATTTTGGAGTCTACTGAGGAAGATGTGAAGTGACTGGAGAACGTTTGCGTCCTACAGTTGTGGAGGTCACAGGACTTGAGAATCGTGCATCCGAATTGGATTGAGCATTCCAAGCTAGCCTGAACAATATTACTTCCAAGAAATAAACTTTTTCATACTCATTCTAACTTTTTACTTTTTCAGACTCTTTTGAGAAATCTTGTGTAACTATTTGAGATGAAGTTGGGGTTGAAGAAAACTGGAGAATTAAAAGTTTGCTGCATTGAAAAGTGAATCATACTACAATTTCACACTGAGTTTCCGAACCAATGTTATCGTGCCAGATTCATGATCGAGGTCAAGCCAAAAGTGTCCAGTGAACCCTCACAGCAGGATTTTAACGAACAATACATTGAAAGCACCACTGCAGTATTTATATAACCAGAGAACACTCGCTCCCTTGGAAGCAGCCCAGGGATGGGGGAGGGAAGTGTGGTGATAGCAGGGGAGGTGGGGCAAATACAGTATTGTTGTGTGTGCTAATAATCCCCCTTGTGTGCAGCAGGGGTCGATAAACCACTTGCACTGTTGTACCAGGCAAAAATAGCATTACTTCGGGTTGTGCCCCTGACTGCCCTAGGTACTACCAACACATGTGCAAAATTTGGTGGAGATCCGCCCAGCCTTGTATTTTTTCTATGATTTTCAGACATACACGCATACCTATGGAGAATTGCCTATTGTATAATTGGATTAGGTGTATAACTTAAGAGTGAATGAATACAAACCACTCGGTAGCATACTTCACCAAGCAAATGACAGAAATGTGTGATAGTGCATGACAGAAATCAATTTTCGAACTATAATCTTCATTATGTTTTTTAAATATATATATATATTATTTTTTCGTGTACAATTTTGAGCCTCGTATGAGAGCTAACACAAAAAATCGTACAAGGGCAGCAGGAGACAAGAGGGATGGGAGAGGAAGGAAAAAAACAGTGGGGAACAGAGACATGAGGAGATCTGTGGAAGGAAGAGGGATGGGGTGGGGTACACAGGGTAAACAAGATGGACACGACAGGGACTTTCAGGTCCTTACACACACAGGGACTTTCAGGAAGGAAAGCAGGAATTTGAAAGAGGTGGGTTTGGAGTGCACTTAGCGGGGGTAGAAAAGATCGTGGTTTTGGATGGGGGTTAGGGTTAGATAAGAGATGGTGTGAACAGCTGTTTTGAAGACCTGGAGGGAAGAGTGGGATTGAACAGAGTGTGGGAGTTTGTCCAAAGGTGGGAAAAATGAGGAATGAAAGTGTGAAGGTGAGCAGTGATTCTTGATTTTGATAGTTTTACCAGAAGGGGGTTGCTGGCAGACCTTGAGTGCCCTGTGGAAATATGGGGGTGGGGATAAAGCCGGAGAGCAGACAGGAGAGACAGAAAGACCACTGACCTGCCTGCGGTGAGAGAGTGAGAGACCCAAAGACTCAGCCTCACCGTGGGAGATACCAATGATCCTAAATGCCTTGGTTTCCACAGAGTGAAGCAGAGAAAGGTGAGAGGCAGGGGCACCAGCCCAGAGGGGAGGAGCATTACTGCTTCAGGCTGTGGACGAAAGCTTTGTACATGGTCAGGAGTTCAGGTGTGCCAAGAAGAAAGGACTTTGTATGACGAGGATGCCTAGTCAAGCGACTGGCTTTGGAGGCCAGCTTGGAAATGTGGCTTTCCCAGGAAAGAGCATGGCAGATATTGAGATCCAGAAGCTTCAATGAAAGGACTTCTTCAAGAGGATGTTGAGAAAGTAAATGGTGGGTGGGGGGGGGATTCCAGATGGTCCTTTCGGAGAGACATAACGAGAGTGTGAGAATTGTCAGGATTGAAAGACATGTTCCATGTGTTGGACCAGATTGTGATTTTATCCGATCTGCAGAGAGTGAAGAGGCTGCTGCATGCGATCTGGGGATGGCAGATGGTCGGCAAGAGGTGGAGTCATCAACAAATAGATAAAGAGGATTTTCCTGAGAGAGCGGAAAGAGTGAGACCAAAAGTGAGGCGATAGACACAGTGAGTCCACCAACCTGCCTGTGGTGGACAAGAAACAGACCTTGGTACTCCATCTCCTGTTGAGACATGCCAATGATACATGGTGCCTTGGGCTCAATTTCCTCAGGAAAGCAACATAAAGAAGCAGGTGCACCAGTGAGACTGGGGACTCATATCCATGGTATTTCAGATGAAGACCTGTACATTATAATGAGCTCTGAGAGTCTCAGAATGGATTTGCTCTGTGGAAAATTAGAAGGCCTGACTGGAGGCTGGTTTGGAGATGTGGTCTACCCAAGACAGGTTCTTTTTTTAATGAGGACAACACATTTTCTCCAACTAAATGTTGACCGAGGCATGCTAACTGCCAAATGAAGACACGGTGACTGTTTCAATGAACACAAAGGATTCGGAACAAACAGCATTGACCTGATCTCAAAGCCAATAGCCCAACACTTCAACCGATTTGGGCATTCTCTTGATTGATGATAGTCGGTGGAATCTCTCTACACTGGGGCACTGCAGAGACCTGCATATCCACGATGGATACAGAGACCTGAATCTCTCCACGATGGAGATTACAGAGACCGGAATTTCCATCCATTTCCATATGGACTAACTGTATTCTTTTCCAACAAACTTAACTTGTTTTCTATTTTATTCCCTTTTCTATGTCTCCACCTTTTAATTTCTCTTTTCTTTCCATTATATAATCTCTCTTTAACGGCCACTATTAACCCACCTTTCTTGTGGGTCGCCTGGGGAAGCTTGGCCCGAGTCTTCACGAACCGGCTGGCCAGGCTTGACATTTGACTCGTTAGGGCAGGAATTTTGGAATTTGTTCATGGTGCCGTCAATAGGCTCGCTGACTCTCCGCGAAGGACGCCATGGGATCTTTAAGTCCGCCAACGAATGCTGGTCGATGGACATCTGTTTAACGTCCATCTGAGGGACAGCACACACATTGATGAATCACCCTGCCTGTGAAAACACGGGGCTACAGTTCATAGCTGGGTCATGATTAAACCCAGGCTGGACAGCTTAGAGGCGAGTGTGCGTACCTCTCGGGCTTAAGCATCCTTCCACCCCTTTCCATTATCTCATCATTCCTCTTCACTAGCGAGATACCCGTCTACGACGGGTATGGGGACCAGGACGGATACAATACTCGGTTACGGTAGTTTCTTTGGATGTTTTGCGCCGCATTCAACAGCTCAGTTAATATTGGTGACGTGTCGGGTGCCCATGGTAGCGTTTGAGACCAGTCGCTGTGATTGTGGCCTTGACACGTAGTGTCGGATGAGTAACACGACAATTTGACATAATTCATCGTTTCTATATTACCTCCATCAACAGATGAACAAATGGCAGGATAAAAGTCGTAATGCTGAGTTGAACAAGCTTCCTAACTCATGGACTTGTTAAGTAAAGCACGTCATCTGGGACCGGCCATCGTTTTTCGCCGAACGCAGCTGATTGTGACGTCATCGATTCCCTCTGAAAATTCCCATCTATATTCGATTTTTTGAATCCGCTATCACCTGCGTTATACATGGAACACATAATGTGAAGATTTCAGAAGTATGAACAGAAATATTTGGAGAAAAGGTGTTAGAAGTTCCAGGCTTATGCCCATTATATTATGATTTTAATCTTCCATTCTCCTTAATCTTACTTTGACATTTTTTCATTACTTTTCTTTCCTCTTTCGTTCCTCTTTCCCTTCCTTCGTTTTATGCACATGCTTTTGAAAAAATAAAACCGGTGGGGACATTGTAATCGGCTTCTGTCTGTCTGTCTGTCCGTCACCACAATCTCCTCCTGAGTGGTTGTGCAAAAATTCACCAACTTGGGAGTTATGATCATCAATGGCATGAAGGTTCAAGAGCAGTACTGGTTTCATTTTTGTTGTTGCCCCTGGGTGGAGTCAAAAGGTCAAATACCAATTTTTTTTTTGCAATTATGGGAACATTTTAAAACCTTTTTTATTTATGAAACATTGTGCAGTATATGAGGCAATATTTGGGGACGCATGAAATATGTTCTGAATTTTTGGATTGACTCCCCCCCCCCCCCCCTCCCCAGTTAATGCACCAGGGAGTGTGGATTTTGGGGTCTCAAGGTTCAAAACGAAAAAACTTTATCTCAAAACTTGATCTTGGGTCATTCCTGGTGGAACGTTTTGCCTTCTTCCTACGTTGCAACTTTGCTTTAGGTGGAAGCGTGGGAATTTGCGATAGTGTGCCATCACTTCACTCTAGTTACCACCTCCGCCACCGAAAGGTGGAGTTATATTTTCACCCCTGTCTCAGGTCAGGTATGGGAGCATGTGCCAGAACAGCGCGTCGCTGCGTTCACTTTCCGCCGTATTCAGGGGCCTCCGTCTGGCCATCCCCAGGCAGATGCCAGGCCCATCCCCATCTCCTTGAGATGATGGTCAACCTGCTGCAACCACAGAGGCACGTGGTCGGCCCACTGGCCTCCTCCACTCATGAGACTCCCTCGCTGAGAGAATCTGTTGAGCAGGATCAGCGTCAGGGAAAACGAGCCACATGTCCATACAGCCGCAACTGACGCTCACGGACTATGCAGGTAACAAATCTCATCCGAGTCTCTCTCAGCAACCGCTCGTTGGACACAAAATCCGACCAGCGATAGCCAAGGATTCTCCGAAGAGACCTGGTACCAAGGAATTAAGTCTCCGTCTCAGATCCTTGGTGAGTCCAAGGTCTCGCATCCATAGAGCAAGACTGAAGTACCAAAGACCCTGAAGACTTGGACTTTCGTCCTCCCGCACAGGTACCGAGAGCGCCACACCCCATGATCCATGAATCCATGACTCCCCAGGCCCGACCCAGACGTCATTGACCTCTGACTCACAGCCAGCAGAGACATGAATTATCACTGCCAAGGTACAGTGAATCTCTCCACGCCTCAACACCTCACCACAAACAGACACAGACAGACAGCAGCATCAATGATGTCACGGAACCTGGATCTTAGTTTTGACCCAAGAAACCCGTAATCCAGCGGCTCCGACTCCTCATTCAGCACCTCGAGGGCCCCCAAAAGGATATCTAAAGTCTCCGCAAAGATGACTGCATCATCTGCAAAATCAAGGTCCGAGATCTTGACTTCCAACGATGCACCGCAGCTTGATCTCTCCGACATCCTCCCTAAATCCAGTCCTACAAGTGCTGAAAAAGTGTGGGGGCAGACACACCCCTGACGAACTCCAGTAACAACTGGAAATAAGTCAGAGATGGTACCACCACACTTCACAGCACTCTAGTACCGAGAGTAGAGTTCAGACATCAGATCGATCAGTTTTGGTGGCACCCCACGAAGACCAAGAATCCTCCAGAGGACATCCCGATTCACTGAATCGACGCTTTAGAGATCAACATAGGCTGCAAGCAGCCCTGCCGAAATCTCGTCTGCGTTCGGTGAGGACACGAAGAGCAAGGATACGGTCAATCGTTGACCTCTTTGGTGTAAAGCCTGACTGCTCTGGACGCTGGTGCTCAAGCAGATGGTGGCGCCTATCAAGAATTATCGAGCAAGACCTTGCCCGGCACTGAGAGCAGCGTCAACCCCTCGGTAGTTGTTTGCAGTCTGGCGATCACCCTTCCCTTTCCAGAGGGAACAACAAGGCCCCCTCTCCAATCGGTTGGGATGATGCCTGTGTTCCAGGCAGAGCACAAAACTGCATGCAACGACACGAGTGCAGCATTTCACCAGCCTTGAGAAGTTCAGCATGGATGCACAGATCCCGGAGCTTACCCCGTTTCAACTGGTTCACGCGCAGCCCGTGTTTCCACAAGCGAAGGTGGACCACAGTTGATTCGAGGTCAGAAACAGGGATTGTAACACCCTTGACGTCCAAATCGACCGCTGGGGGATCAGCCTGGTACAACCGCTCAAAGTAAACCGGCCCAGGGGCCTTCACTTCAGACTCTCTGTCAAGAGCCTACCACTCTCTGCTCTAACTGCAGTGCTCCGAGGATGGGCTTGGATGAACGCAATGCACGAATTCCCCTGTAAGCGGACCAGAATCACCCTGTCCCAGGTGATGCTCTACCCCTCACAGATTCCTCGCGACATAGGCCTCCTTGTCCACCCTCAGTGCACGTACAGTTTTACGCCTCAGCTCCCTGAACAGCTCAGCTCTGCCATTCAGCCTGGCCCTGCGACTCTGGTCAATGGTATCCAGTGTCCCTTGAGAGACAAAATTCTTCTTTGCCCTGCGGTGAGTTCCAAGACATCCACCGGCAACATCAAGGACGGTGGTCTTGAAGGCACTCCACAACTCTTCAGGACCCCCAAGCACCCAGACCCCCCAAGTGTCCCACCCAGCCTGTTCGCAAACTCCTCAGCTATACTCTCTCATCCCTGAGCTTGCCAACATCCAGCCTAGGCTGGATGGTACCATTCTCCAGGATTTAAGGTGCAGCTTTAGAGTTGCTAACACAAGCCTGTGGTCAGTATTGAGGAACTGAGCACTCCGGTAGACCCTGCAGTTCTGGATCATCCTCCAACGACCGTCAATGAGGACATGGTCAATCTCTTTGCCACCCCGCCAGCGTTGGAATACCAAGTCCAGCGATGAGCTTTGTGGCGCCTGAAACCATGAACCAGCCACCCTAAGTCATGACTTCTTGCAAAGTCAAGGAACTTAGTGCTATTCTGGTTCATAGTTCCTGACACCATGGGGACCAACACACACCTCATAACATCCTATCAGTTCCAGTCGATCATTGAAATCCCCAAGACTAGAAGTGTATCTGTCTGGGGCACTGATCAACCACAGACTCGAGCGTGGCGTAGAATGCATCCTTCACGGTGAGATCACTCGCCTCAGTCGGAGCATAAACAGAGACCGGGAAATGACACTAAGGAGTGACGAATCCTTATCTCATAATACGCTCGTTACCGGTGTTACCTCAATTATCATTGGGGTCAGCTTATTGGACACAGCTACAGCAACTCCTTGGGTATGGTAACCATCAGAGCGACCAGACCAATAGTAGGTGTAACACCCACCATTATCTGCGCGCAATCCGGTCTCCGAACCTCAGAGAGAGCTGGCAATCCCGATGTCCAAACGCTTGAGCCTCAGATGATAACAGAGACAGGTGATGATCATCTCTTAGGGTAGGACATTCCAGGCACCCACCCGAAGGGACCGCCTCAGGTTAACCCAAGGAGACCGCGTCTGGTGGACGACACCTCAGCACCATCTCGACACATCTCTCCGCGCAATCTGACCCAGGGATGTTACCCCGTTGTTTCCCTCCTATCATCAAGATGGGGGTCCGAAGGCTTTGCCCCAATCCGTCATCCGGTGAGCGCCCTGCGAAGGGAAGCTGCACAGGAGGTACTCCCACGGAGTGGGTTTTCAGTTTTTTTTGCGTTTTTGAGTTTTTTGCGGAAGATAGGGTTTTTAACGATGGCGGAGTGGCAAATCCTGCACACAACTCCTAAAAAAAGTAAACCCAACTGCTAGGAGACGTCGCAGCTACAGTTGGGCACGCTAGATACTGGAGGCCGTTGCTCACAAGGAGCCTCTCCGCCCTTTTGACAGGTTTGTTTTTAATCCTGCGTGGGTGTCATATCCAAACACCCTCCTCACCAGAAAAACTGTGGGGAGACGTTAGTCGCCGACAACCCGCGACATGGAACAGTTATAACAGGTTACATCCGGTACCTGTAGCAGTCAAAGATCTAAACCTGGGGGACCTGGAACCAACGCCCTGTCTGTCTGTCCTGTAAACAGGATATCTCAAAAGTTGTGGACGGATTCGGTGAAAATTTGGTGGACGGTTGGGTGTTGTGACGAGGCCGAATTGATGATTATGGATTTTATGGTATGACCTCACTATGCTAGAAATTTCATGCTTTTCTCATAAAATGCACAATTTGTTAAAATATGAGGGCTTATCCGCTGTACTACTGTCATCTTGTGAACACGATTGATCCGTAAGGTTGGAGTACTCCTCTGCACAATCCATTCTCTGAATGAAACACGCTGGGCACAC
>CM068965.1:10018145-10032455 GCA_035128595.1 Eptatretus atami
AAGTCGGTTTAAAATAAGCACTTGATGACGTAATGGGAGATTTCACAACAATGGTTTTTCCAGGTGTGGTTTCCACATGGGAAATGACCGGAATTTTTTTGGCTTGGTTCGGGCGAGGCAGCTTGGCTGACTTCAAAACTGACTCGTTTTCACAACGAAAATGAAACATCTTGCTTTGAATGATTTTGATAAAACCTACGTTTAAAAGCTGTTTTTAACTAAACTTTGTTCTGTTAGTGTTCTGATGATTTAAAAATATAACCACGAGAGACAAGGGCACATAATACTTCCTCATTTTTACGCACGACTGTGTTCGAAAAACACTTCCCCATTTTACAAACTCACCCTAACAGCCCTTTCTTTCATGCTTGAAGAGATAAAGTGAATATAATAGAAAAATTAATTTATTCCCTAAAGGAGAACATGGACAAATATTCATTGGTTTGCTCTTTGAATGAATGAAAATTGAAAAGAAAGAAGTGCTTTAATCAGTAAGTCTCAATTTTACATTTGCTTGTTATGGGAGGGGGAGAAAATCAGTCTCCTATTTTACATTTGCTTGTATGGGAGGGGGAAAAATCATCTCCTATTTACATTTGCTTGTATGGGAGGGAAGGGAATCAGTCCTCTTTTTGGGGCTTAAATTAGAAAGTTTTTCCTTTTCCCCATTCATTTGAATGGCTGCCTCAGAAGTCCCATTTATCCTCTACTACCAGACACGATGGCGGTGAAGTGGTTCTCTGATAATAGCCAGAAGATGTCCACTTTGACAAAGACGTGGTAGAAGAACCGATTGGAGCGGGAGGAAGAGCAGCAAGATATTTTCAGGAAATTTGTCAAAACAGATCCAGAAGAGATGGAGTACAATTGGTTGAGATCCGGGTCGGGAAATTGACCAATTGAGTCAGTCCCAATGAGTCGGAGAAGCTTTTGCTGAAGTGCCATGACAGGAGAGAGGTACCCACACCTAGCAAACTGGCATGATGACAATTGAAGTCGCCACATATGAGGAAGAGAGAGTTTTGATGAGATGATAGAAGTTGGTCCATGTTTCGGATAGTGAGGTGAAGATGGAGTCTCACTGTTTGGTGGCGGTACAGTACACATATAAACATGAGGTGGGAGTGGAGGGAAGCTGTAGCCAGAGGTATTCTTGGGGTGTGGGGGAGTGAGGGCAGTGCATCGAGAGTGAGGAATAGAGTCTTTGATGAAGAGAGCAAACTCCTTCACCAGGACGAGGCTCAGGTCTGTCATACCAGAGGAGGGAGTAACCAGGGAAGATACCTGGGAGTCAGAGACGTCTTGAGGGAGGAAAGTTTTTGTTAGGCAGATTATGTCTGGTTTGTCAGTGGCAACCTGTATGGAAAGATCTGAAAGTTTTGAGCGAAGGCCCTGGATATTTGAGGTCCACACTGTTAATGTAGAGGGAGGGAGGAGGCTTTGGGTGCAGGGTGTGGGAGGGAGGGGGGAGGGTCAGACAAGGGAGGAGGGGGGCAGAGGTAAGGAGGGTTGTGGAAAGAGTGTGGGATTGCAGAATAGCTAGGGGAGGGTCGGATGAGTAGGAGAAAAGGCTCTGGGTGCTGGGGAGAGGGGGGGCGCAAGAGTGGGGCAGAAGACAGTTGAGGATTTGAGTAGGTGGAGTGATGAGATGGAGGTGAGAGGGCAGTGGAAGGTAGCAGCTTTGTGGATGAGAGGGGGGGGGCAACTTTGAGAAGGGTGAGTGAGGGGGGTGAATGGTGGGAGAAGGGTGAGTGGGGAGAGTTGAGGGAAAATGGTGAGGGGGGAGTTTTTGAGAAAGGTGAGAGGGAGGCTTGGAGGGAGAAGAGTGGGATTGGTTGCTTTGAGAGGGAGGGGTGAGGGGGTGAGTTGGCACTGAAGTCGGAAAAAAGAATGGTTGATGGAAAGTGAACACTCATAGCAAACTGGGTTTTTTTAAAAATTAATAGGTCAGAGATGCGATTAAATACATTCTTGTGGATGCAATGAAGGCGAATTCAGAGAATGGAGCAAAGAAACACTGTAACAGTTGGATTTTTTTTGGCAAGGTTGAAGGAAGGTCGAATTGAGAGCAGTCTGTTGAAATAGAAGAGTAGTGCATTATGATACAGTAAAGAGTACTACACATGTGAAAGAGGAAGATGAAGCATTATAAGAGATCGTTTTTATTATTATTATTATTATTATTATTATTATTATTGTTGAGAGAGTTTCATCAGATTTGGTAATGGAAGTGTTGTAGAAAAAAATCGTGAGGTGAATGGTGAAATTGGATCGGTAAACGCAGAGGGTGGAAACAGATCACATGGTTACGGGAGAACACGTGGCTATGGGAGGTGTATAGTCAAAAGTGAATTCATTTATTAAATAAGGATGGCGTAACATTCGGAAAAGGGAAGGTTGAAGTAAAATCGTGGAAGTGTGTGGTGAATTTTGGAACTGTAAAGCAGTGTGAAGCTGCTGGGTCGATGAAAGTACCAGGAAGAGTAGAGACACACGTGGTTGCAGGGGGTATAGATTGAAAGGATACAAGGAAGATTATTGATTTTTGATGTATTTTTGAAGAACAGGTAAGATTCGGAATGGAAGGTTGAATGAAGAAATCATGAAGGTAAGGCGAGAGAGGGTCAGCTCAGTCGAATAAAGACGGTGTGCCGGCAGGAGGAAAAAGAAGAGGAAAAGAAGAAGGATCGGGACTCATGAGTATGCAAGGAAGAAAGGTAGTTTTTTGGGGGTTTTTTTGGATTTAACACAAGAACAGAGTGTTTAGTTGGGAGGGGTGGGGGACGTTGGGAAAGTAGGGAAAATAGGAATTGAAGGTAATCGGGAGAGATACAATAAACACGATCGTACAACCGGGAGGGAAGGATGGTAGGCCTCAAGGAACCCGGTAAGACAAGGTCGACGAAAACTCACAAAATAGCACAATTTTTCAAACGAAACCGAACTAGGAACACACAGAAACACGTGGGTGAGAAAATAACAGTTAAAATGGGACATATAACAACCGGAAACTTAGAAAGTCGAGAAAGTCGAGACTTTGAGAAAGTCGGCAGAGAGCCCTGAGAGAAACCTGCCGATGCTCCAAACCCAGAACCAGACTTTTAGGTGTATCAGTAGTGGATATGATGCTTGCATCCATGGGTGCGCCGGGGCGTGGTTAAGCAGAGTCAGATGACCCGCCCATGTTCTGATGCTGTGCTGTGCTGTGTTGTTCCCACTTCAGAGTCTTCGTCCCTGTCTATCGAGTACATTACAGTGGCGACGAGGATGTCTTCGTGCATCGGCATATTGCAAGAATACGCAGTGGGGGATGATTGGGAAGATTATACGCGATCGTCTGAAGCAGTACTTCGTGGAAAACAAAATGGACACCGATGAGGATGCTGAAATGTGGCGAGCTGTATTACTGACCGTATGCGGCGCCCCGGCGTACAGCCTCATCAGAGATCTTGCCCCAGCCAAACCTTCTGACAAGTCATATGGAGAGCTTGTCAATCTCATGAAAGACATTATCACCCTAAAAACCGGGTAAGATCATCTCGAGATATAAATTTTTTACCCACCATCGTCAAGATGGTCAGTCAGCATCTGAGTTCATGGCTGATTTACGCCGACTCACCAAACATTGTGAGTTTACGATGAACTCGAAGAGATGTTACGTAATTTCTTATAATAGGCATCAATGACGACTCAATTCAGCGGAAACTCCTTACTGAATGTCACCCCAATTGGCTAAAGTCATGGAATTGCCACTGCGTGTATGCAAACTGCGGAGCCTGTGTGGGATCTCTAACAAGTCAAAAGTTATCCAGCAGGCCCATTGGTTAAAAGGTAACCTTTGGCTCAAGCATAAGTGTTTTAGCAAGCCACCAAATTCACCTCCACCTCCTGACATTTCTGAATCTACCCAGAAGGTTGGGGTAACTTGTTGGCATAACTTGTTAGGGTAACTTGTTATGACATCATAATTGCATACATAGAAAGCTACACCTGATTAGTATGAAGTTTTTCAGGGTCATCTTGGATAAATTCGTCCACAGAAAAAAATTGATGACGTCATTGGTTGCGTGGTACGGCAGCCTTTTTTTTTTTTTGATGTTCAAAAATCTTCTTCTCTGAAGTGGCTGAACAGATCGAGGCAAAACTTTACACGTATGACCATGAGGAACAAAACGTGGCCTATCCATGAGGAACAAAACGTTCACACATATGATGTCAAAGTCACATGGTTTGGCAGCCATGTTGGATTTATCCTAAAACCTACTAAAAAATATATCTTCTTCTCCAGAACGGCCTGACAGATCGAGGGGAAACCTCACAAAAATGTTCCCCAAGCCTTGATGATACCAAGGTATGCACAAATAATTGATGTCACTTGGGCTGGCAGCCATATTGGATTGAGGGAAAATCTTTTTAGAAAATTCTTTCTCTTGAAACCACTTCATCAATCAACATGAAACTTCGAATTATGATCTCGTAGTGATGTTGATATATGTTTTAATTTTAACCTGATCAGATGCATGGTCTGGCGCCAGAATTATTTAATTTTTAATCTCAGTTCTTTTTTGTTGTTGTTTTTGTTTGAATAAGGCTCACTTGGCTGTGCCTGGATGGATTTGGGGGTAGAGCAGCAACTGAAACCCAAATCCTATCCAGGTTCCTTCTAATGACTCCATCTTTGCTTTTTGCTTGTTCGGGTTCCTTCTGATGACACTAATGTAGGTGGTACTGTGCATATTTGGTCTTCCATTTGATTTGAATTGAATATATTTAATCCTAGTCTGAATTCAATTGAATAATAATAATAAACGTCATGGGTCAGGGTCCAGGTGTCCGATAAAGCGAGGTTGCATCAATGCGGGACGTCTTGGTACCCGGTCATCACTGCCAGCAGTTATATAAAGTGGCAGTTCTAGTTATGTCTCTTAATTACGTAACACAGCAGTAAAAACACACACACAAGATACACAAAACAAGTCCTTGGTGAGGGTCTACAATCTCTGATTGCTTTTTCTTGTTTTAAATGTTTCAAAGTAACTTGAACAACAAACTTGTGAGAATTAAGCTAATTTCCACAAATCTGTGCACAATGTACTAAACGATGGTAATATAGCAGGAACTGTCATGTAATTTAAACTAGTTGTTTCCAGTTGAAGCAATGTGTTGGAAAGCGATACAATATGCAAAACCTGAGCATTCAACATCAAACCTGAGAATAATGACTTTCAAAATTGCTAAATCGCAATGAAAATGAAACCAATGAAGGTTCCTCTTCTGTTCAAGCTTTATCTTCTCTTGCAGACATCACACGTTGATTTAACATGTGCAGGAGATTAGGCTTCCTGCCACGCCAGACAGATTAACCAAAATTGTTCTTATTACTCTTCTTCATTATTACCTCGCCCACCTTTTGAAGTTCCTCTTCTTCCTCTTTATCTTACTTTTCTTTCATACAATGCTAAAACCTTTCACGAAAGCTCTTCGAAACATTCCGTGTATCATGTTTTAAACACCACACGCTGAGATATTCTCTGCCATGAACGCATAACGGACAAACCGACATTCAAATAAGTTGCAGAAATGTTGATGCCCAGGTGAGAAGTAGCATGAAATTGAAGTAGGCAGAGATTTGCTTTCTTTATTTTTATTTTTTCTATGCAATATTGAGGTTTATAGAAGAGTGAGGTGATGGAGGGGAAAACGCAACAAACTGACAGCAGGATTGTGGAGCCAAAGTTGGACACAATAAGCAAAGGAAGGATGACCAGGAAAAGAGGAGATGAGGAAACAGTAACCTGCAAGTACGAGGATAGAGTGAGGTAAGGTTAAGAAGAACAACCACTCCTTTCATATCTTGAGACACATAGGGTTGCCGAGCCATTTTTCCTTTGCTCAGGGGAATAATCCTGGATGTGTCGCCACTCCGATACAGGATTCCTCAAATATGGCGCATTCTTCCGAGTAAGCTGGTACTCGTTTGCTGACCTCGGAAGGATGACAGGATAAGTCAACTCACCTGGTGTTATGTATAAGGGTATGGCAGGGGCTCAAACTCAGGACCCAAAAATCTTAAGCCAGCTACCATAATGTTAAACCGACATCAGGCTTAAGGTTAATGTGGGGAAAAAATGACATGTCGGGATGGGGGATGACATGATATGGTGTTGCACCGTCTGCTTGAAGCTCTGGAGGAAATGAGTTACATTTAACCGCCTCAGAAAGACAGTTCCACAAATGGGAGAAAAGAGGAACAAGAGAGTGGAGGCATTCAGTAAGCCTGTATTTTGGAGTCTACTGAGGAAGATGTGAGTGACTGGAAGAACGTTTGCGTCCTACAGTTGTGGAGGTCACAGGACTTGAGAATCGTGCATCCGAATTGGATTGAGGCATTCTCAAGCTAGCCTGAACATATTACTTTCCAAGAAATAAACTTTTTCATACTCATTCTAACTTTTTACTTTTCAGACTCTTTTTGAGAAATCTTGTGTAACTATTTGAGATGAAGTTGGGTTGAAGAAAATGGAGAATTAAAAGTTTGCTGCATTGAAAAAGTGAATCATACTACAATTTCACACTGAGTTTCCGAACCACTGTTATCGTGCCAGATTCATGATCAGGTCAAGCCAAAGTGTCCAGTGAACCTCACAGCAGGATTTTAACGAACAATACATGAAAGCACCACTGCAGTATTTATATACCAGAAACACTCGCTCCCTTGGAAGCAGCCCAGGGATGGGGGAGGGAAGTGTGGTGATAGCAGGGAGGTGGGGCAAATACAGTATATTGTGTGCTGTGGCTAATAATCCCCCTTGTGTGCAGCAGGGGTCGATAAACCACTTGCACTGTTGTACCAGGCAAAAAATAGCATTACTTCGGGTTGTGCCCCTGACCTGACCCTAGGTACTACCAACACATGTGCAAAATTTGGTGGAGATCCGCCCAGCCTTGTATTTTTTCTATGATTTTCAGACATACACGCATACCTATGGAGAATTGCCTTATTGTATAATTGGATTAGGTGTATAACTTAAGAGTGAATGAATACAAACACTCGGTAGCATACTTCACCAAGCAAATGACAGAAATTGTGTGATAGTGCATGACAGAAAATAATTTTCGAACTATAATCTTCATTATGTTTTTTTAAATATATATATATATTATTTTTTCGTGTACAATTTTGAGCCTCGTATGAGAGCTAACACAAAAAATCGTACAAGGGCAGCAGGAGACAAGAGGGATGGGAGAGGAAGGAAAAAAACAGTGGGGAACAGAGACATGAGGAGATCTGTGGAAGGAAGAGGGATGGGGTGGGGTACACAGGGTAAACAAGATGGACACGACAGGGACTTTCAGGTCCTTACACAACAGGGACTTTCAGGAAGGAAAGCAGGGAATTTGAAAGAGGTGGGTTTGGAGTGCATTAGCGGGGGTAGAAAAGATCGTGGTTTTGGATGGGGGTTAGGGTTAGATAAGAGATGGTGGTGAACAGCTGTTTTGAAGACCTGGAGGGAAGAGTGGGATTGAACAGAGTGTGGGAGTTTTGTCCAAAGGTGGGAAAAATGAGGAATGAAAGTGTGAAGGTGAGCAGTGATTCTTGATTTTGATAGTTTTACCAGAAGGGGGTTGCTGGCAGACCTTGAGTGCCCTGTGGAAAATGGGGGTGGGGATAAAGCCGGAGAGCAGACAGGAGAGACAGAAAGACCACTGACCTGCCTGCGGTGAGAGAGTGAGAGACCCAAAGACTCAGCCTCACCGTGGGAGATACCAATGATCCTAAATGCCTTGGTTTCCACAGAGTGAAGCAGAGAAAGGTGAGAGGCAGGAGCACCAGCCCAGAGGGGAGGAGCATTACTTCTTCAGGCTGTGGACGAAAGCTTTGTACATGGTCAGGAGTTCAGGTGTGCCAAGAGAAGAGACTTTTGTATGACGAGGATGCCTAGTCAGCGACTGGCTTTGGAGGCCAGCTTGGAAATGTGGCTTTCCCAGGAAAGAGCATGGCAGATATTGAGATCCAGAAGCTTCAATGAAAGGACTTCTTCAAGAGGATGTTGAGAAAGTAAATGGTGGGTGGGGGGGGGATTCCAGATGTCCTTTCGGAGAGACATAACGAGAGTGTGAGAATTGTCAGGATTGAAAGACATGTTCCATGTGTTGGACCAGATTGGATTTTATCCGATCTGCAGAGAGTGAAGAGGCTGCTGCATGCGATCTGGGGATGGCAGATGGTCGGCAGAGGGTGGAGTCATCAACAAATAGATAAAGAGGATTTTCCTGAGAGAGCGGAAAAGAGTGAGACCAAAAGTGAGGCGATAGACACAGTGAGTCCACCAACCTGCCTGTGGTGGACAAGAAACAGACCTTGGTACTCCATCTCCTGTTGAGACATGCCAATGATACATGGTGCCTTGGGCTCAATTTCCTCCAGGAAAGCAACATAAAGAAGCAGGTGCACCAGCTGAGACTGGGGCTCATATCCATGGTATTTCAGATGAAGACCTGTACATTATAATGAGCTCTGAGAGTCTCAGAATGGATTTGCTCTGTGGAAAATTAGAAGGCCTGACTGGAGGCTGGTTTGGAGATGTGGTCTACCCAAGACAGGTTCTTTTTTTAATGAGGACAAACACATTTTCTCCAACTAAATGTTGACCGAGGCATGCTAACTGCCAAATGAAACACGGTGACTGTTTCAATGAACACAAAGGATTCGGAACAAACAGCATTGACCTGATCTCAAAGCCAATAGCCCAACACTTCAACCGATTTGGGCATTCTCTTGATTGATGATAGTCGCGTG
Source organism: Eptatretus atami (assembly GCA_035128595.1). Taxonomy (NCBI): domain Eukaryota; kingdom Metazoa; phylum Chordata; class Myxini; order Myxiniformes; family Myxinidae; genus Eptatretus; species Eptatretus atami. The sequence continues at coordinate 10,026,946 of CM068965.1, forward strand.
GAATCTCTCTACACTGGGGCACTGCAGAGACCTGCATATCCACGATGGATACAGAGACCTGAATCTCTCCACGATGGATTACAGAGACCGGAATTTCATCCATTTCCATATGGACTAACTGTATTCTTTCCAACAAACTTAACTTGTTTTCTATTTTATTCCCTTTTCTATGTCTCCACCTTTTAATTTCTCTTTTCTTTCCATTATATAATCTCTCTTTAACGGCCACTATTAACCCACCTTTCTTGTGGGTCGCCTGGGGAAGCTTGGCCCGAGTCTTCACGAACCGGCTGGCCAGGCTTGACATTTGACTCGTTAGGGCAGGAATTTTGGAATTTGTTCATGGTTGCCGTCAATAGCTCGCTGACTCTCCGCGAAGGACGCCATGGGATCTTTAAGTCCGCCAACAATGCTGGTCGATGGACATCTGTTTAACGTCCATCTGAGGGACAGCACACACATTGATGAATCACCCTGCCTGTTGAAACACCGGGGCTACAGTTCATAGCTGGGTCATGATTAAACCCAGGCTGGACAGCTTAGAGGCGAGTGTGCGTACCTCTCGGGCTTAAGCCATCCTGCCACCCCCTTTCCATTATCTCATCATTCCTCTTCACTAGCGAGATACCCGTCTACGACGGGTATGGGGACAGGACGGATCACAATACTCGGTTACGGTAGTTTCTTTGGATGTTTTGCGCCGCATTCAACAGCTCAGTTAATATTGGTGACGTGTCGGTGTGCCCATGGTAGCGTTTGAGACCAGTCGCTGTGATTGTGGCCTTGACACGTAGTGTCGGATGAGTAACACGACAATTTGACATAATTCATCGTTTCTATATTACCTCCATCAACAGATGAACAAATGGCAGGATAAAAGTCGTAATGCTGAGTTGAACAAGCTTCCTAACTCATGGACTTGTTAAGTAAAGCACGTCATCTGGGACCGGCCATCGTTTTTCGCCGAACGCAGCTGATTGTGACGTCATCGATTCCCTCTGAAAATTCCCATCTATATTCGATTTTTTGAATCCGCTATCACCTGCGTTATACATGGAACACATAATGTGAAGATTTCAGAAGTATGAACAGAAATATTTGGAGAAAAGGTGTTAGAAGTTCCAGGCTTATGCCCATTATATTATGATTTTAATCTTCCATTCTCCTTAATCTTACTTTGACATTTTTTCATTACTTTTCTTTCCTCTTTCGTTCCTCTTTCCCTTCCTTCGTTTTATGCACATGCTTTTGAAAAAATAAAACCGGTGGGGACATTGTAATCGGCTTCTGTCTGTCTGTCTGTCCGTCACCACAATCTCCTCCTGAGTGGTTGTGCAAAAATTCACCAACTTGGGAGTTATGATCATCAATGGCATGAAGGTTCAAGAGCAGTACTGGTTTCATTTTTGTTGTTGCCCCTGGGTGGAGTCAAAAGGTCAAATACCAATTTTTTTTTTGCAATTATGGGAACATTTTAAAACCTTTTTTATTTATGAAACATTGTGCAGTATATGAGGCAATATTTGGGGACGCATGAAATATGTTCTGAATTTTTGGATTGACTCCCCCCCCCCCCCCCTCCCCAGTTAATGCACCAGGGAGTGTGGATTTTGGGGTCTCAAGGTTCAAAACGAAAAAACTTTATCTCAAAACTTGATCTTGGGTCATTCCTGGTGGAACGTTTTGCCTTCTTCCTACGTTGCAACTTTGCTTTAGGTGGAAGCGTGGGAATTTGCGATAGTGTGCCATCACTTCACTCTAGTTACCACCTCCGCCACCGAAAGGTGGAGTTATATTTTCACCCCTGTCTCAGGTCAGGTATGGGAGCATGTGCCAGAACAGCGCGTCGCTGCGTTCACTTTCCGCCGTATTCAGGGGCCTCCGTCTGGCCATCCCCAGGCAGATGCCAGGCCCATCCCCATCTCCTTGAGATGATGGTCAACCTGCTGCAACCACAGAGGCACGTGGTCGGCCCACTGGCCTCCTCCACTCATGAGACTCCCTCGCTGAGAGAATCTGTTGAGCAGGATCAGCGTCAGGGAAAACGAGCCACATGTCCATACAGCCGCAACTGACGCTCACGGACTATGCAGGTAACAAATCTCATCCGAGTCTCTCTCAGCAACCGCTCGTTGGACACAAAATCCGACCAGCGATAGCCAAGGATTCTCCGAAGAGACCTGGTACCAAGGAATTAAGTCTCCGTCTCAGATCCTTGGTGAGTCCAAGGTCTCGCATCCATAGAGCAAGACTGAAGTACCAAAGACCCTGAAGACTGGACTTTCGTCCTCCCGCACAGGTACCGAGAGCGCCACACCCCATGATCCATGAATCCATGACTCCCCAGGCCCGACCCAGACGTCATTGACCTCTGACTCACAGCCAGCAGAGACATGAATTATCACTGCCAAGGTACAGTGAATCTCTCCACGCCTCAACACCTCACCACAAACAGACACAGACAGACAGCAGCATCAATGATGTCACGGAACCTGGATCTTAGTTTTGACCCAAGAAACCCGTAATCCAGCGGCTCCGACTCCTCATTCAGCACCTCGAGGGCCCCCAAAAGGATATCTAAAGTCTCCGCAAAGATGACTGCATCATCTGCAAAATCAAGGTCCGAGATCTTGACTTCCAACGATGCACCGCAGCTTGATCTCTCCGACATCCTCCCTAAATCCAGTCCTACAAGTGCTGAAAAAGTGTGGGGGCAGACACACCCCTGACGAACTCCAGTAACAACTGGAAATAAGTCAGAGATGGTACCACCACACTTCACAGCACTCTAGTACCGAGAGTAGAGTTCAGACATCAGATCGATCAGTTTTGGTGGCACCCCACGAAGACCAAGAATCCTCCAGAGGACATCCCGATTCACTGAATCGACGCTTTAGAGATCAACATAGGCTGCAAGCAGCCCTGCCGAAATCTCGTCTGCGTTCGGTGAGGACACGAAGAGCAAGGATACGGTCAATCGTTGACCTCTTTGGTGTAAAGCCTGACTGCTCTGGACGCTGGTGCTCAAGCAGATGGTGGCGCCTATCAAGAATTATCGAGCAAGACCTTGCCCGGCACTGAGAGCAGCGTCAACCCCTCGGTAGTTGTTTGCAGTCTGGCGATCACCCTTCCCTTTCCAGAGGGAACAACAAGGCCCCCTCTCCAATCGGTTGGGATGATGCCTGTGTTCCAGGCAGAGCACAAAACTGCATGCAACGACACGAGTGCAGCATTTCACCAGCCTTGAGAAGTTCAGCATGGATGCACAGATCCCGGAGCTTACCCCGTTTCAACTGGTTCACGCGCAGCCCGTGTTTCCACAAGCGAAGGTGGACCACAGTTGATTCGAGGTCAGAAACAGGGATTGTAACACCCTTGACGTCCAAATCGACAGCTGGGGGATCAGCCTGGTACAACCGCTCAAAGTAAACCGGCCCAGGGGCCTTCACTTCAGACTCTCTGTCAAGAGCCTACCACTCTCTGCTCTAACTGCAGTGCTCCGAGGATGGGCTTGGATGAACGCAATGCACGAATTCCCCTGTAAGCGGGACCAGAATCACCCTGTCCCAGGTGATGCTCTACCCCTCACAGATTCCTCGCGACATAGGCCTCCTTGTCCACCCTCAGTGCACGTACAGTTTTACGCCTCAGCTCCCTGAACAGCTCAGCTCTGCCATTCAGCCTGGCCCTGCGACTCTGGTCAATGGTATCCAGTGTCCCTTGAGAGACAAAATTCTTCTTTGCCCTGCGGTGAGTTCCAAGACATCCACCGGCAACATCAAGGACGGTGGTCTTGAAGGCACTCCACAACTCTTCAGGACCCCCAAGCACCCAGACCCCCCAAGTGTCCCACCCAGCCTGTTCGCAAACTCCTCAGCTATACTCTCTCATCCCTGAGCTTGCCAACATCCAGCCTAGGCTGGATGGTACCATTCTCCAGGATTTAAGGTGCAGCTTTAGAGTTGCTAACACAAGCCTGTGGTCAGTATTGAGGAACTGAGCACTCCGGTAGACCCTGCAGTTCTGGATCATCCTCCAACGACCGTCAATGAGGACATGGTCAATCTCTTTGCCACCCCGCCAGCGTTGGAATACCAAGTCCAGCGATGAGCTTTGTGGCGCGCTGAAACCATGAACCAGCCACCCTAAGTCATGACTTCTTGCAAAGTCAAGGAACTTAGTGCTATTCTGGTTCATAGTTCCTGACACCATGGGGACCAACACACACCTCATAACATCCTATCAGTTCCAGTCGATCATTGAAATCCCCAAGACTGAAGTGTATCTGTCTGGGGCACTGATCAACCACAGACTCGAGCGTGGCGTAGAATGCATCCTTCACGGTGAGATCACTCGCCTCAGTCGGAGCATAAACAGAGACCGGGAAATGACACTAAGGAGTGACGAATCCTTATCTCATAATACGCTCGTTACCGGTGTTACCTCAATTATCATTGGGGTCAGCTTATTGGACACAGCTACAGCAACTCCTTGGGTATGGTAACCATCAGAGCGACCAGACCAATAGTAGGTGTAACACCCACCATTATCTGCGCGCAATCCGGTCTCCGAACCTCAGAGAGAGCTGGCAATCCCGATGTCCAAACGCTTGAGCCTCAGATGATAACAGAGACAGGTGATGATCATCTCTTAGGGTAGGACATTCCAGGCACCCACCCGAAGGGACCGCCTCAGGTTAACCCAAGGAGACCGCGTCTGGTGGACGACACCTCAGCACCATCTCGACACATCTCTCCGCGCAATCTGACCCAGGGATGTTACCCCGTTGTTTCCCTCCTATCATCAAGATGGGGGTCCGAAGGCTTTGCCCCAATCCGTCATCCGGTGAGCGCCCTGCGAAGGGAAGCTGCACAGGAGGTACTCCCACGGAGTGGGTTTTCAGTTTTTTTGCGTTTTTGATGTTTTTTGCGGAATGATAGGGTTTTAACGAATGGCGGAGTGCAGAATCCTGGCACAACCTCCTAATAAAAAGTAAAACGCCAACTGCAGGGGACGTCCGTCCGCACAGTTGGGCCGCTAGATATGGATGGCCGTTGGCTCACAAGGAGCCTCTCCCCCTTTTGACAGGTTTGTTTTAATCTGCTGGGTGTCTCATATCCAAACACCCTCCTCACAGAAAAACTGTGGGGAGACGGTTAGTCGCCGACAACCCGGACATGGAACGGTTATAACAGGTTACATCGGTACCTTGTAGCAGGTCAAAGAATCTAACCTGGGGGACCTGGAACCACCGCCCTGTCTGTCTGTCCTGTAAACAGGTATCTCAAAAGTTGTGGACGGATTCGGCCTGAAATTTGGTGGACGTTGGGTGTGTGACGAGGCCGCAATTTGATGAATGGATTTTGTTTTTAACTAAACTTTGTTCTGTTAGTGTTCTGATGATTTAAAATATAACCACGAGAGACAAGGGCACATAATACTTCCTCATTTTTACGGCACGACTGTGTTCGAAAAACACTTCCCCATTTTACAAAACTCACCCTAACAGC
>CM068965.1:10043945-10055491 GCA_035128595.1 Eptatretus atami
ATGGACACGACAGGGACTTTCAGGTCCTTACACAACAGGGACTTTCAGGAAGGAAAGCAGGGAATTTGAAAGAGGTGGGTTTGGAGTGCATTAGCGGGGGTAGAAAAGATCGTGGTTTTGGATGGGGGTTAGGGTTAGATAAGAGATGGTGGTGAACAGCTGTTTTGAAGACCTGGAGGGAAGAGTGGGATTGAACAGAGTGTGGGAGTTTGTTCCAAAGGTGGGAAAAATGAGGAATGAAAGTGTGAAGGTGAGCAGTGATTCTTGATTTTGATAGTTTTACCAGAAGGGGGTTGCTGGCAGACCTTGAGTGCCCTGTGGAAATATGGGGGTGGGGGATAAAGCCGGAGAGCAGACAGGAGAAGACAGAAAGACCACTGACCTGCCTGCGGTGAGAGAGTGAGAGACCCAAAGACTCAGCCTCACCGTGGGAGATACCAATGATCCTAAATGCCTTGGTTTCCACAGAGTGAAGCAGAGAAAGGTGAGAGGCAGGAGCACCAGCCCAGAGGGGAGAGCATTACTTCTTCAGGCTGTGGACGAAAGCTTTGTACATGGTCAGGAGTTCAGGTGTGCCAAGGAAGGACTTTGTATGACGGAGGATGCCTAGTCAGCGACTGGCTTTGGAGGCCAGCTTGGAAATGTGGCTTTCCCAGGAAAGAGCATGGCAGATATTGAGATCCAGAAGCTTCAATGAAAGGACTTCTTCAAGAGGATTGTTGAGAAAGTAAATGGTGGGTGGGGGGGGGGATTCCAGATGGTCCTTTCGGAGAGACATAACGAGAGTGTGAGAATTGTCAGGATTGAAAGACATGTTCCATGTGTTGGACCAGATTGTGATTTTATCCAGATCTGCAGAGAGTGAAGAGGCTGCTGCATGCCGATCTGAGGGATGGCAGATGGTACGGCAGAGGGTGGAGTCATCAACAAATAGATAAAGAGGATTTTCCAGAGAGAGCGGAAAGAGTGAGACCAAAAGTGAGGCGATAGAACAGTGAGTCCACCAACCTGCCTGTGGTGGACAAGAAACAGACCTTGGTACTCCATCTCCTGTTGAGACATGCCAATGATACATGGTGCCTTGGGCTCAATTTCCTCCAGGAAAGCAACATAAGAAGCAGGTGCACCAGCTGAGACTGGGGACTCATATTCCATGGTATTTCAGATGAAGACCTGTACATTATAATGAGCTCTGAGAGTCTCAGAATGGATTTGCTCTGTGGAAAATTAGAAGGCCTGACTTGGAGGCTGGTTTGGAGATGTGGTCTACCCAAGACAGGTTCTTTTTTTAATGAGGACAACACATTTTCTCCAACTAAATGTTGACCGAGGCATGCTAACTGCCAAATGAAGACACTGTGACTGTTTCAATGAACACAAAGGATTTCGGAACAAACAGCATTGACCTGATCTCAAAGCCAATAGCCCAACACTTCAACCGATTTGGGCATTCTCTTGATTGGATGATAGTCGGTGGAATCTCTCTACACTGGGGCACTGCAGAGACCTGCATATCCACGATGGATTACAGAGACCTGAATCTCTCCACGATGGATTACAGAGACCGGAATTTCCATCCATTTTCCATAAATGGACTAACTGTATTTCTTTCCAACAAACTTAACTTGTTTTTCTATTTTATTCCCTTTTCTATGTCTCCACCTTTTATTTCTCTTTTCTTTCCATTATATAATCTTCTTCTTTAACGGCCACTATTAACCCACCTTTTCTTGTGGGGTCGGCCTGGGGAAGCTTGGCCCGAGTCTTCACGAACCGGCTGGCCAGGCTTGACATTTGACTCGTTAGGGCAGGAATTTTGGAATTTGTTCATGGTGCCGTCAATAGCTCGCTGACTCTCCGCGAAGGACGCCATGGGATCTTTAAGTCCGCCAACGAATGCTGGTCGATGGGACATCTGTTTAACGTCCATCTGAGGGACAGCACACACATTGATGAATCACCCTGCCTGTGAAACACCGGGGCTGACAGTTCATAGCTGGGTCATGATTAAAACCCAGGCTGGACAGCTTAGAGGCGAGTGTGCGTACCTCTCGGGCTTAAGCCATCCTGCCACCCCCTTTCCATTATCTCATCATTCCTCTTCACTAGCAGATACCCGTCTACGACGGGTATGGGGGACAGGACGGATCACAATACTCGGTTACGGTAGTTTCTTTGGATGTTTTGCGCCGCATTCAACAGCTCAGTTAATATTGGTGACGTGTCTGGGTGCCCATGGTAGCGTTTGAGACCAGTCGCTTGTGATTGTTGGCCTTGACACGTAGTGTCGGATGAGTAACACGAACAATTTGACATATTCATCGTTTCTATATTACCTCCATCAACAGATGAACAACATGGCAGGATAAAAGTCGTAAATGCTGAGTTGAACAAGCTTCCTGAACTCATGGACTTGGTTAAGTAAAGCACGTCATCTGGGACCCGGCCATCGGTTTTTCGCCGAACGCAGCTGATTGTGACGTCATCGATTCCCTCTGAAAATTCCATCTATATTCGATTTTTTGAATCCGCTATCACCTGCGTTAATACATGGAACACATAATGTGAAGATTTCAGAAGTATGAACAGAATATATTTGGAGAAAAGTGTGTTAGAAGTTCCAGGCTTATGCCCATTATATTATGATTTTAATCTTCCATTCTCCTTAATCTTACTTTGACATTTTTTCATTACTTTTCTTTCCTCTTTCGTTCCTCTTTCCCCTTCCTTCGTTTTATGCACATGCTTTTTGAAAAAATAAAAACCGGTGGGGACATTGTAATCGGCTCTGTCTGTCTGTCTGTCCGTCACACAATCTCCTCCTGAGTGGTTGTGCAAAAATTCACCAAACTTGGGAGTTATGATCATCATATGGCATGAAGGTTCAAGAGCAGTACTGTTTCATTTTGTTGTTGCCCCCTGGGGTGGAGTCAAAAGGTCAAATACCAATTTTTTTTTTTGCAATTATGGGAACATTTTAAACCTTTTTATTTTCATGAAACATTGTGCAGTATATGAGGTCAATATTTGGGGACGCATGAAATATGTTCTGAATTTTTTGGATTTGACCTCCCCCCCCCCCCCCTCCCCAGTTAATGCACCAGGGAGTGTGGATTTGGGGTCTCAAGGTTCAAAACGAAAAAAAACTTTATCTCAAAACTTGATCTTGGGTCATTCCTGGTGGAACGTTTTGCCTTCTTCCTACGTTGCAACTTTGCTTTAGGTGGGAAGCGTGGGAATTTGCGATAGTGTGCCATCAACTTCACTCTAGTTACCTCCGCCACCGAAAATGGATGGAGGTTATATTTTCACCCCTGTCTCAGGTCAGGTATGGGAGCATGTGCCAGAACAGCGCGTCGCTGCGTTCACTTTCCGCCGGTATTCCAGGGGCTCCGTCGGCCATCCCCCAGGCAGATGCCAGGCCCATCCCCATCTCCTTGAGATGATGGTCAACCTGCTGCAACCACGAGGCACGTGGTCGGCCCACTGGCCTCCTCCTCATGAGACTCCCTCGCTGAGAGAATCTGGTGAGCAGGATCAGCGTCAGGAAAACGAGCCACATGTCCATACAGCCGCAACTGACGCTCACGGACTATGCAGGTAACAAATCTCATCCGAGTCTCTCTCAGCAACCGCTCGTTGGACACAAAATCCGAACAGCGATAGCCAAGGATTCTCCGAAGAGACCTGGTACCAAAGGAATTAAGTCTCCGTCTCAGATCCTTGGTCAGAGTCCAAGTCTCGCATCCATAGAGCAAGACTGGAAGTACCAAAGACCTGAAGACTCGGACTTTCGTCCTCCCGCACAGGTACCGACAGCGCCACACCCCATGATCCATGAATCCATGACTCCCCAGGCCCGACCCAGACGTCTATTGACCTCTGACTCACAGCCAGCAGAGACATGAATATCACTGCCAAGGTAAGTGAATCTCTCCACGACCTCAACATCCTCACCACAAACAGACACAGACAGGACAGCAGCATCAATGATGTCACCGAAAGCCTGGATCTTAGTTTTGACCCAAGAAACCCGTAATCCCAGCGGCTCCGACTCCTCTATTCAGCACCTCGAGGGCCCCAAAAGGATATCTAAAGTCTCCGCAAAGATGACTGCATCATCTGCAAAATCAAGGTCCGAGATCTTGACATTCCCAAACGATGCACCGCAGCTTGATCTCTCCGACATCCTCCCTAAAATCCAGTCCATACAAGTGCTGAAAAGTGTGGGGGCCAGTACACACCCCTGACGAACTCCAGTAACAACTGGAAATAAGTCAGAGATGACCACCACACTTCACAGCACTCTCAGTACCAGAGTAGAGTTCAGACATCAGATCGATCAGTTTTGGTGGCACCCCACGAAGACCAAGAATCCTCCAGAGGACATCCCGATTCACTGAATCGAACGCTTTACAGAGATCAACATAGGCTGCAAGCAGCCCCTGCCGAAACTCTCGTCTGCGTTCGGTGAGGACACGAAGAGCAAGGATACGGTCAATCGTTGACCTCTTTGGTGTAAAGCCTGACTGCTCTGGACGCTGGTGCTCAAGCAGATGGTGGCGAACCCTATCAAGAATTATCCGAGCAAAGACTTGCCCGGCACTGAGAGCAGCGTCACCCCTCGGTAGTTGTTGCAGTCTTGGCGATCACCCTTCCCTTTCCAGAGAGGAACAACAAGGCCCTCTTCCAATCGGTTGGGATGATGCCTGTGTTCCAGGCAGAGCACAAAACTGCATGCAACGACACGAGTGCAGCATTTCCACCAGCCTTGAGAAGTTCACATGGATGCCACAGATCCCTGGAGCTTTACCCCGTTTCAACTGGTTCACCGCAGCCCGTGTTTCCACAAGCGAAGGTGGACCACAGTTGATTCGAGGTCAGCAACAGGGATTGTAAACACCTTGACGTCCAACTCGACAGCTGGGGGATCAGCCTGGTACAACCGCTCAAAGTAACCGGCCCAGCGGGCCTTCACTTCAGACTCCTCTGTCAAGAGCCTACCACTCTCTGCTCTAACTGCAGTGCTCCGAGGGATGGGCTTGGATGAACGCAATGCACGAATTCCCCTGTAAGCGGGACCAGAATCACCTGTCCACAGGTGATGCTCTACCCCTCACAGATTCCTCGCACATAGGCCTCCTTGTCCACCCTCAGTGCACGTACAGTTTTACGCCTCAGCTCCCTGAACAGCTCAGCTCTGCCATTCAGCCTGGGCCTGCGACTCTGGTCAATGGTATCCAGTGTCCCTTGAGAGACAAAATTCTTCTTTGCCTCGCGTGAGTTCCAAGACATCCACCGGCAACATCAAGGACGGTGGTCTTGAAGGCACTCCACAACTCTTCAGGACCCCCAAAGCACCCAGACCCCCAAGTGTCCACCCAGCCTGTTCGCAAACTCCTCAGCTACTCTCTCATCCCTGAGCTTGCCAACATCCAGCCTAGGCTGGGATGGTACCATTCTCCAGGATTTAAGGTGCAGCTTTAGAGTTGCTACAACAAGCCTGTGGTCAGTATTGAGGAACTGAGCACTCCGGTAGACCCTGCAGTTCTGGATCATCCTCCACGACCGTCAATGAGGACATGGTCAATCTCCTTTGCCACACCGCCAGCGTTGGAATACCAAGTCCAGCGATGAGCTTGTGGGCGCTGAAACCATGAACCAGCCACCCTAAGTCCATGACTTCTTGCAAAGTCAAGGAACTTAGTGCTATTTCTGGTTCATAGTTCCTGACCCATGGGGACCAACACACACCTCATAACCATCCCTATCAGTTCCAGTCGATGCATTGAAATCCCCCAAGACTAGAAGTGTATCTCGTCTGGGCACTGATCAACCACAGACTCGAGCGTGGCGTAGAATGCATCCTTCACGGTGAGATCACTCGCCTCAGTCGGAGCATAAACAGAGACCAGGGAAATGACACCTAAGGAGTGCGACGATCCTTAATCTCATAATACGCTCGTTGACCGGTGTTACCTCAATTATCATTGGGGTCAGCTTATTGGACACAGCTACAGCAACTCCTTGGGTATGGTAACCATCAGAGCGACCAGACCAATAGTAGGTGTAACCACCCACCATTATCTCGCCGCAATCCGGTTCTCGAACCTCAGAGAGAGCTGCAACCCGATGTCCAAACGCTTGAGCTCAGATGATAACAGAGACAGGTGATGATCATCTCTTAGGGATAGGACATTCAGGCACCCACCCGAAGGGACCGCCTCAGGTTAACCCAAGGAGACCGCCGTCTGGTGGACGACACCTCAGCACCACTCCGACACACTCTCCCGCAATCTGACCCAGGGATGTTACCCCGTGGTTTCCCTCCTATCATCAAAGATTGGGGGTCCCGAAGGCTTTGCCCCAATCCCGTCATCCGGTGAGCTGCCCTGCGAAGGGAAGCTGCACAGGAGGTACTCCCACGGAGTGGGTTTTCAGATTTTTTTGCGTTTTTGTGTTTTGCGGAATGAAGGGTTTTACGATGGCCGGAGTGCAAATCCTGCCACCAACCTCCTAATAAAAAATAACCAACTGCAGGAGGACGTCCGCAGACACAGTTGGGCACTAGATATGGATGGCCGTTGGCTCACAAGGAGCTCCTCCGCCTTTGACAGGTTTTGTTTTTAATCCTGCTGGGTGTCCATATCCAAACACCCTCCTCACCAGAAAAACCTGGTGGGGAGACGGTTTAGTCGCCGACAACCCGACCATGGAACAGGTTAGTACAGGTTTACATGGTACCTGTAGCAGGTCACAGATCTAACCTGACCTGACACCCCTGTCTGTCTGTCTGTAAACAGGATATCTCAAAAAGTTGTGGACGGATTCGGCTGAAATTTGGTGGACAGGTTGGGTGTGTGACGAGGCCGAATTGATGAGATTTTGATGAAGATCCAGATACGAGAATATTTTTAATTCCCACAGTAATTCTTCATCATTGAGAGATGGGGCAAAAAAAACCTGATATAGACCACGATATCTCAAACAGTTGTGGAATAGTTATGACAAACCTTGGTGGATGAGTTGGGTCGGTGGCAACAACAAGCCAATTCGATTTTGTTTTAGCTCCGGATGCAGGTCCGACCTATCATTGGGATACAAAACATAAACTGTTCAGCCTGACTGAGGTATGCAGCTAGGTGCTCTACCGAGTGTCGTTATAGTTTCTTTTTAAATTCCTTTTCACCTTTTATCTCTATTCTTCTTTTTATTCTCAATTATTTCATACTAGAAGCACCTGCTCCCTTTGGGAGTGGCCAGGGAGTTATGTTGTTGTTCCTATTCAAACGTGTAATTCAAAACACCTCACTGCACTGGAAAACGTGGGTACAGGAATACTGTACACCACATGGTGGGACTTGTAATACCCTCCCCTACCTGGAGCGCCGCAACATGATACACGTTTACATGGAGAATTTGCGTCCCTCCACCACACCCCCACCCCCCACCCCCAAGACCACTGGCAAAGAAAAAACACCTCAATGCATGAAATGGCGTCATGCTGATCCTATGTAGCAAGTCTGGATGTAATCAGCCAGAACTGTAGGAGTAGCACGACAAACACACTCATATAAACGCACGCACGCACGCACGTACGCACTCACACACGCGTGCACACACTGGCCTGTTGATTCTAGTCAGGATTTCAGTTTATTGTCATCGTGTTTTTAAACAACGTTTATAGATTTTATTACTCTTTCTTTTTAAACATTTTCCCTTTTATTTTGGATACAGTACTAGGTCAAGACCTATGGAAGAGCGAGAACATAAAACGGATCAGGATGCAGCAGAACAAAAGGAACAATAGAAAGAGAGAGAGAGAGAGGGGGGGGGGGGGGGGTCATACCAACAGCAGGAATGAGGGACAAAAGAGATTGAGACTTGGACAAATAATGGGTGTGGGGAGGAATGAGGGTTGAGGCAGACGCGTGGGGTGGACAATATTGGAAGAGAAGCAAACTCTCAGGAAGGAAAAACTGGAAACTTGGAAGGAGGTGAGCTTAGGGGGTGGGGGTAACGGTGGTAGAAAATATCATGGTTTTGGACTGGGAATGATCTGAGATAGTGGTGAACAACTGTCTTGAAGACCTGAAGGGAGGCATGAGATTGAAGAGGATGTGAATGTTGGTTCGACAGGTGGGGGAAAAAGATGAACAAATGAGTGGAGGTGAGCCGTGATTCTGCTTTGTGGGTCGAGGTGACCCATTTTCCCATCTTCAGATTTTTTTTTTACTTCTTCTCTGTCCCTTTGACCTGTGAACCCTGGCATCCCCATTCCCCACTCACTCTCATCCCTAATATCATCCTGAACCCCTTCCCAACATCCACCTTCTCTCAGTCCTTAGTTTTCTCTCTTGCTTTGTAAAAGGGTTCATACCAAAAATGTCACTACACCTTATTTTTCTCATGACGGTTTACGTATCTCTCCCAACATCTGGCTGATAAAAAAAAATTGTTCTCATTTCTCACCAACAGACCCAGTCATTCTCAAGAGTGGTTTTCAACTCTCATTTTTGTATAATATACAGTGCACCGTGACCATATTCAACGATTTATCAAGATCAGAAGAAATCTGATGAGAGTTTCATCAGGTCTCATGAGAAATTTTATTACATTGTACTGCAGAAGCTTTTGCTTCCCAAAGGGGCCATCTGTTTAATACATACGCAAACATTTGACAAACCCTCCCCCCCCCCCCTACCCCCACTTTACCCCATCTGCCCTGGACTCCCCTCTTCCTTCCCCTCATTGATCATATCACCTTCCCAACTCCTTCTCATCCCTTCCCACCTCTCACACTCCCATACCCTTCCTCTTCTCCTTTTATTATTTCTACATCTCATGAGTAGGTAATTTTCAACATTACGATACAAACTTTACCTATTTTTCTTTGGGTCATAACAAGGTCCTTGGACCAAAACCTTTCCAAGTTACCGATATAAGTTTAATTCAGGTACCAAGATGTGATAAAAAAAATCACATTTTTAGGCTTCATTGCAGAAACACAGACCAATGATAAATTAAAATCAGGACATTGCTCCCACCCATCAGGCTTCTCGGCCATGATGCCATTACAGGAAAATGGACACCCTCCCTCACATTGAACCTGATGGGGCTATTTGGAAAGGCATTTTCCATTTGGACCGTTTAACAATTTAGCTGTGCTCTTTAATTCTTCATTGTAACGTTCTAAAAGCCTGCTTGTTATGCACAGTAATTTGTACGGAGGCGCTTCATGCAGCATTAAGAGGGACCCGGGGCCCGTGATGGAATACAGACAGAGAGGAACATGAGCTTGATAGGATAAATTCAATTAGAGGATAGTACATGGAGAAATAAAGAAATAAATCACAATTGAGTGCAATGAGGAAGTAGTTGGTGTAAACTGGTGATGTGTTTGGTTTGGTGATGTTTTAGGAAGCAGTTGGTGGACTACGAATCTCCTTTCGGTGGACGGAGGTTATGCTTTCACGCCTGTTTGTCTGTAGTGGGGTTTGAAGTATAGGTAAAAAAAAAAATTCAAAGTTTGACACTCTCTATGAAAAGCAATATTTGGGCATTTTCTACTAGTTTGGGTTCTGAGGAGCGGATTTAGTTATGTGTGTCAATTCTCATCCCCCTGCACCGCTTCCCCACCCCGTCGAAGGGGAAGCATGTGGGTGTGCAAGCCTGTCTGACACAACTTGGCTATTTATCATTGAAGAATGTGGATTTTGGTGCCAGATGAAAGTCTATCTGCTCCACAGCAATTGTAGAGCACATTCACTTCAGGTATACTCACATATATGCCCCCATGAGACCCCCCCCCCCCCCCCGATGTTCTCATGACACCCAGCCCGGCACCAGCTGTCAAACCCTATGTGTGACGCATGAAATAATATCTATTTTTCAAGAGTAATTCATTGATGCATGCCTCAGTGACCTCACACATGACCTTCACAATGGTTAGCATGGCTTGGGGTATATAAAAAGGGATTTTTAAAATTTATATTTTTATAGCAGTCATGGTGAAACCAATGCAGTGTCTGGCGGTATTGGCTTCATCATGACTGGATTTACCCACAGGGGGTAGGAGCTTCACTCCTACTTCGGGAAGTAATGTTCCCCCGACGACCTGAGTCACTTGCTGGAGGGACAGCAGGATGTCTATTTATTTATGACATTGTTAAATTATTCTTTTTGGATGTTTTGTTTTTTGGAAAGCATGTGTTTAATTATTTTTCCAATAATTGTTTTCAAATCATATTATTGTTATTATTATTATTGTTTTAGTTGTGTGTGTTGTCATTGGTGGAGGACTTCTCATCCACTCACTGATTCCAAAGCCAACTTGCATCACATTCGATGACTTTTTTCATCACTATGTTCTATCCATACTTGAGATCTCAAATGCGTTGCTGCGATCAGCTTCATATTGTTTGGGATCAGTATTTTTAGCACAGTATCAAAGCTGAAACTAGATCAAAGAGAGGTGTTTCAACATCAGGAACTCACAAACATGTGCTGGGTATCACACAAGTCTCACATGGTCCTCAACTCTGGAAACAATTCCTCTCCGGTTCAAGTAATAAGGAAGAACTGTTTAAGTATCACTCTCTGGAAGCAAGTAAGGCTTGTACCATCTCCCTCTGGAAGTACCATGATGACAAACATCTTCTGGTGACCTTAAAGGACAGTATTCTTCTTGTTGTTCCTGGCGACATCGTGAACAATATCTGCAATCATGAGGAAGCCGATACACATATCGTCATACATTTTATGGCCGCTGCTTGGACATGTCAATCTCTTCTCATCCCAATTGGCGACACAGATATCCTGGTTATCACCATTGCTCAGCTGGTTACTATTCACCAAATCTACCCTGGTGTTGAACTCTGGGTAGCCTTCAAAAGAAGCAAGTAACACCTCTTTCCTGAATGTGAATGCTATCAGCTACTCTCTTAAACCACAATGGACCAGAGCTCTTCCATTCTTCCATGCCATCTCAGGCTGTGATTCCACCAGGAGCCTAAAAATGAAGGGGAAACGGATGCGGTGGAATGCCTGGCAATGGATTCCTGAAGCCACAGAAGCTCTTCAGAGTGCTACACATCAGCCATTTGCAGAAACCAGCGAAGAACACCAAACTGTCCTGGAATGGGTGGTTTGCAGCATGTATGACCCAACAGCAAAAATTGGCAGTTCCATAAACGACCTTTGGTGCTTCCTCTTCTCCCAGAAAAGCTGCAATCTAAAGCGTGTTCCACCCACACAGGATGCATGGTGGCTTCATGTTCAGAAGGCAGCATACCAAGCTGCTCTGTGGGCCACAAGTCATCAGCCCATCATGGATTAGTACCATCTCCAGTTTAGGTGGAAGGAGAGTGAGGGTGGTGGACTAGTGCCCATCTGGACCATGAGCAGGACGGCTGGGGAGGTCTTTGAGGTAGATGTAACCAGCAGTTGCCGAGGGAGATGTCCATCAGACAAGGGTGGGAAGTGCTCTTGCTGCCGGGCCCAGCTCAAGTATAAAACAAGACATTGCAAGTGCATTTGTTCTTCAG
>CM068965.1:10091849-10111547 GCA_035128595.1 Eptatretus atami
AAAAAATCAAATTGTTGAAAAAAAGTTACAAAAGATTTTTTTTCTCTAAATTTTTTTTTTGGGGGGTGGAAATCACTTAAAACATGTAGAATGCCAAAAAAAAATCTCATACAATTTTTTTGCGGGGTACCAAGTCCAAAATCTAATGGCATGATCCTTGCGACAACCTAACCCCCCCCCCCCCACCAATTTGTCGAAATCGTCAAGGAGTTTTCCGTAATACAAAAAATTAACCATTTTCACCTCACGCTCACGCTCACCTGACGCTCACGCTCACGCCGGGGTATCGCTATAGCTCTCTGTTCTTTCGACAGGCAGCAATGAACAACCACTGCCACGTTGTGCATGATACGGTGCACTCTTTTCAACCATCGACTACTAATCTGCATCTTTTTTCCCTCCATTTCTCCATCTGACACAATCTGTATCCTTTTATTCTAAACCTCCACATAATTATATATTCGAGCTTCCCCTCAAATTGACACATATCCGTGTTGGCCTCAGCCACAAGATCACAGAATCAGGCGAATGCGCACGCTAACAACGTGCCATGGAATGCTCAAGCGCCCTGTACGAATGTGCTCGAACGCAGACCCAGTGCTTAGCTCTGACACCTTATTGACACATCTTACTGTCTGTGCATGGTTCACCATAACATCTACCTTCGGTCCTCGCTGGGCTGGTTTCCCCACGACGGCAACGTCTTCTCGCCCGCTACGCCAGCGACCTCGATCGGCAGAGCATGTGTACAGTCGCGGCCGCGTGCGCACACAGAGCAGGCGGTGACCACGCTGTCAGGGCACCAGCAGGCATGCAGGACCGCGCCACTCCCGCCGGTCGTCAGCGGCATGGCCTGGGGTTCTTGCGGCATTCCTGCACGGAGTGGATTGGTGATTTCATACCATGTCGTGGCGTTGAAGCAGACAATTCCAACAGCGTGATCATCTTGCCGCGAATGGGATTTGAGTTCAGGCCATCTGCCTGGGCCCACGGGGTTGGGCATCAGACGCCATGATTTGTGACGACACAACGCTTCGGGGTGCCCCCTGCCCCCGCCCGGGATCATAAAAAGGCGGATGCCGGGCCATTTTCTCTCTCTCTGCCCTGCCTCGCTCCCGCTCAAGCTGACTTCGACCTTCCGCCATGTCGTCATCACTTCACTCCCACTCTCTGCACCGAGGCGTGTACCCCATAATTAAATCACTATAATGAGTAATCCGGTAACCATAGACGGAGGACCTAGTCACGCGTGAGTTATTGCGTCCACGTCGTTAAGCGACCCGCCGCGTCACGAATAATCCGTGTGCGATGCCACATTCCGGGAGTCTGTGGAGCGAGAAAGCTCCCCCCCATGGTCTCTCACCCAACCCCCGCCGCAACAATTAATATATATATTACATATATGTATGTATTATATATGTATGTGTATATATATACATATATGTATGTAATATATGATTATGTATATAGTAGTATGTATATTTATGATGTATTCTATATATAAAATATATAATATATTTTTATGTCTCAGTCTAACCCATCTCCGAACTACCATGTGGAGAAGCACTCAAAAAACAAGCAACTTGACGCACCCACACTTACACAAATATACGGCAATGCAATGTAGAAATAAAAAGTGTATTATGCCTGTGTCTGAGAGGAAATTAAATAAAATTTATGAGAAGCACACAGGCTTAAAGCGGAGAGAGCCCTCTTGACAACATCCTGGCCACACCTAATCTCTGGTATTGCAGGACAATTATTCAAACTTTCACTACATAATGGGCTAATTAATTCCCTCTTAACCCTAGCCAATTTGGAAAAATATGATGAGAAAAAAATTAGTAAGATTGCAGAGTCATGAACCACATCACCTGCACTGCTTGAGAAACAAGGACATGGTGTGGTTTACGCAGCGGCAAATATCATCGTCGTGATGACGTAAAAAATCACATAATATTTTGTCAATACTGCTAACTGAAAGGTTTTGAAAGCTGCTAAAAAGCGATTTGTAGTCTCCGTATGCCTGGTGGCCTTAATGTTAGGTGGGGGCTTGTCCTCGATCCTGAGTTCAACGCACTCGGCTGTTGAATTAATACCAGGCTATTGACTCTGCCTGTTCATCCTTCCGAGGTCGCAAAAGAAGTGCCCAGCATGCTGATCCTGGTCAGATGGTGACCTGTCCGGAGCTGCCCAACAGCCAGGAACCGCTTCGGCACCACCATGCTCGCACAGAGTATTCCGATGGATGGATGTAGTCTCGTTCAGTGTATAATTAACTGGAAATAATAAGATTTTAAAGTCGTAGCAAAAAAAAAATCTGAAGTTACCGCCCGTTCACCACAGCGTTTATGCATAATTTATGCAACACATCACATTAGTATTCATGCCTTTTGTTGGCTGTCCTTATGATGTCCTTAAAACAGTAATTTCCTGTTTGGAATATTTCAATTCTGTTTGACTGTCAGCAGCAAGCCAGAGTAAAAACATTATCTCACGCCTCTTGCATATGCATAAGGACAAATTCAGAGCCAATTACTGCTTAACTATGGGTTGTTTTCAATTCATATTCGATCGGGTCAAAATTAAACATTCAATTGAAATTAAGTGTCTTCGATCACAAAATGACGTTTGTAGACAGAAGGACAGCTATAGAAACAGCAAATGAACCCAAGGTTTACCTTGCCTTTGCTTCTCATACGCAGGGTAAGAAATTAATTATGTTTTCTTACTCAATATATATTCAATAAAAATTTCATGTACTTATGCATTAAAAATAGATATGATGTATGTTTTTTTACCCGTTCCTTATTAGCATGTACAAGTGCGGTAAAACCCTAGATCAGGTTAGTAAGTTGTAATGAATAAGCACATGATTTTGGGTCCAAAAAAAAAAAAAATTTGGGGCCTTAAAAAAAAAATTTTTTTTTTTTTATTGCCACTGGCAGGAAACATATCCTGCAAAGAAATTTTTTTAAAAATAGAGAAGATGATACAGTGTTAAGAAGCTGCAAAAAATTTTCATTGATATTACAAAGAATACTGGTATCATATCTGCAGTAGATTATCACACTACTGAAATGCCAGTTTATCATTAACCAAGTGGACTTTGTTATCAAGGTAAGGCCAGAGTGAGATTTAGTGAGTGGTGTAAAGAAAATATGTGAGATGCGTGGACGCCCAGGCATACTCTGCTCCCTTCCCAACCCACTTTCACGCCCACCCAAATCCTGATTACTGCTGGGGCTGAAGCATGAATCATGTGATGCAGCAAGTAAGAAACACATATGCGTCTGGGCTGCATCTCCTTATTGGGTTTTCTTTTTTATTTCTTGCTTCAGTCTCTCTTCAGCACTGTGCCGCTTAGAATCCATCATCTCATATAACGCCCAAACATGCAGCAGCCCTCAGGCCTGCTGGGTAGCAGAAAAATTCAATTGGAAAACCAAGGCTGACAGTTGACTGTAATCACATTTTACAGAAACAATTTGCCGTCATTCATTACAGATTTAATTACACTACTCTTCCCTTTACTCCATTTACCCACTAAGTTCGTCCATAGCTCGTCGGGCAATAGTGCTTCACTCAATCTTAAAAAAAACTGGCTACCATGCCACGATTACTTTGAAGCCGATTGTAGGAATTTGAATTTGTTCAGGCGCCAGCAAAACTCTTGGCAAATATCTTTGTCAAAAGACACCATGGATCTTTAAGTCCCCAACTCATACAGCAGATGGGTTCCAAGCTAACATCCATCTGAGGGACGTGACTTTATGCTGCCAAACACACTACTTGTGAGCACCAATCCAACAGTTATGGTGGCCTTAATGAACTCAGACAGACAGCTCAAGTAAGGTGGCAATACTTATACACTTTCCTGGCGAACAGATTATAGTTGCTAAAACATTAATTCAAGGTGAACATATTCAAAATTTCCAAACCACTTTACACGACTTCTTTTCTTTGTTTAAGAAACAAGTAAAACAAATTTCTTGCAAGCATAAAAGAAATTTCACCATCTATCTATTCAATGAATTATACAAAATGAATTTGAGTTCAATTATCCTCATGAATAAGTATATCTGAAGTTATCCAAATGTTGTAGACACTTTATAAATTCTTTATAAATCCTTGATCAGTTCAAAAACTCTGATAGCAAAATGCTATTCACATTTACTGAAAAATGTCGATCTTCTAGAGGAAAAAATATACCATCCAAAAACAGGCCAATAAGTCTAACTTAATAAGCAGATACGATAGGAATAAACCTGAGGTATAAAGACAAATCGATGGCGCATCATTGCAAGCCTCACGGCTTCAAACCAAAGCAAAGTAAAGATGACAAAACGTCCAGAACACCAATATAAAATTAAGTTGACCCCAGTTACCCCTGACCTAAGTCCTCACGCCCTGGGGCATGCCGATGGTCAAATCCAAAAACTCAGTAACATATTCAACGTCCCCAATTGTATGCATCAACAAAGTTCATTAAAAATTTTTATATGTGCCATAATTCATTTTTTTATCGCCTTTCACAGTGTCCAGGGCAGGCCCAAAAATGATACTACTCCCACACCTCTTGCCACTTGTGACACTACTACAAGTTTGGTGAATTTCAACACAACCACTTAGGATAACATGATACAGACAAAACAGACCGACAGACAGACAAATATGGAATTGATACATATCCCCCGTTTTTATTAGAGGCATATTATAATAATTGCCCACTCTCCCCAATACTAAATTATAGATGAAGGAGATGTAATTCGCTATCCAAACACTAAAACAATTTCTGGATGATCAGAATGACAATTATTTTTCTTTTTTGCATACATTTCGGCTCGTATGAGAGCTAACACACACGCCCACAACAGCAGGCAGGAGACACGTAGGGGTGGGAGAGAGGCAAAACAGTGGGAACAGAGACATTAGGAGATCTGTGGAAGGGAAAGGATGGGGCGGGAAAACAGGGAATACAGATGACATTACAGGACTTTCAGAAGAAAGCAAGGAATTGAAGAAGGGTTTGGTGGTTTAACAGGCGTAGAAAACATCTGTTTTGATGGGGGAGATAAGAGTGTGTTAACGGCTGTTTTGAACCTGGAGGGAAGAATGATTTGAGAAATTGAGTTATTCCAAGCGTGAAAAAAGAGAATGAAAGAGTGAAGGTGACATGATTCTTATTTTGGTAGTTTACAGAAGGGTTCTGGCGAACCTCGACGCCCTGCGGAAAATATGGGGGCGGGAAAATATCCAGCAGAGCACAGTGCGAGACCAGAAGAGAGACGGTAGAAACAGAAAGACCACCGACCTGCCTGCGGTAGACATGAGGCCAAAGACTTAGCCTCATCGCGAGAGGATCCTCACAGATCCTCAAGTAGTTGACCTTGTTTCTCTCAACAGCTTCGGATGTGCCCCCGAGAAATGTGATCCTCACCGAGAGCAGGGATGAGCACCAGCCCAGGAAAACCAAATCATTCGCTCCCTAGGGGTACTTACTCGGACCTTGCCGGCTCCAAGAACGCCGCTTGTTGTGGTCCTAGCAGCTCCTGTAGCGCTCTGTCAGTTATACGACAGCCCACCCCTGTGTGTCAGCAGCGACGCAGGAAATCCCAGATCCTCGTTCCATTTGGCTCTTCCTCAAGCACCTGACGTTGCGAAATTTCCGTTCCTTTCCCAGATACACTGCGTCATGCAGAACTCAGTTCAGACTCAGACGTCGAACGTCACATCAGCACAGCAAACTATCCTCACAAGATTGAAAAGTACGTACGGCTACGTCGCCATCGCTGTGCAGTATTCCAAGCCCGTCCCCCGGTTCGATAAACACTTAAGATGCAGATGTGATGATTCTTCACCGATTCGAAGAGACTACCATGTTCCCACTTGTACACACGTTGGTAATATGTATCAAATCTTGCAATTTACATCGCCAAGAGAAGCTCGACTCTGCTTTCCCGGATCCCTCGCAATGCAAGCGCGAGTTGTGCCAAATGATATAGAATTTGCTGTTCACCGTAGATTATCAATACCTTGACACACAACCCTCTCCATAAATTTCACTAATAAAGTGAGACTAGTTTGTCATTTATAACTAGTGGAGACTAGCAACACAATATTTAAGCTGAAGGCTCGGAGATGCAAGCAATAATGCCCATGGCCAGGAGATTTCTGCGCTCCTAGCGCTGGCAAACCCCACATCACCATAAACAAGACCGCCCTTCCTCGCCGCACAAACGATCTCACCTGCCCTTCTTGGTTCGGCACCCCCACAATTACGACCGCGCCGGATTATAGTCGTTGGCCGAGCACCCTGCAATACCAGCCTCTTGGATGCCTATCGTGCCTGCAGTGGTGACTAACAAGTTCCTAAAACACCCGAACACCACTATCCCATTAGCAACGAACGGGCACTAGGTAGCAGGATTGCACCCGCGGGCACTCCAGTGCGCGTATCCCGCCTCCTTCTCCGAGTACAGACGGACGATCAACACATCTAGTTGGACCGGCACTCCAGAGGGGTTCGCCTACCAGACCATTAGCCAGATCAGGCGTCGTCGACTCCATATTGCGATATTAAGAGTACCTCGGAGAGATAAAGCCCTCGTCCAATTGGAGGCCCTGCCAGCGCGGCTTAACCACACCACGAACTGGAATCAACCGATACATAAAATTCTTTGCTCCCCTTCACCCACAAGTATGACGTACTGGGGCCTGCGTCGGAAACATCATAAATCCACGACACCGACTGCTGCCTTTGCCTGTTCCCATCTGCGCCCGCTCACGTCTTCCCATGGAGCAAGTAATACGTGAGCACATCACCAAGCCAAAATTCAATCTGCTAGAAAGAGACTTCTCACCATCACAACTGTGCTCGTATACAAGACCTCTCTGACACCTCTCCTTGAGTGTCACCGGTTGTTGGTAAAAACGAATGATCGAACCACTGTGCGTTTCTCCCCAGGACCCCACTATCATCTCCAGTCTTAATCAAACTGACACTCTAACCTCCTCCTCCATCATTCCCCCTTCCTAGAATGACATTTACTCCTACTCGATGCTCGCCTATCATTCCGCGCACATCGTATTTTTCAAACTGTGGGCATTACACCCGCACACGCTAAGCTTGAACTTGACCTCAAGAGTGGGTATGGCATCCGCTAAACATAGGATCCCTAACTCCACAGGGCCGTCGAAATGCATGATACATTATCAGTTTTACATTCGCCAGACAAGACGAGTATCAGTTCCACAACCATCCCCATTTCCGATGACCTTACCCTTATGCCACAAAAATCGTACTGCTGCAACCTTTTCCAACCACCGGCATTGCCCTCGTTCCTGAACCTAACCAGCAGAAGTTTCTTCACAAAAACCTTCCCCAAGTGATGCCGTTTGTTAAATGTGCAACCCCCGCGCACACCATCGTAGAGATCGAAATGATATCCCTGGCTGTGCTGTTCGACACCTGCCAAGGCAATGTCCATTGCGCCTGCGCTGACTACTGCGATGAGCCTAACCATCAAAACATCCCAGGCAATAGCATGACCAGGATTTGGGCTCCATCAGCAGCAGGTTGAAGCGTTGACCGGGGAATTGTTATAGCTTCTCGACAAAGGAAGTGCCTATCTCGAACTTCCGTGCTAGTAGCACGCCTTGTCACATGGGTGGAAAATAACCGACCCACAGCTAACCGATACATACCAGTGGAGGATGGCCCGTGACCCAGTATATCTCAACACAAAGCCGTACGGTTTTTTTGTCTCTACCTCCTACTACCGGTCTTGCGTGTCGAGTACGCCCCTATTTAATATTTGTGTGAGCAGTAGACATCGACCCTTCCCTGACCTGCATTCCCCTGTCCACATACTGTGAGAAGGTCGAGATAAATTGTGACAGCGGCGAACCCGCCCTTTCAGGCCCTCTGTCCCCTCAAAATTTAAAGTTATTTTGGAGTGTTGTGTAATAAATTTATTGACTACAAATGCCGCCCGTGGTGTTTGCACTAAACCCCCATCCTGAATGATGACTGAGGATGAAAATATAACCCTACCGGATGCAACCAGAGGAAAGATTGGGTTGCAGTTTGTGTTCGACACGGGGTGTGAAAAGATGATCTCTTCATTACAGTTGGCCTAGCGGCACCCGAACGAAATTATTGCGTCACTCGCAAGGAATATTTGCATGCTGTCTGCAGTGAGCCACTTCCACCCGTACTTACGCGGGAGGAAATTTTTGTCGAACTGACCATTCCTACCTTGCAATGCTCTTACGTTCAAGGACCGAGGCCAAATTGCAAGGTTGGAAAAGTTCAGCATACGATTTTAAGGGCCCAGTAGAGCCGCTAAGTCATCGAATGCCATCGCTTCTCTCGACGCCCCTGTCTGGGAGAAAACTGTAAGTATTCACGAGGCATGAAGAGAGGACCATAGCCTGACACCTCCCAAAGTCCTAGCCCGCTGTAGGCCCGGTGAGCCCAATTTTCCCACAACCGCAGTTTGATAGGGCCCTGTTACGATGCTCCGAGTAAATATTAGAACCAGTGGGAGAGATCACCCCATTCGGAGCACGAACAAAGGCGTACTGGCTCAGGAACCCTAGAAATGAAGGACAACATCTTGTACCCAATGGGGGAGATCCCCTCAAGATAACTTCTTGGCTGTAGCAGTCCAGATCAATTTAAGACCCACATGAAAACAGATGCACGGTTACCCGCCCCGGCGCCATTGGGCAGACCCAAAACACATCTCGGTCGCCGCGCGTTTATGGTAACATGGGGCACGATGTTCAGATGTGTCGAGCATTGACGCTGTACTGCCAAAAAGGGCGCACGGAATGAGTGCCCCGCTCCAACTACATCAGCTGAGCGAGTGCCATACATTTTGGACCATGCCCCCCACTCACCAAGGTATCGCATACATCCTCATAATTATACGGACTACTTTACTAAATAGCGGAGCCTATGCCCTTCCCAACCAAGAAGCCGGGTGTGGCACAGCCTTCTAGAGATTGTATGTCAGCATGGGATTCCAGAGACTGCACACCGACCAGGGTTTTAAATTTTGAAAGTGAATTACTTAAAAGAAGTTGCAGTCTCCTCTCAATTATAAAGACCCAAAACAACGCCCCTAAAGGCCACAATCTACGTATGGTGGAGAGGTCAAGAACCATAATCCAACAAATTGCCCTCTTCACCCGCGATTTCAGGAGACTAAAGACGAACATCTCCCGTATCTGCTACTGCCTACCGCACGATCAGCACGAGCCACCGCCTTACCCGGCGCTGCTTATATGTACGGACGGGAGCTGCGAGCCCCCGTCGATTGCTGTGCGGCCCGACGCGCGGCGTCCCGACGGACCCCCCAGGAAGGGCTACGCACCGTCAGTTGAGGAAGGCCCATGGAAAAGTCCAACTTCGCTCCCGCCAACTTCCAACAGGGGCGTCGTGAAAATAAGCCCAGTACGGACCACCGGAGCCAGCGAGGAGTATCCCCCAGGACAAGATTTGTTCTTCAATCCCCGCGAGGAGGAAGGAGAGCCCGAAACTCACCCGCCCTGGCAGCCCGGGGTCGTCCTAAGCGCCAAATTATACGTGGTATAAAAATCAAGCATGACCACGGCCCTTCCCCTATCGTCCACGCAGACCCTAACCCTATAAGGGTACTTCCGCCCTCTGATGGACGACCGAGTAGCCGGAGCCAGACCTCCGCTCCCAGAGCACAACTCGTTAATGCCTTGCCCCCCGAGGACAGCCCGCCAGAATGTCAGCATCCTGTTTGCGTAAAGGAAAATAGTTAGCGGGATGGTTAGCTTGTTAGACCGCCTCAGGGGCTAGCCATCCCCATGGGCCCGTGACTAGTATGGAAAGTAGATTTAATTTAGAATGGAAAGATTGGGGACATGAATGTGTAGTGGACGTAGCTTAGCGTAGAGTTAAAAGGAACGTGGATTAGATAATTGACGACAGGCATAGTTATTAGGAATTAGTTAGAGAATGCGGTGTTGGAGTGATGAGTTGGTGGAGCGAATGGTATGCATGGTGCCGAATATGAGTGGGAGGAGTGAAACCCACCCAGTTGACCCGAGCTGTAATGTAGTTCGTGTTAGTTAAATTTACCAAATGATGTCTTCTTTGTTGTGTGTATGAAAGCACGAAACCCATTATGGAGCGGTGCAGAGTCCATGGACCGGCTGGGAGTGTGCTCTGAAGGTTGATATCGTAGAGGCACCCGGCACCGGACAGTCGCCAAGGCCCGGACCGATAGTTAGTGCGCCACGGGGACCCTCGAAAGGGGCCCGAAGCGCCAAAATGCCACGTGGCATCGGAGGGGGGCAATGCCAGGAGTCAACCCCCCGCGTTCATAAGGAGCAGGTAGCTCGGAGACAGCCCAGGCCCGGGTCCATGTTAGAGTTCGCAGAGGGAAGTCCCTGCCAAGTGAGCCACGCTGCCCAGCACGAAATTGTGCAAGGCACGAGAATTGTGCAAGGGCACGATCGCGTGGACCCGACATGCGAGCTAAGTCTCGTGGGGGAAATTTGAGCAAGGGAGGCTTCCGGCATTTCCCGTTGCCCCCCAATGCTACCTCTGGATTGCTGCAGAAAGAGCTCCTCACAGGTGTGTCCTGAGCCACGGATATTCCTCTTAAAAGAATTTTTTTCCACTTTCCAAAAAAAAAAAAAAAAAAAACCAAGCTGTACCACTCGTCTTTCCGCCATGTCCGTCTGATTAATTAAATAAAATTTTAATTCCGCTTTAATTTGAAGGGGGGTTGCAAGCACACCCCTGGTCCAAAATCCCGTGAATTTTGTGTGATGGTGGTTCGATTCCCACTCCTACACCAAACTTGTTGCGGGCCGGGACCGTGGCGGAGAACGACACTAGCTGGGAGGTCACGTCGTCTCCCACCAGACTCCCCAGAATTAAGGCCGCTCTCTGGATAAATTCCGCCCTGAGCGCGGGTCGCTTAACCGACCTTGGACCCAATATCCAACCGCATAGCTAGGTCTTTTTCTCTCGAACCAATTACCTAAACTACCGATTTCAATCTACCGGAACCACCCCTCGCACGTCTTGCTCGAACCCGGTTCACTCTACGACTGTGAGAGTTCGCTACCGATCCAACTCCGTTCGGTGCAGTCGGAGTGAAACGCAAGCCATGGCCGCTAGGATGAGCATATATCGGGTTATTAAAGACCCTGCTAAACTCAGATCTAAACCATGCGGACAATGAAAGAAAGACGAAACGAACTGAACATTTCTACATAATATATTTACATAAAAGACCAGAGCAAAACTTACGCGAATATACAAGCAAGAATTTACAACGTTCAAAACGCTTAATACCGTTTCTACTTACAAGACGGGCCTACACATCAGACCACAGCTTCAGATGATTTAATAAAGACCCCAGCCAGAGACGGAGAACAGCTGGTTCCCAGTTCCTTGGTACCTGCACATTGAGGAAGGGTGCTCCGGGTGCGGCACCTGCTAATGCGTCGTTGGCTCGGCCACAGTCACCGTGTGGGGCTCGTGCCCGTGAGAACCCAGCGAGCATCAGATCCCGCGGCGCAGATCAGGGTCGCGGATGACCCAGGAAAACTCCAACGAACGCCACCAAATGCAGAACTCCACTCGATGACCCAGACTCCAGCTCAAACTGCACGACGCACACCAACCAACTCAACTCCTCCAAAAACCTTACTCTCTGAGGATCCGTCGTATTTTTATGGACCTCTCGAACGGGCGGGCTCGGTGAAGACAACGTCATCGTCCGCCAATTGACAGGCTTCACGATCCGTCCTTTCTGGCGCTCTCGACCCTCCACGCTGTGACTCATCAAGGGAAATCAACATGAAAAGGAACTGGAGAAGCGCCAAAGAACGCGACTGACGTTTTTGCCACAATATGCTCGTTGGCAGCAAGGCGAGGTGCAAGTCGCTGAAGTACGTGGTTGGTTGTTCATGGTCTGCTAGATGCATCGTTGGAGGTTCGTTGGATGGTTGTTGATGTCTTATATGTAATAACCATACCTCAAAGACCATCGCAACGCACACCTTTGATTCTCCCACTAGACCAAGAGAAGGACCTGTCTCACATTTATTAACGAATACCTGACTCTTGAATCTGTATGTTTGAAAAGCATGCTGGTTTTCCGATCCGTAAATAATATATAACATATATACAGGTGTCCTAAAGCTCTTTACAATTAAAAAATTTATACAAAACAAATTAATAATAAACCTGTGATATTACAAATGAGGAGTAGATATGAAGTTTTTTTGTCTCAGTTAATACACTTCATAGGCAACCATTAGTTGCACGAAGCACATCAAGACGGATATGTAAAACCTATGACCAACCTGTATATATAATACATATATATATACAAATATATAAAAGATATTATATATATATTTATATTATATTGTTACAATTTCGCCGTCCGCCGGCGTGCGATCGCGTCACGTAACTGCGAATCGCGACCCGTCGCCCACCGGAACAGCAATTCAGTCGTGACCCTCCGTGGAACTACCGCAGGAGCAGTCACAGGGTTTGACCCACACAATCGTGCCATGCCACCCGCGCAGGATAGGGTTGTTCCCAAACTCGACCTACCTAAGTACCTGCGCGGTAGTTAACCGGCGATCGTACTCGCCGCTGCCGGCCTAGGACACGAACCGCTTAACCGTCCGTTCCGTGCTTCAGGAGAAACGGCGGTGTTATCCCTGGACCACTCACGACGGATGATTATTTACCGGGTGCTTACACCCTCTACCATTCCGTCCTGATGCAGATGAACTTTCAAACAAAGGAAAGACGCAACAAAACGGAAAACAGTTCGACAATACAATATTCCACAACTCAGCAAGCAAACCGTATTCACACCATACAGCAGTAAGGATTATGCAACAGAAAGAAACACCGATACAAGCAAAGATAATTTAATGCCACTTAAACATTCTACTTTACAAGACTACGGCGCCACAACACGCATTCACACAAAGCAAAGGAAAGACCCCCTCAAAGGCAAGGGAGTCAGACTGCAGTGGGCCAATGCGGCGTGGAACCGGATGAGCGCCAAGGTCCACAGACCAAAAGGTCCTACCCGCGCCCTCGTGGCGCAATGGCGGGCAAGCCGCGATTCACAGGCAGCTGCGCCTGCTTCTCCCCTAGCGTGGTCCGACTCTCTCCGGTCCCCGTCTGCCTTTCCCGTCGGCTTCGAGCTCCGTCTCCCGAACTGACTCCCGCCCCCGCCGACACTGCAGACTTGACTTCTACTGCCCGACACTCCGGCCGCCTGCCAACTCCAACTGCTCCCACTCTGTTCTTACTGCCGACGTACTGCCGCAACACCTTGCTCTCCGCTTATTCCCTCACTCTCGACTCCCGCCACGCGATGCTGGCCGTGTGCGCGCTTATATAGGCCCGGGGAGGGGCGTACATGTAAATTTCAGGATCACACGGGTTGCGAGAGGCGGGGGCTACGCCACCCCGATGCTCATTAGACATTGGAATGGAATGAAATGCGGGCGTGATAAGCATCCTGAATCCGCTTTTCAATGAGGCGAAAGGAACGCATCACAGCCGGGTTCAGAGGGGGGCTATGCCACCCGATGCTCAGCATTGAGATGAAAAGCGTTGAAGCATTCCTATCCGATTTCTGAGCGAAAAAACGCATTCACACCCATGCCGACTTGTAGAAGCGGAGTGTGGGAGTTGTTGTGTCGGGCGTCTTGAAATGCGGTAAAAAGGCGATTTTGGTTTGCAGGTGGATTGTGAGGTAAAGAGGCGAAGTGAGTGGTTGAGTGTTGGGCGCGGCGTCGTTTGAGAATGCGGTTAAGCGATGTTTGGGGATGATTTGTGGATGTAAAGAGCGAAGGTGTGGTGTTTGGTTGTTGGGATGTATGTCCAAAATAATAACGATAGAGAAAGAAAAAGGCTAATCAACGCGTCAGCAGCCTGATGAATCACGAAACTATTCCCTCCTGAAAACAACGGTTGGAAGCTAAACTACACATTAACTTATCGATAACTATCTAACGCCTTTATTGGTGTCTTGCGAATTTCCACAGCTGTACACACCCTCCCTTTTTACAACTCGTCCCGAGTCGTCAATTTCTGTGCCATCATAGTTAAGTTCTCCCTGATAGTTTTACTTGGATCCCTGAGTGCGACATTCAGTTTATTCGTGTCCCAAAATAATAACCTACGGGCTGAGTAACTAACTAACCAAACCCATCATACAGACAGATTAAATAAATTGCCGCGCTAAGACATACATGCTCGGGGCGCAACACTATTTTACATACATCTTACTTACAAATCTTACAACTAAACCATGGCCAGGATCTATGTGACTCTGTGAGAAAAAGTCACAACCACTGCAGTGGACAGGGCATAGGCCGGTGCTCATACGCTGTCCAAGCCTCCCCTTTTGAAATGATGCATGACCAAAAGCGGTGCACGCGGCCCGCCAGTGCATTCCCGTGTTGCGCGCCAACAGGGCAGTCCTTGCACTTGCACGACGATCCCGCGCACATGAAGAACAGGGGGGGGGGGGAATGCAAAAACAGAACGGGGCTGGTGGACGTGGCAATGCATGGATGGCAAAGTGGCCGGCAAGCATACTGCAAAGTTGTGTTACAGCAACCACAGCTGCGCGAATGCAAATGAGGGCGCACAGGCCTTGAAGTAAACACAGCCGACAGACGAAATGACGCACAGGCCTTGCCAGCAAAAGCCAGCGATGAGTTGGTCGCACAGGCCTTGTTAGCAACACAGAACCGACAGACATGCGACCGGCACAGGCCTCAAGCAAACGCCAGCGATGAAGTGGCCGGGCCACAGCCTTGCGTACACACCAGCAGATGCGTTGGCCCAGCCTTTGCCTTGTAGTGGAGGGATCGGTGTGCTGGCCACTCGAAGCGGGCTCGACTACCTACTGTTCCCTCCCAACCTATCCCCTTTGCCTGTCTCTGTCCATACCCACTCCCTTAATTTGTAAAACCCAATTTACCCCAACTTATTTTTTTGTTTTATTTTATTTTACTTCCCCACTATAAATCGTCCCTAACCCCCTTATCGTCCTTGTTCGGCAACCTATCTGTCTCCTAGCCTACTCCCAACCCTACGTTCCCTTCGGAGGGAATAAGGGAGCTAGCGTCCTGTCGAGCCCAACTCAAGCCTCAGGATGGCCTCCTCAGACTTCAGCGATCTTTACCCAAGTGGGTCCAGCGGCCACAACGAGACGAAGGGTGATGGTGCGGAGGGTACACTTCCTATCTACCCTATCCATTTAACCTTTTTAAACTACCCCGGGCTTTCAACAAGGCCTCTTGCTTAACTATGTTCTAAAAACCAGATTCCCGTCGCCTGTGTTGGTGTCCTCACAATTTTGGCCTTGCCCCCAATTTTCCCCGTGCCCTTGCACGGTTTCTGGCTGGGACGCGTCCCCTTGGCAGGACTACCCTCTGCCGATTCTCTACGATGGCACCCCCGGGCACTACACTGCCTCCGAGCCTACCAGCTCCCTAAACACGGGAGTGCCCTCCCTGGCACTCCCCTGAACGCTCACGTGGCAGGCTGGGCCCCGGCCCTTTCCGAGGTCCCCGTGCCACGACACTGCCCACGGGCAATGGGCCCGGGCCCCCGCATCATGGGCGCACCCGTGCCACTACGCTATCCCGGCCCCCCATGGGCCCTTGGCCTACCGCGGCCGACTAGCCCGTGCCCGGGGTACCCACTCACGATACTCACCTTCAGCCACGCCTCCCAGCCGTCAACAGGGCTCCTGCACCCTCCAAACGGGTTCGAGCCTACATCCCACAACAACAAAACGACCTCCATTTGTCAATTACTAACCCACTAACTCACTTACACTGACCCCGGTCCCTTGGGGGAATCACTCCTCCCCCCAATCACTCATCGCACCATGCATTCCACATTCACTCCATACAACAGACCCGCTGCCTCACTACTCAACTGTCTCCACTCACACTCTCACACACACATCGCTGACTCTGCATCCTGCTCACTACTCCCCTAACTACCTCGTGCTCCCCGTCATCCCTTAACATAGGCACGTTCCATTTTAACCTCATAGCTAAGCTACGTCCCCGTACACATCCAATCTGTCTCTTCTCAAATCCCAAATCATTTCCCCCTAAATCTCCATACATCCTCTACCTAATCCATTCCACGGCCCATGAGGACTTACCCCTCCCATGAAGCGGTCTAACTACTAACCTTCCCCTAACTAGTTTATCCTGTGCCCGCCAAGGGTCTTCCACCCTTGCCCGGGAATCCTGTTCACCCGAAGCGAGGCGTTTTTTTTTTTTTTTAATGCGCGCAGACCAGCTTCGCAACTCGCAACCTGCGCACCTTTGCGTGACGTCATGGCAGCTGTTCCGACTCGTCCCTCTTGGACGTACCATCCGGCAGGGATTACCTCCTGCCGATTCCAACCTACACGCAGCCATGACGTCACCCTGCGCATAAAACAAGCCTCGGTTCGAGGGTTCCCACGCGAACACATGTGCTCTGCTCGTGGAGCTTACACAACACGCTCGCGTGGAGAACCATCGCCGTCCAAATCCGTAATCCACCTACCTTTGTCCGTCCGCGGGATCGGCAACATCCACCGTGCGTTTACGGACCGCGTTTCACTCCCGCAAGCGCGCAGTGCGGGCCTCGTGCGTGCACAGCACAACCTCCCGCTCGCGCTGGTAAACCCGGCGCGTCCCCATACAGTCTTACGCGCCTACCCGCCTTGTCCTATCTGTCGCCGTCTCGTCTCCATTCCAACCATCGCCACGAACCTGCGTGTTCACGACGCCACACACCCCACGACATTACACTCACACACGAGTTCTGGAAGCACGCACTCCCGCACACTCGTGACCACACCACTCACACACGGGGCCGCTCACACCTTCTCACCACACACACCGGACAACACACTGTAAGCACCTCACGACGTCGGGGTTTGCTGCCATACCCCAATGTCGGCCTTTCATATACCTCTCCCAGCTTCGGCACCTTCGCTCCGCTCTGACTCAGCTCGCTGACTACGACCGGAACCCACCTGGTCTGAGACTCGACTTCAAGGGGAGCTACGTCTCCCTCCATTCCTGAAGGAGGCTATCAGGCTGCTTGCACCGGCGTCAAAACAGTCCGCCAAGCTCTCCCCTCATGTAGCCCCTAACTACCTCAATGTGTGTTTGTTCGTCTTTCACCCCGTCTTTATCGTGTAATCTCTCCTCTATTTTTTCTATCTCCCGAGTCTCTATACATTTTACTTCTTTTACCTCTTCGTGTTTATTAGTTTCTTCCTGGATCTTCGTCTCTCTTGATTTTTCAGACGTCGTCACCTCGTGTCTCGTCTTACACGTTTCAGTCACCCGGGCTCCCGTTATTATCTTAATTATTTCCACTGTCTCCATTTTCAGGGTTTGCCTAATTGTTGTTTCATCCGACGAGTGATGTCATCAAGTCCCGCCACACAACATTATTCCCTGTGTGCTGTCACACATCCCACCTCATTGTGCTGTTCCATTTCTGGCTCCTTTTGAGCCGTTCCTCCTTCGGAACTTTCTGAGTTCTTCTTCTCCCTCCGGAGTTTTCAATCCCCGTGTACGCAATTCTGCTCCCCGAATTTAGGTTTCAATTTCACACATTGTTCTTGTTTTCTCCCCACAGTTTCTACTGCTCTTCATTTCCAATCTCATTTTCTCTTCAATTGGCTCATTTCCTTCCTGTGTTTCATTCGCTTGTTCTCTCACTACTATTCCTTGTTTCTTCTGTCTTGCCTTTCCAGTTTCATTGGTTTGCTTCATTTGAGTTAATCTCCTTCTTTGTGTTTCATTTGCTGCTGTCTCATTACTCTTCCTTGTTTCTTCTCCTGCCCTTCCTTCTGCAGCTTTAACTGGTTTTCTTCATGGTGGTTAATTTCCCTTGTTTTCATTCGCTTTCTTTCTCACTCCTCGCCACTCCAGCCTGCCTTTTTCCAATTGGTCAACCTCAAATTCATGTTCCTTTTGTTTTCTATCCCATGTTCCTCTCGTTCTTCCTTTCTCCATCCTGTGTCCTTCAATTCTGATCTCCTTCCTGCTTCATTTCTTGCTCCTTCACTTTCTCCTCGTATCTCAACCTATTTTTTCCTTTTTGTTCGCTTCAGTTTTTAAATTCATACTCTTTTCGTTTTCTATTCCTGTTCTCTCTTGTTCCTCATTCTGCAATCTCATTATTTCTTATTGGCTGATTTTTCCTGTCTATCCTGTTCTATTGTTTCTATCCACTGTCTTTCCTTGTTTCCTCATTCTTTTATCTTGGCCTTCGCTTCCAGCTGTTTCGATCTGTACAGTGTGGTTCCTTAACGTTTCATTCTCGTTCTCTTCCTTTCCTCTTTAATATCTCAGTTCGTCTTGTTAATCCTCTTTCTTTTATATGCTTTTACGCTTCTTGCTTGTAACTTTCCAGACAATTTTTTCCATTTGTGTCCATTCCTTCTATCCCTGTTTCCTAGCTCTGTTTTTCCTTTCCCATTTCTATCTCCTTTTCCATGCGTTTCTCTTTTAATCTGGCCTGCATCTTACCTCTCCTTCAGTTGCACCATTCCCCATCTTGTTTGCGTTTTTCCTTTTCTAGCTTTGTTTTCTTTTCTCTCCTCCCTCATTAAATGCTTCCGCCTGCAGGTCTTACATTATCGTAACCTGTCTCCGACTCTTTTCCACAAGTAGTCTCTCCGTCCTTTCCTCAAGCTGTCTCTCTCCATTCTTTTTTTATCTTCCTTTCTAGGCTTTCTCTCTCTCGGCGCAGCGCGAACCTGATTATTGTCCATCGAGACTATTTCTCTCCTCTCTACTGTCCTTTCAAACTCTGTTATCCCATATCCCTCGTTCTCTTCGTTCCCCTCCTCCTTCAGTTTGACTTTGCCCCTACCAAATTTGGGTCTTATATCCGAATTTGGATTTGACAAAACTCTATCCTCAACCCTTTTTTCCTCAGTTACTTCACGTCTTTAATTCCGCTGTGCTTCGCCGCGTCCATTAGTGCTGGATCTACTCTCCTGAGGTCTATTTAGCTATCGTCCTGCTGAGTCTATTACCCTTTAATTTGTTTTTATAACTTCATCAGCTCAGCCCAGCCAACGTGTTATTTTAGTGTGTATTTACGTGTGTTTCGAGCCGTCGCGTCCTCCATTCTTGCCTCCAATTGCTTTCCCCGAAGCGGCCTCAAATGTCCGCCGACACAACACCATCGCCACTCACCATGCCAGCACCGTCCATTGCCCACGTGGTTTTTTGAAGCAGTGAAATTAGTGCGTACTGGAGGACTATGCTTGGGAGCTCCGTCTGCGCCTCGTGTTGCGCCATTTGCCCACGGCCCATAATGGAAGAACATTGTAGAACACAAATCACCTTTGTCGCCTGCGCATCTGTCCTCACAAGCTGCTTGCCGCTGAGTAGTTTGCGATCGCTAGGCCGGTCCCACTGTAATGCTTCTTTTTTGGGATCTTTTTGTGTTGAGCGTGCGTGTTCGTGCCTCAAGTATAAGACTACTTCCCCCAGCCGTGAGCAGCAGTCCTAACCGTGTCCTTGCGAGAGTAAATGTAGTTGAGTTAGTCTCTATTTCTCCTATAAATATCTAAAAATATATTATTCTTCATACGTGAGAACACTGCTATGGATCTCTCT
>CM068965.1:10112823-10133719 GCA_035128595.1 Eptatretus atami
GTTGTTGGGAGCGCTCGCCTCGTGTCGTGCCGGTCGTTGCGCTACAAATAGCGGCCCGCTCACGCCTCGTGTCGCGCTGAAGTGCGGCCGCGCCGCCATCTTGCGACGGAACGGACAATTCAGGTCCTTTTGCCTTACAGTGGAGGTTGGTGAGGAGTCGCGTTTGGTGCCTGGCACTCAGACGCAGGGCGTCGGACCTACCTAACGTCTCCTCCCAACTATCCCTTTGCCTGGTCACTTGTCCATTACCCACGTCCCTTGAATTGTGCAAAATACCAATTTGCCCAACTTTATATTTTTGTTTTATTTTATTTTTTTTTCTTCCCCTCTATAAATCGTCCCCTAACCCCCTTTACTGTCGCTTGTTCGGCTAACCTATTGTTACCCCTCGCCTACCCCAACCCCTGACGTTCCCTTCCCGCGAGGGGAATAAGGGAAGCTGAGCGTCCATGTGTCGAGGGCCCAACCAGCCTCAGGATTGCTCTCCCCAGACTTCAGCGATCCTTACCCAAAGTGGGTCGCAGCGCCCACAACGGAGAAGCAAGGGATGGATGGGTGCGGAGGGTACACTCTCTAATCTACCCTATACCATTAACTTTAAACTAACCCGGGGCTTTCAACAAGCGCCTCCTCGCTTAAACTATATGGTTCTAAAACAACCAGATTCTGCTCGCTTGGTTGGTGTCCTCACAATCCGGCCTGCCCCCAATTTTCCTTCCGTGCCCTCCACGGTTTCTGGCTGGGGACGCGTGGCTCCCTTGGCAGGACACCCTCTGCATTCCCCAGCGATGGCACCCCCGGGCACTACACTGCCTCGCAGCCTACCAGCTCCCTAAAACACCCGGGGAGTGCCTCCTGGCGACTCCCCTGAAACGCTCACGTGCAGGCTGGCTCCCGGGCCCCTTTCCGAGGGTCACCCGTGCCCACGACACTGCCACGCGGCCAAGGCGCCCGGGCCCCCGCATTCATGCGGGCGCACCCGTGCCCACTACGCTATCCCGGCCCCCCATGGGCCCTTGGCCTACCACGCCCGACTAGCCCGGTGCCCGGACCCACTCAGCGATACTCACCATTTCGCAGCCACGCTCCCAGCCGCGTCAACATGGCTCCTGCACCCTCCAAAAGTTTCGCGACACTACTTCCCACCAACACAAAACGACCTCCATTTTCCAATTATGTCTAAACCAGCTAACTCCACTCATACACTGACCCGCGGGTCACCTTGGGCGGGGAATCACTCCTCCCCCCAATCACTCATCGCCCATGCATTCACCATTCGCCTCCATTACGACACCGGCTCGCCTCACTCACTCACACACAGACATTTTCCATTCATTTCACCTCACATCACATGAATCCTGCCATCCTGGCTCACTATCCCCTAACTACCTCGGCTCCACGTCTCCCTTACACTTACAGCACGTTCCTCTTTACACTACTAGCAAGCTACGTCCCTCAGCACACTCACAGTCTGTTCCTCTCCTCAAAAATCAGAAATCAAAGTCTCCTCCTAAATCTCACCTAAAGACCCTCCCTAGGCTAATCATTCCACTGCCCATGAGGACTTACCCCTGCCCCATGAAGCCGGTCTAGCTAAGCTAACCCTTCCCCCTAATGTCATCTGTATCCTGCCAGGGAACTGTCTTCACCCCTTGCCCAGGGGAATCCTGTTCACCGAAAGCGAGGCTCTGCTTTGCTCAATTTTTTTTTCTGCGCAGCACCAGCGCGGCAACTCGCAAACCTGCGCTTCTTTTACGTGACGTCATGCGGCGTTCCGCTTCGCTACCTCGTCCCTCCTGGACGGTACCATCCGCAGGGATTACCCTCCTGCCGGATTCCAAGCCCCACTGTGCAGCCATGACGTCACCCTGCGCAAAAAAAAAAGCCTCGCTATTTCGAGGGGTTCCCCACTGCGAACACATTGTGCTCTGCCGTTGGAAGCTTAACACAAGCCGCGTGGAGAACCCAGTCCCGGTCCAAATCCGTTAATCCAGCCCTAAACCTTTGTCCGTTCCGCGGATCGCAACATCCCACCGATGGCGTTTCGGAACCGGTTTTCACTCCCGCAAGCGCACACGTGGCGCTCGTGCGTACCACACGGGACCTCGCGCTCGCCGCTGGGTGAACCCGGCAGCGGTCCTCCAAGAAACTTACGGCCGCTTATCCCGGCCTGTCCCTATATCTGTCGCCGTCGTCGTCGCCATTCGACACCACGCACACCTGCGTGTTTACGACGCTAACCACCATTCCATGACACTCACTCCGGGAGACGCGGCTTGCATGTTCGCTCCATGCCCACCGCATCTCCCTCAATCAGGACACAGCGCTTACCCGGCGTTCATCTCCGACCACTACTGTTCTGTCACACATGCCACACTTCCCGTAAGAACTCAACCGCGGCAGTGCTCTCACTCCACCAGGATTGCCACTGACCCCGGAAGCACTGCATGGTCTCACCCGCAGCATCTGCAACACTGACACACCTCACACCACACACCGACACACATGGTGATCGGCTCCCACTAGGTGTCCGGGTTACCATCCATACCCCCAAGCTTCATGTCTCACTTCACGCAGGCACTCGCACCTCAACTCCGCGAACGACCGACCCACTCTGTCGTGATCCACTCCAATCAGGGAGACATAGCGTCTCCCTCGGTTCCCGAAGTGAGGCTATCCAGCTTGCTTGCACCCGGTCCCCACAACGTTCTCCAGCTCGCACCCATCGGTATCCTCCAGCTACTCCATGTGTTGTCGTCTTCCCACACCCGTTCTTTAATCCTGTATCTCTCCTCTATTTTTTATATCTTCCACGAGTCTATACATTTTATTCTCTTGTTCTCTTGATTTCTGTATTTCCTTCTGGATCATTCGTCTCATTTATTCTTTCGGACCGTCGTCACTCTGCGTGTCTCGTCTTCACGTTTCAGTACCCGGCGCTTCCGGATTATTATTGTCCACTGTCTCCATTTTCAGGGTTGCCCTAATTGTGTTTCATTCCGACTGTGATGTCAACCACAAGTTACCGCACACTACATTATTCCCTGTAGGTGCTGTCACCACTCCCACTATTCGCTCTTTCCATTTCCTCGGCTCCTTCCTTTGGCTCGTTCCATCCTCTCGAAAGGCTTTTTGGTTCGTTCGTTCTCTTTCCGGAGTTTTCATCTCCTGTGGACTCAATCTTTGCTCTTCCCCTCGAGCTGGTTCATTTCCAAACTCGTATTAGTTTTTGTTTTCCCTCCACTGTTTTCCTCATGCTTTTCAGCCTCCAATGTTCTCGTTTCTTTCAATGTTGAGCATCAAAATTTCTTCATCTCAGTTGTTTCATTCACTCTCCAAACCCCGTCTTTGTCTAATCATTCTCGCACATCCAGCCTCGCCTTTTTCTTTCAATTGGTCAACCTCAAATCATGTTCTTTTTGTTTCTATTCCATTGTTTCCTCTCGTTCTTCCTCTCAATCCAATCAGTTGTCTCCTTCAATTGACTGATTTCTCCTGCCTGCTTCATTCTTGCTCCTCATCAGCTTCTCCTTTCATGCTAACCCAAGGACCTATTTTTTTCCTTTTGTCGGTTCAGTTGGCAAAATTCATACTGCTTTCAGTTTTCTATTCCACTTGTCTTTCTGTTGCGAATTCTGGCCCGTCCGGCATGCGATCGGCCGCTTGACTCGAATGGCGACCGCGTCGCCCACCGGTCACGATGAATTGTCCGTCAGGTGGGCGAGGCGGCCTGCAATTCTGAGTACACGTGGCCGTTCGCACGCGGCGGGCGCGATATTCGCAACACTGGTGTCAGAGAGCGGAAAACAAACTCTCCTGTCCAGCTAAATTCACGGGGAACGCTCAGGTGTGAAAGGACGACCCCGATTCCCTCAATTACCGAGCAGTGCTAATAACCCCTTACAGAGAAGTTAAGATGGCGTCTCGAAGTGGTGAGCGGAGAGAGAAGGAGGAAGCGTGGTGGATTAGGTATGTGTCAATAGTATGAGAATCCATGGTCCAGGATGAAATCCCCGTGCAGGATGAATCCCCAAACGAACCCAGAACCCTAATGGACGCGGCAGCAGCAGAGGCCGCGGAGGTATGACGCCCCTCCTCTCCACCTCGTCAAATCCCCTCCCTCAGCCCCCGGCGGTCCGCCTAATGCGGAACTCGACTACCACGGGGTTAGCTGAGAGTAGAGGATGTTGAGATTGAATTGGGAGCAATGAAGTTTAGCGTAGCTGACTGAGTTAGCAGAAGACACGGCGAGATAGAGGGTGATTGGACGGGGTTAGAGACGAGCACACACACACGGATGTTAGATGGAGGACGCATAGAGGGGAGCTACGGGATGTGTTAGGGACCTGGTGTGAGCAGAGCTGGATGGGCCTCCTTCCACAACGAGGGGAGGGATATGCCCCCTCTGAGCGACTCACGACAGGTGGGTATCGGTCGTGCTTTGCGAGGTCGAGGAATGAAGTGCGTGGATAGGTGCACGTGCACTTGCGGGGGGTATAACGAGGCCCCGGAACCCCCTTGCTGGGGAACGATCCCCAGTGTGGTTGTCCCGGCGTGTGTAGAGAGCGACGGATGGGTGACAAAGACCCAGTGTTGTGGATGACACCCAGGTTGTGGTGCGACCCGTGCTGTGAGTGGTAGTGTCAGCGATGTAGTCCCAGGATGCGTGCTTCCCAGCACGCGTGTTGTAACAGGGCACCGTGTGTGAAACAAACACGGGTTGCGACACGTCGACGGCCGTGTGTTGAATGACCCGAGTGTGAGGGAGGCGAACGAGTGAGTGAGCGGCCGGTGTGAGAGGAGACGTGTGTGTAAAGAGCAGCGGTGTAAGGGAGATGTCGGTGGCATGGCGAGCATGCAGCCGCGTCTCCCGTGTGAGTGTGTAGGAAGTGGGAGTCTGTGCGTGTGAACGCAGGAGTGTGCGTGGTTGAATGGCGCGGAACGAGGCGACATGAGAGACGAGAGGCCGGGTAGCGGCCGTAGTTGGATGGGACCGCGCGGGTTCACCCGCAGCGAGCGGAGGTCCGGCTGCTGTGCAACGCACGAGCCGCCACGTGCTCGCTGCGAGGTTGAACCCAGGTCCAGGAAACGCAGCGGTGATTTGCGATCCGCGGACGACAAAGTTTAGGCAGGAATACGGATTTGGACCGGATAGGGTTTCCACGCGAGCTTGTGTTAAGCTCCAAAGGCAGAGCACAGTGTTCGGTGGGACCCGCCGAGTGCGTGGTTTTTTTGTGGCGGGTACGTCAGGTGACGTGGTATGGTTGGAATCGCAGGAGGGTGAATCCCTGCCGGATGGTATCCGTCCAGAGGGACGAGGTAGCACAACTGACCAATGACGTCACGTGCCAAGGTGCGCGGCTTAAAAGCGCAGCGATGTGCGCAGGTTGCCGCGCTGGGTTGCTGCGCATGTGGGAAAAAAAAAAAAAGCAAGCCGTCGCTTTCGGGTAAACAGGATTCCCTGGGCAAGGGGTGGAAGACCCCTTGCTGCAGGGCACAGGATGACATAGAGGGGGAAGGTTAGCTTAGAGTTAGACGGCTCCATAGGGGCAGGGGTAAGTCTCATGGGGCCCGTGGAATGGATTGGTAGAGGGATTTAGTGATAAGGATGGGAATGATTTAGGATTGAGAGTGACAGACTGTGGTGTGTAGATGGGCGTAGTTAGCTACGTTAGTGTAAAGAACGTGCTATAGTGTTAAGGGACGACGTGGGAGACGAGTTAGTAGGGAGTAGTTAGCAAGGATGGCAGGATCAGCGGTGTGAGTTGAGAGGTGTGGAAGGAACATGTTTGTGAGTGAGTGAGGCCAGCGGGTCTGAGTGTATGAGTGATGTGGAATGCATGGTGCGATGAGGTGGGGGAGGAGTGGACTCCGCCCAAGGACCCCGGGTCAGTGTAGAGTGAGTTAGTGGACTGTTAGAATTGAAAAATGGAGTCGTTTTGTTGTGTGGTGGGAGTAGGCTCGAACCCATTTGAGGGGGTGCAGGAGCCTGTTGACGGCTGGGAGCGTGGCTGCGAAAGGGAGTATCGCTGAGTGGGTACCCGCGGCACCGGCTAGTCGGCCGTGTAGGCCAAGGGCCCATGGGGGGGGATAGCTTAGTGGGGGACGGGTGCGCGCCGCATTGTGCGGGGGCCCGGGCGCCTTAGCCGCGTGGGCAGGTGTTGTGGCACGGTGACGCCTCGGAAGGGCCCGGGAAGCCAGCCTGCCACGTGAGCGTTTCAGGGGAGTCGCCATGGAGGCACTCCCGTGTTTAGGGAGCTGGTAGGCTGCGAGGCAGTGTAGTGCCGGGGTGCCATAGCTGGAGAATCGGCAGAGGTCGGCCGCAGATGAGCCACGCGTCCCAGCCATGAGACCGTGTGAGGGCACGGAAGGAAATGGGGCGCGAGGCCCGAAATTGTAGACACCACACAGCGACGGGAATCTGGGTTGTTAGAACCAATAGATTAAGCGAGAGGGCTTGTTGAAAGCCCCGGGTAGTTTAAGTTAAATGGATTAGGTAGATAGGAGTGTACCCCTCCGCACCATCCATCCCTTCGCCTCGTTGTGGGCCGCTGGACCACTTGGGTGTAATCGCTGAATCTGGGGAGCCTCCTGAGGCTTCGTTGGCCTCGACACAGACGCTAGCTCTCCCTTATTCCCCTCTGGAAGGAACGTAGGGTTGGGAGTAGGCTAGGGGAGATAGGTTAGCCGACAAGAGCAGATAAGGGGGTTAGGGACGAATTTATAAGAGGGTGAAAATAAAATAAAAACAAACAAAAAAATAAGTTGGGCTAAATTGGGTTTACAAATTAGGGAGTGGGTATGGACAGTGACCAGCAAAGGCGATAGGTGGGAGGAGACGTAGGTAGGTCCGAGCCCGCCTTCTGAGTGCACACCACCACTCCCTCACAAACCTCCACTGCAGCAAGAAGGCGCACTTCATCGGGCTGGCTGTTGCTCGAGCCTGGTGCGGCCAACTTCATCGGCTGGGCGATGTTTTGCTGCAAGCGCTGTCCGCCAACTTCTCTGCGGCTGTGCTTCAAGCCTGTGCCGTCGGATCGTCACGCCGGCGTTTTGCCTGCAGCGGCCTTGTCATCCATGCCTTGCCTGCTGCTTTGCCATTGCCCATGCCACTGCCCTGTTCACCAGCCCCGTTCATTTGCTTTTCCCCGCCCCTTGTCATTGCCATGTGCGCCAGTCAACGAGCAACAGTTTGCAAGCTGCAAGAACTGTCCTGTTGGCAGCTACCAACACGGCCTGCGAGTGGCGGCCCGTGCGCCGTTTGTTGACTTTGTTTTGCTCCCTGCAGAGTCATTGATCCTGGGCATGTCTAGTGTAATATGTAATTGTTAATGATAATTGTTGTACTATAATATGAGGCCCCGGCATGTCTGTCTTAGCGCCGGCAATTTATTTAAGTCCGTCTATTGAGTGGGTTTGTTTAGTTAGTTACTCACCCTCAGGTTATTTATTTGGGACACGAATACCATAAATGTCGCACTCAGGGATCCGTAGGAGTTAAACTACTAGGGAGAACTACACATGATGGACACACAGAATTTGACGACTCGGACGAGTCTGTAAAAGGGGGGGTAGTGTTACGGCTGTGGAAATTGCACCACCATTCAGTCCCGTAGGTGAGTATATCTTTGACAGTACTAGTACTGTATAGTTAGCCCCAAACCCGTTGATTTAGAGGAATTAATCAGTGATTCCATTCGGGGCTTGGACACTTTGAGTCGGTCGTTATTTTCTTCTTCTTTCTATATATTCTCTACAGAACCAAACCAAGTCAAGCATTAAC
This sequence comes from Eptatretus atami, assembly GCA_035128595.1. NCBI lineage: Eukaryota > Metazoa > Chordata > Myxini > Myxiniformes > Myxinidae > Eptatretus > Eptatretus atami. The sequence continues at coordinate 10,120,607 of CM068965.1, forward strand.
AAATTAATTTCCCGTCATCCCTTTTCTTCCTACCAATTGTTGCGTCGTCCGAACCGCGCTGGGCGGGGCCGCGCGCCTCTCCGCCAATACTGACCGCGATCTGTCATTCTCCGCACTCCTTATCTCCCATTAGAATCCCCGCGTTGGGCTCATTCATTATACCCTCACATTACTTACAAAACTACGGCCCCGATGCCAATTTTCTTCTCCGCGCTTGGGTAATAAGGGATTTAACTAAAAGAATTGTGGAGGTGAAAAGTGGACTTAACGAGGAAGAGCGACGCAGCTGAAAAAAGGTCCAAGTCTCCTGATTTGGTGCGCGAACAGGCTGCTTAAGGGATGCCTAAAAATGTAGCCCCACGCAGGAGAGACGCGGAAGGTGGACAAACTTTTGGCCATCTTTGTGACGCAATAATTTAAATAGCAGTTCCTACCTTGGGGAGGGACGCCCCTCTTCGAGACTTTCTCCGAACAGCACTCGAAAGGGGCCACGGTAAGGAAAGCTAGGAAGTGGGGCGGTGCAAGCCACAGGGCGGGCGCTGGGGGCGTATAAAAACGCCGACGGGTGAAGCACAAGGAGGCTCCGCTCGAAGCGAGGCTCGCCTCGAGAAGGCTGCTCGAGGAGGTCTCGCTTCGAAGGCAGGCCGTCGCATCGAGGACGCGCTCGCTCGGTGGGGCTCGAGTGGTGTCTTGCTCCGCGGTTGCTCGGCATCTTGATCTTCCGGACTCGAACTTCTGAAGCCGCTAGCGTATGGTCTTTAGGAGTTGGGCGGCGTCGCAGACCGCAGGGCGGGAAGTGAGGCGTCCGCCCTACCCACCCCCCCACCCTATCCGCGCTGGAAGGATCCGCGCCGATAAACACTCCGGTCGGTGCAAAGGGAAGTTCGCTGGTGGTCAACACGGGCAGGCAGCGAGGCACGCAGGCGAGGACTCGCCGCACACCGCAGGGGCACTGCTAGTCTTCCCGGGGCGGGGGGAACACAATCGAGCGGACTCGGAGTGGGCTCAGAACGGCAATATACCCCACCACGGGAAGTTACTTTCTTTTCTTTGGGTATTTCTGGGCAACATGACTGTCGGGAGGCGCCTGCTGTCTTGTAAGTGAGGAACTAGTTATAAGTGTTGCCTGATGGTGTACGGTTATTCAAAGAACAAGTGTATCTCTGCTCACTGTTTCTTTTGTTCTCATTGCGTATCATGTGCTACTTACGGCCTTGATTATGTGTGCTATCCGTGGTGTTGAATAAACTGTGCTTATAGTGGTTGAATCTAGTCCCCGTTTCGCTGCGTCCTTTATATTTGTGAATCTCATCATATGCAACCTTCACGTAAAGGGTTTCGGAACACACCGTGAGGCGTGATGGCGGGCGATAATTAATCTGAACCGTCAAAGCTCGACGATAACTCCGCATCGTTTGTATCGCTATGTAGCACGGAAACCGAGCCGCTCAGCGGCCTCTCGTGTCCGATTGTCGACCATGTGGCGTGGTACAACCCTCGGTAGGTTACCGTGCGAGTACTGTAGGTACTATCGACTATTCAGGACGATTCACTCGCTATTCCGCGATGCTGCCGCGTACGAATGCAGACTGGGTTTTCGTTGGTGAGGTTAATACCCCCACCAGTGACTAGGTCCTTTGGCAGATAGTTCCCAGAGGTCACGGACTGAATTGTTCCGCTCCGGATGGCGCGACGGCCCCCGCACCGCCCCCGACCACGCTTCGGCCGTGACTGCTCGCGCCTCTGAATTCGCAACGCTATGTAATTAAGGTTAGGCGCGTGGTCCATAAGAAATATATTGTGGACCTCCCCTAATTACTCTCCTCCTGATCCCACTCGGGCTTGCTCTATGAGACACACCTACCCTTACCTGTGTGTGCATCAATAATATAGAACCAAAAATTTATAATCTACCTTTACTATAAAACACAGCATCCGTAGTTCACAGTGTTGTCTGTCACCCTTTATCAAGACGATTAGTTGGTTTTAAAAGGCCATTATTCCTCTCCTACACGACTGTGCGCTTCACTGTCGGGGCTCTCTATTACAGAGATAACAAAAAAAAACTCAAAAACGATTTGTCGTAAGAAGTAATACGTCTGGTGTCTATGTGAAATGGAGACAGGCTAGATTTGCAACCAGCTCAAGCAGATTTACATGAATGTATTAACCTAATAAAAGACCAATAATATCAAGGTTCACAGGGAGGAAGAATATTGAGTAAAAACGAGTATTCAATTTACATCCACTTAGAGATATAGTCCAAAAATTAACTCGAAGATGTAGCACACCTGATGCACAGGCGAGGCTTTTCAGATTCTTTGGCACTAGTTCAAACGGGACTGTAGCGTCAAACACGAACATTCCCAGTAACCAGCTAAGATAAAATTAACGCGGTCCACACTTGTACATGAGCCCGTTCTGACAATAACGTTTCCAGTCATTGAACATATTATATTTCCTAGTCTTGATATTTCGGCTCGGCTTTCACAAACTCAAAATAATGGAGATTAGGAATAAAATAATTCCAAAACCGCCATTTTTGAACAGGATTGTTATTTGTACTGCGAATTGTAAAAATTAACCACAAATTATTCTTGGCCAATTCCGAGTGGTTTCCTTCATGATTATTCATACTTTACTTTTCATTGATTATACTTCCCCGAGTCTAAACCTGATATCCTTATACTTGTTATGAAGATTATGTGGACGTAGGGTGGAGGGATGGCAAGACTTGCGCGTGTTTGGATGGAATTGCCCGAGAGCACGAACGCAAGTCCCCAAGTCGTGGGTATGGGATGCGAATTTTGGTAAGTTGGTAGGGATGCGGACTAGGAGTTGGGAGGGACTGCGATGTTTGAAGTTAAGGGCGGATGCAAAACTGGAGTTACAGGAAGATGCGTACTGCAAACGAGGTTGAAATGCAGCGCACCAAAACGGGTGTGTGACCGAAAGAGAACAGAGGCCAAGGACAGACCCCCAAATGGGAGACCTGAAGTGTTGGGGAATGGCGGAACTTCGAGAGTGTAGGGAGGGGTGGTTATTAGCAGGAACGTGAGTGAAAGAGAAGGGATGTTAGTTGGGAGTAGAAGGCCGCCCGAGGCATGCCATCCGAAGAATCTGGTCTTTCTTCTTTTTTATCGCTCTCCTCGCTCTCCCGTTTGCATGTTGGCCTCCCCGTGGAGAGAGAAGATGTCCGCAGTCCCATCCAACAGCGGCGCGATGGCGCGCGGCGCAACCCCAGTCCGCCATTCCCTCCAACATCACCCCTTATGATACATCCTCACATCAGCTTCCCAACACCCAGTCCAGCGCTTCCCTCCTTACACTCCCGAGTTCGCACATCCTCGCGAACTTCCAGTGCTGTATGTCTGCTCCTCCATACTATCTCAATACTTTCACATTTGCAACTAGTCCGCATCTCCTCTCGGCATTCCAGTAAGAACTGCCCGCCTTCCGGGCCGAGCACGGACAGACTATGACGCTCTCAATCCGTTCAGACTGGAATAGAACCGTTGGGTCTACCCAATCAAACTGTGAAGCAAAGCCAGGACCAATGGCGTGCCATCGTGAAGGTCCCACAAGCAGTTTACTCTCCCCATGAACTGCAGGACCTCAGGCTCCGCAAAGCTTAGGTTTGCGCCGGTGAAGTTCCGGGTCGCCATCCAGACCATCGGCCTTACTCAATTCCGCATCACCTCCCAACTCAAGCTAGCATCGCTCCAACTCCACGTCACATAATCTTCAGATAACTGATTATACTGATGAGGTTTAGACTTTCGTGAAGATATACTCATGAAAAGATAAATGATCTTGACGGGATGGCCGAGGAATATTGGTGTTATATATATACAATGCGGCTACAACATAGAACTGTCAAAATGGCGGTTTGGAATTATTTTATCTAACCCATTTGTTTGAGTATGTGGAATAGACCGAGGCCCGAAACTATTCAGACAGAAAATATGATTCTGGTTCTCATTAACACGAGTAAGAAAAACATCTCTCATTGTGAGAATATTGTCTTTCTGCTTTAGCAGAATCATGCAAATAGTTTGCGTCAACACAATTGTTTGTGATCCGCTTTATGTTTCTTCATTATCTCTAGAAGAGACCAGTCCTAATGTATTCTTACTCCGCCCTTCTCCCTCGAAGACGCTCGCATAGCACGATTCTGTCGTAGAAAGTCATGCGAAAGGCCTTGCACTGTTCGGCTAATCTATGATCCATACAGCGTCAGTCACGAGTCCTTGTTTAGTCATACATGATGAATTCGTTACTTGAGGCTTTACGGTCTTCCCCAGACTCTTGATGAAAGCTTCAGAGATACGTGTTGATAGCAATGTTCAATATCATACACCTTCGCATTTTCATGTCTAGATCTTTATCGTCTCCTGTGCCTTGTAATTATTGGTTGTTTGGATTTTATGGTGAAAACATTCTAAGAGTCACTCAACTGCCGTATGAAGGGTCCTGCAATGTTGCAACGTACGTACCCCGTATGTCCCAGTCAGCCCATTTCCATAGCACGATTATTTTCTATGTCACTCTTAGAAATTCGATGATAAACCAGTATGCACATCGTTTAATAACAAGTAATGGCAAACAGCCGAGCTTTTCTCATCAGTTACAGCACAGTTTTTTCTGACCTAGTATGTTTGCCTATCCGAAAGTTGATCTCTTCTTTGACAGAAAGAGTATTGTACCACTGGAAAGAAACCGATATCTGTTGGTCGATTCTATGCATAGCAGTCACGTTGAATTATATATCCATGAGTGTGAGTGCGCTTCTGTAAGAAACCGCACATTTTACATCTCTTTTATCGACATAGGGTTGGCGGCTAATGACCAACCAACACAGAAGTTCCCATACAGCAAATTCATAAGCTCGCATGCATCGTGACTTGAAATCAGACGAGCATCTCAGAGTTTCGTTTATCGTTTCCAAATTGCGGTTCTATGTCAAATAATTTACTAGGAGAAGCCTCTATCCTTGGGTACAGGTTAATGTAGTGATATACCTTGAATCTATTGATGATCTTGAAGACATTTTATCGAACTCATTATTCAAACTTTAGATAAGAATGTAGGTGTCGCATCTGGTCTTCCAATAACGACAGTGTTCAAAGTTTAGATATGAGAAGATATTTTTTTGTGACCCACAACCACTTAAAATCTTGCATCTATCTTTCCACCAGATATTACATGTTCGTTGTCGTGCAACTGCTCGACGCTGCACCCTCGGTTCTTTATCAGAGAAGCGTACTCTACCGATGTTATGGCCCTTGTTTATCTGCGCTCTATATGCAATGTCAACATGCGAGGCCTCCCATGGCCGGTACGAGCCTCAACAACCCTATTGAAGTCTGCTCGGCCGGATAAAATGGCCGTCCACTGCTGTCCATCTTGAGCTACGCTTCAAAAGCGAAACATGCTTCTCTGTCTGCTTTCAAAGAATTGGCATTGGGCCTCTGCGTATGGCAAGACCGCTAATCACCAATGCAATTTGTCTTTGCAAGTCGGAGCTTTCAGATACGACCGGGTTGGGTGGCGGCGGCGTGCCATTATCCGATTTAGACTCAGATCCTCAGTCCACGAAACCCTCTCAGACGACTCCGGCATTCTACCCGCGGATGGTGAATTCGCGCGAAAGGTCGATACTAGATACTCGCACGGGTAAAGCCCGAGGGGTTGTACCACGCCACAGGTCGATGCGCGCACACGAAGACGCGTACTTCAGCCGTGCGCTGTGTTATACACTTTGCTTTTAGGCAGCGCATAAGGGACACAAATCACAAACCTCGAGAGCTGGACATGTTGTTTCTGTCAAGTGCAGAACTACCTTCTGCACTCTTGTTGCCACTTCCATTAGCAAAATTGATATCTATGTTTTGAAATTAGTTTACTGCACAACTCCGTAGGAAATTTTTATTTTAATACTTAAAATAAAATTACAATATTAAATGGGTTAATTATCTATCGACAACACTACTTCAACAGTATACCTTCTTTATATTTCACGTGAAATGGCCAAGATGTGTGGAATTCAACAACGGAAAGGCATCCAAGCCGAACGGGAACAATTCAAACACAAGCACATTTATTTCAAACAACACGGCTAATAGCACAAACAGATATACAGAACACAATAACGAAGTATTATTATAGACATAGTAATATAGCTAACTTTGTATGTTTTAATGTTTAATGCTATTCTCATTCAGCAGGATATTATGGCGAATACATCTTTGTACTTTATATAGATTTATATTATACCCTGAATAGAAGCGATAAATCTACTACTTACCTTTCTCTGGGCGTCGCGGCCAAACCACCCTTCTGGATAAACCAAGTTTCATCTGCATCTGACTACAGCACAGCGAGGCCTCCCACAGTGATTTGCACCACAAAACCAAAGAAAACTGATGAAATGAGGAGTGAAATAACCATGCCTCTACTCGCTCACTCGTCGACGCTCCCCACATCCGATCCAGCATACGGCCGAATGTGGGTACGCGCGCGTTGGACCGCTGAGTCGTGTCCAGTGCAACCTGTGAGGCATGCTTGCGTGTTGGGGTGGAGTCCTCTTCTGCGTTGGCGTTCCCGAGCCCCGGCTGACCCCCGCCTGTAGAGATGCACCTCTTCGACCGCTCCCTGACGGATACGAAATGTGTTGTTTTTCGGGACAATCACGTGCCATAACTCCCCAATGGCGGTCTCTGCCTCGCAGTGAAGGGTGAGGCGGGGGGGGGGCTACTCTAGCAGCGTCGATTGACCCAAGCTTATGTACCAATATTACTCGTCCCTTGGCCCCCTCCTGGACGCCGCAGGGCCTGCAGCTATTCTCCCATGCCCGAACGACAGCGGCCCCCACCACAAATACCGATCACACCCTGAGTCTTCAAGCAGATCTCCACGCTACCCCTTCCCGAGGAAGACACCACACAGCCCGCAGCGGTGTGAAGCGCGAACAAGACGAAGCACAGAAATCCTCACCCAGCGCTATATCCCTGACGGACGCGGATGCCAAGGCAGGAGGAGACTACCCATATTGTGTCCAGCCCGTGGGAGGCACCGGACTCCACGAGCGGTGAAGTGCCTCCCACTCCTTCTGCCATGTGCCGATCCACGCCCTCCAGTTTCACTGAGAATAAATAATATGGGAATAGTCTTTAATCCCCTGATTTTACTCGGATGTTCGCTAACTTTGGACAATGTCTGTGCTCCGAGCGACGTCCAGCCGTGGTGGCTTGCGAGCGGAAGCCTGGCCTGATCGATGGCGAGGCCATACCATCTTTAGTCCTATGTCAACTCCCTCGCGTCTTTTACTTAAACGTCACTACAAACAACACTTACATCACGACGCAAGTTTAGAGAGCTTTACAAACAGCTCACATGCAATCTCTCACTGAATCGTTGTTGCTGCTGTTGTGGCTCGTGCTGCTCTCGCTCGCCCTGTTCGGGGTGTGTCTTTTGTGCAGATGGTTCTGGTGATAGTTAGTGGGGTGTGGTTGGCTGTGTGTTGCCTGTGATCCTCACCAGAGGAACTGCCAATTCAAAAAGGCGTTGCCTGCATGTGCTCGGGTGCTGTGGTGTGTCCATGCCAAGTCGGGCCACCAGTGTCGCTTCCTTCCGCTGACATCTCCGTCTCTCAAAACCTTGCATACTCTCTTCCCCCAGCCACAACCTACTATATGCCATGCTTACGAAAGAAAGAAACTCAACAAGATAGTGTATGGCGGTGGAAAATCATGTCGTTTGGAGTTAACGTTAAAACACCCCTTTTGTGAAGGACTAAGATGATACTATGAATCGGCGCACTGTATATTATATTTACATATATTCTTGTATCGAGAGCCAATCGCCTGTCGGTGCACGTCACCTTCTGCGCCTGATCCAGCGGTTCTTCCGGCGCGTGTCGATAGGTTCCCATTCCTCACTGGGCGCAGCTCTTAGAAGCTGCCGATTGGTTATGGCTCCTGGGCGTCAACATGCCGTAGTGGCTCGTTGGTTGTGCGACAGGTTCGACTGCAATGATTGTTGGTGTTTTATGGAATGAGTTTATTTTTTATCTTCTTAAAATTATACAGACTATAATTACGAAGATAGCACAAGAACATAGCTTATGTACTTCCGGCTCGCTGACTACAACTGTGGTCGCAGCCCGAGGTACATATGGCAAATCATTCGCGGTCATTAATAATATCACCTCCTCAGAAAAGATGGCATTGTGGGTGCCGTGCTTTAATTTAATTCTTACTGCCAACATGGTTTGTTAATCAACTTGCTCACTTAGGAGAACCTTCTATCATAAATACATATAGGTCAAGTTAATAATACAAAAAATTATACCACATGTCCCCTACAAGTGGAGAGAATCAAACTTATAACCTAGAGATTCTTGAGGTCGATCCTATGAAAGAATATATGTGTCTTCATTTATCAATCGCGTAACCAATCATATTTAAGCCTACATTTCTTATCGCGTGTTCTTACAGATTCCCGTGCGAGTGCGGACTTAGCATGTATAGTTTATCATGTCGTATTTCGCATCAGTTGTTGTAGTTCTTCCCTAGAGTATGTTTTATCGCTACCGAATTGCCCTGAGTACATGCAACATTATGGTATGTTGGTGTCCCCAAGCGAGAGCAATAATGTTAAAATCCAATCGCAGGGTTTTCCTTTGAGATAACTAACGTTAAGGACATTAAACCGCTACCCTCAACCATAGACGACTTAACAATCTAATTAGATATGCCGGCGCTAAATACATGCCCGGGGGGCAAACTCGCATCGTTTTATAGTCACCTCCAAAACATTCATTCACTCATCACAACTTGCTTCTAAACCTTTTGACAAAATTTAACCCTGTATACCATCACATTTGCGCCTGAGGGACTCTGAAAATGGACATTACGTCTGCCAGAGAGCAAACATACGACACTATCAGTTCAGAGCCAGCAGATCGGTGTCGGTCTGTGTGGCACTGAGCAGTGCCACCACGGGTGTTTGGTCTGAGTGCAAGCCCATGAAAAACATTTCTGTGACAGCTAATTGTGATTTCTCCAAAACGTGCGTTTTGCCCCCCTTCTATCGTATCCCGTGCGTCTACCCATATTTGATAATGCAAACACACGGGGCGGGATGAACAACGTTCCTTGAAAAATGACGGACGGACTTGCGGAGGTTGAAAGGAGCCTAGTGGCAATGGCCAAAGACCATATATTGACAGGACAACAGGAATGCCAAACATAGGGCCGCCATTGCAAGGCGACATCCTCGACGGCAGCGTGGATCCCCGATGATGGCGCGCAGCTCGCCAGGGTACCCCAGGTCGGGCCATTGAAAGCGACAGCCCTGCAGCTCGAAGTGTGCTGCCCTCGCCGGTGACAAATGTCGGTTACAGGGCCTATCGCAGTGTTCCAACGACATATATATTAACCACAAACCAAGTCGCGCGATGAAGCTATTGGTCCTCCTCCCAGGCTTTATTCTGGGCGCTCGATATTGTTAGCTATACCACGACCAGTAATTACCTGTCACCTCGACTGACGTTAGGCATTCCACACAGATACATAACATTAGAACTCCCTATGCAAGTGTGAAAGGTTATAGAATGCGATGACCGAGTGCTCAGCCTCGTTCAGAGGTGTTTCCGGTGTCTCGCCAAATCCGTGCAGTTTGCGGGCTACGCCTACTCCTAGCTGTCTCACACAGGCTAATTTGCACCGAAACCTTTCATGGTCCTCATCTTTTCGGCCTGTTTTGACACTTTGTCATCTGTACCATATACTGCACATCTCTTTTTAGATATATTATTTGTGTATAATAACCCAATTTTATAGGCAACTCACAAACTATATATTTATTATTGATTTTATTGAGTTTTTTAGCAAAGGCTCTCTAATCTCTACTTTTTTCTTCGTCTTCTGAACGTTTTCTACCACTTTTTGTTGTACTACTCCTCCTAACCTCATCCTGCCTATCGCTCCTTTGGAGTATCTTTGGTGCCGTAAACCTGGACATATCCTTCCGCGACTATAGTACCTGCAATCGATTCTGTCACGCACGCGAACCGTCGCTACGGAGGTCCCCCTTTCTTGGCCAGGAGGCAATACAGGATGCGAGAATTTATTTAAACGCTGAAGGCGTTCCTGTTTCCTGTTGAGGCCCAGAGCGAAAGAACCCTCAAGGAATCTCCGCTCCCCATTAACGTTAGCGTTCTCTAACCAAAGTTGTGGAACTCAAGCGGAACAACCTCAACAGAAAGAGCGAAATTGACGCAGGGATGGATTGTGTGTTTCCGAGGGGTTTAATGGTGACATCTCTCCTAATCTACTCCTCTGAAACAGACCTAATGAGCCTTATTCCTAATAAGAACTTAACCGGGCTCTTTCAATGCAAAGCGCCTCTCGTCTTAAAGCTTTCGGTGGTCTAGACACGACCACAGCATTACTCCCTGATCGCTGCTCGCTTTGGTGTCCTTACAATTTCGGGCCTCGCTCACACTCGCCCCCATTTTCTTTCCGTGCCCTCAACCGAGTCTCATGGCTGGGACGCGGCTCCCTTGGCAGGCACGACCCGTACTGCCCTTCTCCAGCTATGGGCAAACCCGCCCTCAGAGCACACCGACCCACTCTTGTAACGAACTCGCAGACGGTGCGAGAGCACACTAACCATGGACATCTACCTCACAGCCGTAAGTGTGTAAAGCTTTTCACCTCCCTCTCTCAAGGGCCTCGTGGCGAACACTCCCCCTTGTAAACGCTCACGTGGCAGGCCGTGGATTTTCCTCGGCCCAGGTTTCCCAGGTATTGGTTCACCCGTGCCCAACAGCACTGCCCACGCAGGCTAATGCGCGGCTCCCGGGCACTCCGCACCATGCATGGCTTATCGCCGCTAAATAGCCACACTTTGCGTACGCCTGAGCACTCTATCCTCGTTTTTCTTTTCCTCCAGTTCCCATGTGCGCCCGTTGGCCTACTACGGCCGTATTCCCATGCACACGAGATTGGACGGTAACTGTCGGAGTTAACGGCCTCGGTGGTTACCCTATAGTTCAGACCGATACTCTACCTTCTCGACGACCACCGGTCTTCCGCGCGAGATTAAACATCATGAGCATCATCGCTCCCCTCAATGGGTTCGATATCCATAACGAATGTCTTTCCCACGCAACAGACGCTCAGAAACGTAGTTCGTGCCGTTCACAAATACTTATTGCCCTATATCGATATGTTTCCAATTGTTTCATGCGTCAACACCCACCTTAACTGCCAGCCTCTACACTACCGGAGTCCCTGGCGGGAGTCAGCGTGCCTCACGCCTCAATTTCGCCGACGACTCTATCGCCACCATGTGATCTTCCACAACACACTCCATTACACTCAGCAACTTACCAGAGGCCTGTGGCGCACTCACTCACTCAATCATACATGCTTCACTTCCACACCCTTTCAAAGTACACAGCACTCTGTACAAAATTCCTCCCCATTCCATAATCTCCGACACTAACCCTCCAATCCCTGACACATAACTCGTGCTCCCACGTCGTCCCTTACACTATAGCACGTTCATTTAACTACGTAGCTAGATTCTTCAACATCCAGCTCCCGCCACCGATCACACTCGACAGTCTGCTCCACTTGTTCTTCACCTGATGAACAGTTCTCTATAACAGCAGACTCATTGCTCTGCCACGTCATACTTTGAATAATATTGCCTCACCTCTAAGCATCTTGAACCATTAACATCGCTGTCCACCAGCACGTCGAGATGAGCTCCTTTGAGTACTGTAGCCCCAGTGATAAGTGTGTTCCTCCTTGGCGTTGAAGAGCATCGCTGAATAGCTAACGGTGGCCACTATTCCCCTCCTCGACTATGATGTCTATCCTACTCCCCATAGGCCAAGGGGTTCTACACCCACAATTTTTTAACAGCGGAATGTGCTCATGTAATACCGATTAAGTGCATTGCGAGTTGCTTTTTTTTTTTCCACATGCCTAGCACCTCAGCGCGGAAACTCACAACACTGCCGGCACCAGCGCATATAGCCGAGCCGTCATGACATCATTAAACCCGGTTTCCCGCATACCGCACTGGCCGTCTATGTGTGGCTGTTGACCTCAGTTAGTGCACGCATACACGTTTCGCACCTCACCTCGTGGTCGCCTCTATCGACGACGGGCCTCCAAATCTCTCGTAAGGGTCTAACTGCGAGATAAGTCGATAACACGTCGTCACCCTCTGCCGGATTCCAACGCTAATATCGCTCGCAGCTAGCGTACTCGTCATCGCCGACGACCATATTTCTAACCTAGACATGAATAACAAACACAAGCTGCGTGATCGTCGAGAGTCTTGTTGTCCCACCCTATGTGTAACGTACTCACCGAACACTTATTGGCTGGTACTCTTAGATCGCATTAGGAGTCTTTATACCGCAACCCCCCACTCAGGGACATTACCACTCGGTCCACTTGAGTCTCAAGTTCCGTTGACTACATCAATAACTTTTCTGATCCGCTAATGGGCGATTTCGGCAAATTCACGCGCATGCGTGTGTCGGTTTCCGGAACCGTGTGCTTCAGTGCTCACGCTTAATGAAAAATGGGGCTTCACACGGAGGAACCCCGAGCCGTGGGGCTCGTGCAGTTGCAAAGCACGGATCTCCTGTCGTGTTGGGTGAACCGGCCGCGGTCCCATCCAATACAGCGCATACCCGGCCCTCGTCTCTTCACAATGTCGCCGTCTCCGTCGCCATTTCACCCACGCACACCTGCGTGTCACGCGCACAGACTCCAACTCCATCACCTCACACTGGGAGACGCCGGCTGCATGCCTCCCGCATGCCGACCGACATCTCCCGTACATTTACCGCTCTCTTACCACACACTGTCTCTCTCACACTCGGCCGTCACTCACTCGTGCCGACCTCCCTCACAATGTGGTTCCATTTCACACACGGCGTCACTCGCACCCGTGGTTTGTTCCAACAACCACGGTGCGCTCTTGTACACACGGCGTGCTGGGAAGCAGCGCATCCTGGCACCACTCGCGACCACACCACTCACACACGGGGCGCACTCACACTGCGGTCTCATACACACACGG
>CM068965.1:10149054-10166579 GCA_035128595.1 Eptatretus atami
TAAATGCTAATTTCAGACCTTGGGCTCTCACTATATCTTGCAGTGACTTTCTGCAATAACAATCAGTGCTAGAAAATACCACATCATAAGCTTTCAAGAAATGTTTAGTTCATGAGGTTTTTGTTTCTTTGTAAATAAACATTTAAAGTTGCATCACTCTTTTTGAAACGCCCTGGAATAGTGAGTGGTTGTGGAAGAGACAAGCAAGCCGGTCGTCAGGATTTCCCAAGGGGGGTGCAAATCCAGAAGACTGAACACTGTTTTATTGGCCAGCGATAGAGCAGGCCTAGCTATGGGAGCCGTGGGGCATGCCCCCTGGAAAATTTCAAATTATAGGTTTCAATACAATTATTTCATGCATTCTTGAGACTATTTTGGATGGAATATTTTGCAGGAATTTCAAATTTTCAACAGTTTTATCAAGCTAAAAAACAACAACAAACAATTCAAACAACAATTCAATGTCTGCATTTCTATTATTAGAAACACCCACTCTCCTTGGGAGCATTGACAAGTCGTCTCCCCCGCTCCTTGCGGAGAGGGGTGGGGGTGGGGGGGGGGTTACCCTGGGTACGACCAACACGTATGCACAATTTGGTGGAGATCATGCCAGCCGTGTTTTTCTATGATTTTCAGGTTTTCATACACACAGATAATTGCCTTATTCTATATAGTAAGATTACAGATATCATATATAAATTGTGGTCATATCGATGTTCGTCAAAAGTTCTTTGTTATCTCAGATGTGCATTTTGTCCACAATCATCTTCAATCTATCTGTACCTGCACTTGGGTAAATTGTCCTTGATGTTGAACATAATTGTAAACGAAATCTCAGTTTTAAAATAACAAAACGCTATTTGAGATGACAAATTCAATTTAGTGCCCGAAACGCGTGAATCACGATTACTCTGATTCTTTGTCCTTTTCATTTTGATAGAAGACCTAATATTTCAGAGGTTTGTGTTTACCTTGTTAATTCTCCACATTACCTTGCAAAACGAAGCAAATCTGCTGCATTTGTAATTTACTGGCCCTTAAAATATTCACAAAATTGACAATTACGCGATCGATCGCCGCTGAGTTGCCCGCGTGATTTGCAACCAGCTCAAACAAGAAGAGATACAAAATCAATAACGGCATTCATTTTCTTTTGTTGAAGTGTTCAGAGTTCAGATCAGACCTCTCCTCTCTCATAATGCTTGCCTCGACGTCACTGGAGCACTTAATCTGGTTAAGGTAGTCTAGACCTATCTTGTAGGTCAAAATGTCACACTTGGCTATATCCGACGTGGGTGGAGGTTAGCAAAAATCTCACAGCTTCATGCACATTCACCGGCATGTCATAATGAATGTCCAGCAGAGCTAATGCCATCTAATGCTGTTTTGTCATAGATGCTATCTTGTGAGTACCGAATCTCCTCAGCATCCTGGTGATGCGCTCACAATCCAAGGATGTTGCAGGAATTCTGATAAATATTGTGACAGGGACCTCACTGCTCTCAGGTGACTCCGGGAGTCCGAGGTGTCGATAAAAAGACCACAGACACAGTCTACAACACTGACCTCTAGCCAGATATTTGCTCGCAGGGTCGGTTTATCGTACCTGTGAGATAACTGAAGCAGATAGGGAACCTTGCCAGCGGCTGCACAACAGATGTCAATTGGCCGAGCAAACCAGCATTACGAGCCACACCCTATCGTCTATCAGAGGCCAATCAATTCTGGGTCAATGGCCCACAGGCAAACGATGTCACAATCAAAGCAGGACAGGACAAATCAAGACAGTTTCAAGCTTGTATTGGCAATGGCAGGGAAGCAAGTATGTCCAGGCAAGTATTTACAACATGTATAACATTCCCATTACCTCTATGCAACATACCCACCCTCGGAATTCTTACAACAATGATTGAACACTTCAAAACAAAATGGATTCAGACACTGGGATGAAATGAGAAGTGCGGGAAAAGTTGTAAGAAGAGGTCGAGGTGAGAAAGAAGTAGCTAGGGTTGGTGTTGCGCCGCCCTGACACACCTCAATTGGTCTGGCCCAATGGTCCTTGGATTCACCTCCTCACGCTCCCTCTTCCACTCTGCTGGTGCTCCCTCAAAGTGTCCGATGGTATGGGTGACTGCACACGAAGGTGCTTCATTTGCGCTCCTGCGATTCAAGCACTCGATGGTATGGTTGGCTGCACATGATAGTATATGGCAGTATAGTGATGGGAGAATGGCTAATGGCAAGTGGAGGAGCCGCGATATGGCTGGGCAACGAGATGAGGCATCCGGGTTGAAGCGACGATGTGTCGGGTGTGAGGGGAAAAGGTGTGTGGGTGTATGAAGACAGGTAAGATGTGAAACGTAATTGAAAGGCGCTGAAGTAGTGAGCGATGTGAAGTGAAAAACGAGCAAGGTGAAGCGGAACAGAACAGGTGAGGTAAAGTGGAGAGAAGAAAAACGAGTGAGCTAAAGCGAACGAGCAAGGTAAAGTGAAGCAAAGCGAAAATGAAAGCAAGAGAAAGACAGAACGAGGTGCCGCACACGACTAATCAAGCGACATACATGTTGCTGGTAAATCGAATACACAGCAGGAGGTTGAAGAGTATGCACAGAGCCACCCATGCACACAATCCCCGTTAATAAAAGTGAACTGTACTTTTGTGCTGTCATATTTACAGCCCTTTTTCTCTCCCGCCCACCCCCTCCGTGCGGTGTTTGCCACCTGCTACTCTTCCCAACAACAGCACGTCATTAGCTGACCCATGAAGCTTTCGGGAAAGGGGAAGTCCTACGTGTCTGTCACATTGAGATGGTTTATCACTTTGTGTTGAGGGTGTGCAAACCCACACCTGAGGGCTCTCGCGGCCAGTCCGTGTGGTGGTATGTGAGAAATGGCTCAAGTCCAGAATTTAAAGATGAAAGGACAAGTACCAAATGAACTGACTGTCACAATGCATATCTATCGACATAAATACATCCTATTATTAGAGCTAAACAGAATACTATGAGACATAACGAACTTTAATTTGATGTGTATGTGCTTTATTTCCATCCAGGAGGTGCACAAAGCCCTCTCTGGATCCACAACCATCACAATGTGTTCAGGAGGCTAAAGATGTTTGGAAAGCAACTCTTCTCACATATCCAGAGAAATCATATCTGGAATTGGATTGTTTTCATTTCTTGGGTTTGGATGCCTTTGTTCCTCCATAACCCTCCACCTCAACAGCTCACTCTGAAATAATTTGCGTGATGGCAAGTCTTTGGTGTACAACGTATCACTGGCTCCAGATACGGTATTGTGATCGTGGTGATCGGACATCACCCAGGGAATGATGTGCAACACTTTGCTGGCTGTTGCGCATAAAGCCAAAAAATTTCCATCCATTTCGACAATGATGTGGTCGATCAGTGAAATGGCTTCATTCCTCAGATAATACTCCCTGGGAGTGTCGGCCAGTCTATTGGACCTCTGCTACTGCTGTCCAGCAATTCTTAGCAGGATTGGCTCGACACCAAGCTTGTGGGCCAACCGTAGCGCTTGCCTGAATACCTTGTCGAATTTGGCTTCCACATTGGTTCGCATCATGCTTTACATCGTTTTTACCTCTGTCACCATTGCATATACTCTGTCTGCATCACTGGTTCTGCTCTGCAGCATCACCGCTACCCCATGGAAATGCGATAAGTTCATATATATCGTAAGCACATTGATGATCACAAGCTCTTCAGTTGAACAGTTCATCATAGTCATTTTGGTGTAATCCATGGGCAATGACCTCCATAGCAGTTATCATGTAAACATAGGCCTGGTATAAGTGTTGGAAAGCCGAGTGCCATTCTGCCCACCTTGTTTTGCACAAGTCCTGCAATGGCTTTCACGAGGTGTCCGTGACGTGCTTGTCGATCTTGCATTTAAGTAACCCCTCTCTCTTCGGGCTGTGATTGAAAAACAAGCACACTTATTAGTTATTACATCACATCAAGAGTATTTCGTACATTTGGTAAATGGACAATGACAAGGTTTAGACAATGGGCACGACAGTGTACGCATCTCACCCAAGAGGGCTGTTTTCTTAATTGCCCCTGTACACCATTACGCTGACTCAACATTGCTCTTCCCGTGAATATTGAGAGCATCAAATTCTGGCATTTCCAGAGCTTTCAAAATTCCATGGCAATTGCATGACCCGTTGTCACCTTCAAATTTATGAACTCAATAAGTTCCTCCTTTCTGGTCTTTTCCGCATCCATGAACTGAAAGACAAGTAGCATATGTTCGGTGTTACGGCTGGTCATGTCGTCCACTATGATTGTAAAGTACCACATTTGATCTGTTGGACTTCTTTAATAATCCTAGCCTGGATGATGTGCATGCCCAGGACATTGATCCTCTCGTTTTGAGAACTTCGTGACATGTGATGGACTTCGCGAACATTTCTTTCAATCTGCTTTTTCCAAACATTTGTCCAGGTGGTCTGACACTACCTCTCCAGTGTCTAGGAAATTCTGACTTCCTCTTGATGCGATACCCATGTAGGATCCTTCCGCAGAATACTGGTCGCTAGCCTGCAACTCTCGGCTCCGCCCTGGCAAGATGGATTCCTCTGGGTCACTAGTCTGATGACTGGCTGCCAGCACATGCGTCTCAACATGAACACCATGATTCTCTCCACTCTCCTGGCTTTTCCTGTATATGATAAGGACGTCCGTTTCTCCCACCACATGGTGATCGCAAGCCTGCGACCCACGGCTCGACCCCCACACGGCAGATTCCTCGGCCTACCGGTCGGCTTCCAGCACAGGCACCTCACTCTCGCCACTGCGATGTTATGCGGTTTCTCGGGCAGCCTGGTTTTGCCTCGATAATGTTTATCAACAAGACACGGGGTAGGTGCTTGTGTATTTACTGTGTGCAACCTACATCCGCCGAAACAACAGAGCCCACATGCAAGAGGACTCCACCCTTGCCAGCTCTTATGTTTCTTTCGTTTGATCCGCCATGTTGAAATCTAGAAAAGTTTTTTGATAATAAATATTGCTGGTGCTGTGTGCTCATGAACTTTTACGGTTGGAAATCTACAAAACTGACGCTGTGACGATTGCAGATCTCTTACGTGAACATCTGAAAACACCGTGTACCAAATATCTCACAACACTGCATTTACAAATCGTTTTGGCCTTTCGTACGTTACACTGCACGTCTGTTTCACCCAGATTTTACACCGATACTATGGTCGGCATTTAGTCTGATTTGAACTGACGACCTTCTAATGCTATTTGCCAGCAGCTAAATTACTGTGATCACGACCTACTTGTATTAGCGAGACGTCACAACCAGTGCGCTGGTAGAATCAGTGTGGCACCAAGGTAGAAAATGCAATATTTAAGCTACAATTCCACAATATCCAGATAACACTGGAGTGCAATGCTAAATATACCTTATTACGAGTCAAATCCACCAAAAAACGAGACAAGTTCAAATAAACAGATATTAACCGACCATTAAAAGACTGAGAACGATGTCGACTCTCTTTGTACAGCAGACGACAGGGCCCACGTGTACAGCAGACGAGAGGGCCCACGTGTACAGCAGATGAGAGGACCCACGTGTACAGCAGACGAGAGGACCCACGTGTACAGCAGACGACAGGGCTCACGTGTACAGCAGAGTACAGGGCCCACGTGTACAGCAGACGACAGGGCCCACATGTACAGCAGACTAGAGGGCCACGTGTACAGAGACAGAAGGGCCACGTGTACAGCACGAGAGGGCCACGTGTACAGCAGACGAGAGGCCCACGTGTACAGCAGACCGAGAGGGCCCACGTGTACAGCAAGACGAGAAGGCCCACGTGTACAGCAAGACGAGAGGGCCCACGTGTACAGCAGACAGAGGGCCACGTGTACAGCAGACGAGAGGGCCCACGTGTACATCAGACGAGAGGGCCCACGTGTACAGCAGACGAGAGGGCCCACGTGTACAGCAGACGAGAGGGCCCACGTGTACAGCAGACGAGAGGGCCCACGTGTACAGCAGACCGAGAGGGCCACGTGTACAGCAGACGAAGGGCCCACGTGTACAGCAGACGAGAGGGCCCACGTGTACAGCAGACGAGAGGCCCACGTGTACAGCAGACGAGAGGGCCCACGTGTACAGCAGACGAGAGGGCCCAACGTGTACAGCAAACGAGAGGGCCCACGTGTACAGCAGACAGAGGGCCACGTGTACAGCAGACCGAGAGGGCCAAGTGGTCAGCAGACGAGAGGGCCCACGTGTGCAACAGACGAGAGGGCCCACGTGTACAGCAGACGAGAGGGCCCACGTGAACAGCAGACGACAAGGCCCACGTGTGCAGCAGATGACAAAGCCCATGTGCAATGCAAATCTGGTGTCTCATGATCAAAGCCGCGTTCTGCCGAATGATCTTCTAATACCAATAATCTTCTCCCGAGATGAATTCATGAGATATCGGTGTATTGGCCTTTTCTAAATGTATCGAACAGAATGATTATTCACAGTCACCATCGAAGTTGACAACGCAGTGATATGGCGTACTTCTGCTGCCATGGACATGATGACATCATGTAAACATGAATGGTCATTTTCTGCTACACAATGGAATGTATAACAAGGGGGAGAGCTCTCTCTCTCTCTCTCTCTCTCTCTCTCTCTCTCTCTCTCTCTCTCTCCCTACCCCCCCCCCCTCACAATTGAACCTCTCAGTGACCGATTTCATTTTGCTGATACACTTGATCCGAATGTAATTCTAATGTAACAACATGACAATTGTCTGTCACACCTCTCCAGCCGTCCCCAAGGGCAGGGGGTGTATGGTGTACGAACACACTCCACCTTTGCTCGTGATATAATATATATATTGTATATATATATATATATATATATACATACATACATAGAGAGAGAGAGGGACAGAGACAGAGACACAGAGAAGAGAGAGAGACGAGAGAGAGAGAGAGAGAGAGAGAGAGAGAAGAGAGAGCTCTCCCCTTGTTATACATTCCATTGTGTAGCAGAAAATGACCATTCATGTTTACATGATGTCATCATGTCCATGGCAGCAGAAGTACGCCATATCACTGCGTTGTCAACTTCGATGGTGACTGTGAATAATCATTCTGTTCGATACATTTAGAAAGGCCAATACACCGATATTCTCATGAATTCATCTCGGGAGAAGATTATTGGTATTAGAAGATCATTCGGCAGAACGCGGCTTTGATCATGAGACACCAGATTTGCATTGCACATGGGCTTTGCATCTGCTGCACACGTGGGCCTTGTCGTCTGCTGTTCACGTGGGCCTCTCGTCTGCTGTACACGTGGCCCTCTCGTCTGTTGCACACGTGTGGCCCTCTCGTCTGCTGCACACGTGGGCCCTCTCGTCTGCTGTACACGTGGGGCCCTCTCGTCTGCTGTACACGTGGGCCCTCTCGTCTGCTGACACGTGGCCTCTCGTCTGCTGTACACTGTGGCCCTCTCGTCTGCTGTACACGTGGGCCCTCTCGTCTGCTGTACACGTGGCCCTCTCGTCTGCTGTACACGTGGCCCTCTCGTCTGCTGTACACGTGGGCCCTCTCGTCTGCTGTACACTGGGCCTCTCGTCTGCTACCGTGGGCCTCTCGTCTGCTGTACACGTGGGCCCTCTCGTCTGCTGTACACGTGGGCCCTCTCGTCTGCTGTACACGTGGGCCCTCTCGTCTGCTGTACACGTGGGCCTCCTGTCTGCTGTACACGTGGGCCCTCTCGTCTGCTGTACACGTGGGCCTTCTCTCTCTGCTGTACACGTGGGCCCTCTCGTCTGCTGTACACGTGGCCTCTCGTCTGCTGTACACGTGGGCCCTCTCGTCTGCTGTACACGTGGGCCCTCTAGTCTGCTGTACACGTGGGCCCTCTAGTCTGCTGTACATGTGGGCCCTGTCGTCTGCTGTACACGTGGGCCCTGTACTCTGCTGTACACGTGAGCCCCTGTCGTCTGCTGTACACGTGGGTCCTCTCGTCTGCTGTACACGTGGGTCCTCTCATCTCTGTACACGTGGGCCCTCTCGTCTGCTGTACACGTGGGCCCTGTCGTTGCGTACAAAGAGAGTCGACATCGTTCTCAGTCTTTTAATGGTCGGTTATATCTGTTTATTTGAACTTGTTTCTTTTTTGGTGGATTTGACTCGTAATAAGGTATATTTAGCATTGCACTCCAGTGTTATCTGGATATTGTGGAATTGTAGCTTAAATATTGCATTTTCTACCTTGTGCCACACTGATTCTACCAGCGCACTGGTTGTGACGTCTCGCTAATACAAGTAGGTCGTGATCACAGTAATTTAGCTGCTGGCAAATAGCATTAGAAGGTCGTCAGTTCAAATCAGACTAAATGCCGACCATAGTATCGGTGTAAAATCTGGGTGAAACAGACGTGCAGTGTAACGTACGAAAGGCCAAAACGATTTGTAAATGCAGTGTTGTGAGATATTTGGTACACGGTGTTTTCAGATGTTCACGTAAGAGATCTGCAATCGTCACAGCGTCAGTTTGTAGATTTCCAACCGTAAAAGTTCATGAGCACACAGCACCAGCAATATTTATTATCAAAAAACTTTTCTTTAGATTTCAACATGGCGGATCAAACGAAAGAAACATAAGAGCTGGCAAGGGTGGAGTCCTCTGCATGTGGGCTCTGTTGTTTCGGCGGATGTAGGTTGCACACAGTAAATAACAAGCACCTACCCCGTGTCTTGTTGATAAACATTATCGAGGCAAAACCAGGCTGCCCGAGAAACCGCATAACATCGCAGTGGCGAGAGTGAGGTGCCGTGTGCTGGAAGCCGACCGGTAGGCCGAGGAATCTGCCGTGTGGGGTCGAGCCGTGGGTCGCAGGCTTGCGATCACCATGTGGTGGGAGAAACGGACGTCCTTATCATATACAGGAAAAGCCAGGAGAGTGGAGAGAATCATGGTGTTCATGTTGAGACGCATGTGCTGGCAGCCAGTCATCAGACTAGTGACCCAGAGAATCCATCTTGCCAGGGCGGAGCCGAGAGTTGCAGGCTAGCGACCAGTATTCTGCGGAAGGATCCTACATGGGTATCGCATCAAGAGGAAGTCAGAATTTCCTAGACACTGGAGAGTAGTGTCAGACCACCTGGACAAATGTTTGGAAAAAGCAGATTGAAAGAAATGTTCGCGAAGTCCATCACATGTCCGAAGTTCTCAAAACGAGAGGATCAATGTCCTGGCATGCACATCATCCAGGCTAGGATTATTAAAGAAGTCCAACAGATCAAATGTGGTACTTTACAATCATAGTGGACGACATGACCAGCCGTAACACCGAACATATGCTACTTGTCTTTCAGTTCATGGATGCGGAAAAGACCAGAAAGGAGGAACTTATTGAGTTCATAAATTTGAAGGGTGACAACGGGTCATGCAATTGCCATGGAATTTTGAAAGCTCTGGAAATGCCAGAATTTGATGCTCTCAATATTCACGGGAAGAGCAATGTTGAGTCAGCGTAATGGTGTACAGGGGCAATTAGAAAACAGCCCTCTGGGTGAGATGCGTACACTGTCGTGCCCATTGTCTAAACCTTTTCATTGTCCATTTACCAAATGTACGAAATACTCTTGATGTGATGTAATAACTAATAAGTGTGCTTGTTTTTCAATCACAGCCGAAGAGAGAGGGGTTACTTAAATGCAAGATCGACAAGCACGTCACGGACACCTCGTGAAAGCCATTGCAGGACTTGTGCAAAACAAGGTGGGCAGAATGGCACTCGGCTTTCCAACACTTATACCAGGCCTATGTTTACATGATAACTGCTATGGAGGTCATTGCCCATGGATTACACCACAAATGACTATGATGAACTGTTCAACTGAAGAGCTTGTGTGATCATCAATGTGCTTACGATATATATGAACTTATCGCATTTCCATGGGGAGCGGTGATGCTGCAGAGCAGAACCAGTGATGCAGACAGAGTATATGCAATGGTGACAGAGGTAAAAACGATGTAAAGCATGATGCGAACCAATGTGGAAGCCAAATTCGACAAGGTATTCAGGCAAGCGCTACGGTTGGCCCACAAGCTTGGTGTCGAGCAATCCTGCTAAGAATTGCTGGACAGCAGTAGCAGAGGTCCAATAGACTGGCCGACACTCCCAGGGAGTATTATCTGAGGAATGAAGCCATTTCACTGATCGACCACATCATTGTCGAAATGGATGGAAATTTTTTGGCTTTATGCGCAACAGCCAGCAAAGTGTTGCACATCATTCCCTGGGTGATGTCCGATCACCACGATCACAATACCGTATCTGGAGCCAGTGATACGTTGTACACAAAGACTTGCCATCACGCAAATTATTTCAGAGTGAGCTGTTGAGGTGGAGGGTTATGAGACAAAGGCATCCAAACCCAAGAAATGAAAACAATCCAATTCCAGATATGATTTCTCTGGATATGTGAGAAGAGTTGCTTTCCAAACATCTTTAGCCTCCTGAACACATTGTGATGGTTGTGGATCCAGAGAGGGCTTTGTGCACCTCCTGGATGGAAATAAAGCACATACACATCAAATTAAAGTTCGTTATGTCTCATAGTATTCTGTTTAGCTCTAATAATAGGATGTATTTATGTCGATAGATATGCATTGTGACAGTCATTCATTTGGTACTTGTCCTTTCATCTTTAAATTCTGGACTTGAGCCATTTCTCACATACCACCAACGGACTGGCGCGAGAGCCCTCAGGTGTGGTTTGCACACCCTCAACACAAAGTGATAAACCATCTCAATGTGACAGACACGGTAGGCTTCCCCTTTCCCGAAAGCTTCATGTGGTCAGCTAATGACGTGCTGTTGTTGGAAGAGTAGCAGGTGGCAAACACCGCACGGAGGGGTGGGCGGGAGAGAAAAGGGCTGTAAATATGACAGCACAAAAGTACAGTTCACTTTTATTAACGGGATTGTGTGCATGGGTGGCTCTGTGCATACTCTTCAACCTCCTGCTGTGTATTCGATTTACCAGCAACATGTATGTCGCTTGATTAGTCGTGTGCGGCACTCGTTTCTGTCTTTCTCTTGCTTTCATTTTCGCTTTGCTTCACTTTACTTGCTCGTTCGCTTTAGCTCACTCGTTTTTCTTCTCTCCACTTTACCTCACCTGTTCTGTTCCGCTTCACCTTGCTCGTTTTTCACTTCACATCGCTCACTACTTCAGCGCCTTTCAATTACGTTTCACATCTTACCTGTCTTCATACACCCACACACCTTTCCCCTCACACCCGAACACATCGTCGCTTCAACCCGGATGCCTCATCTCGTTGCCCAGCCATATCGCGGCTCCTCCACTTGCCATTAGCCATTCTCCATCACTATACTGCCATATACTATCATGTGCAGCCAACCATACCATCGAGTGCTTGAATCGCAGGAGCGCAAATGAAGCACCTTCGTGTGCAGTCACCCATACCATCGGACACTTTGAGGGAGCACCAGCAGAGTGGAAGAGGGAGCGTGAGGAGGTGAATCAAGACCATTGGGCCAGACCAATTGAGGTGTGTCAGGGCGGCGCAACACCAACCCTAGCTACTTCTTTCTCACCTCGACCTCTTCTTACAACTTTTCCCGCACTTCTCATTTCATCCCAGTGTCTGAATCCATTTTGTTTGAAGTGTTCAATCATTGTTGTAAGAATTCGAGGGTGGGTATGTTGCATAGAGGTAATGGGAATGTTATACATGTTGTAAATACTTGCCTGGACATACTTGCTTCCCTGCCATTGCCAATACAAGCTTGAAACTGTCTTGATTTGTCCTGTCCTGCTTTGATTGTGACATCGTTGCCTGTGGGCCATTGACCCAGAATTGATTGGCCTCTGATAGACGATAGGGTGTGGCTCGTAATGCTGGTTTGCTCGGCCAATTGACATCTGTTGTGCAGCCGCTGGCAAGGTTCCCTATCTGCTTCAGTTATCTCACAGGTACGATAAACCGACCCTGCGAGCAAATATCTGGCTAGAGGTCAGTGTTGTAGACTGTGTCTGTGGTCTTTTTATCGACACCTCGGACTCCCGAGTCACCTGAGAGCAGTGAGGTCCCTGTCACAATATTTATCAGAATTCCTGCAACATCCTTGGATTGTGAGCGCATCACCAGGATGCTGAGGAGATTCGGTACTCACAAGATAGCATCTATGACAAAACAGCATTAGATGGCATTAGCTCTGCTGGACATTCATTATGACATGCCGGGTGAATGTGCATGAAGCTGTGAGATTTTTGCTAACCTCCACCCACGTCGGATATAGCCAAGTGTGACATTTTGACCTACAAGATAGGTCTAGACTACCTTAACCAGATTAAGTGCTCCAGTGACGTCGAGGCAAGCATTATGAGAGAGGAGAGGTCTGATCTGAACTCTGAACACTTCAACAAAAGAAAATGAATGCCGTTATTGATTTTGTATCTCTTCTTGTTTGAGCTTGTGCAAATCACGCGGGCAACTCAGCGGCGATCGATCGCGTAATTGTCAATTTTGTGAATATTTTAAGGGCCAGTAAATTACAAATGCAGCAGATTTGCTTCGTTTTGCAAGGTAATGTGGAGAATTACAAGGTAAACACAAACCTCTGAAATATTAGGTCTTCTATCAAAATGAAAAGGACAAAGAATCAGAGTAATCGTGATTCACGCGTTTCGGGCACTAAATTGAATTTGTCATCTCAAATAGCGTTTTGTTATTTTAAAACTGAGATTTCGTTTACAATTATGTTCAACATCAAGGACAATTTACCAAGTGCAGGTACAGATAGATTGAAGATGATTGTGGACAAAATGCACATCTGAGAACAAAGAAACTTTTGACGAACATCGATATGACCACAATTTATATATGATATCTGTAATCTTACTATATAGAATAAGCAATTATCTGTGTGTATGAAAACCTGAAAATCATAGAAAAACACGGCTGGCATGATCTCCACCAAATTGTGCATACGTGTTGGTCGTACCCAGGGTAACCCCCCCCCCACCCCCACCCCTCTCCGCAAGGAGCGGGGGAGACGACTTGTCAATGCTCCCAAGGAGAGTGGTGTTTCTAATAATAGAAATGCAGACATGAATGTGAGTTTGAATTGTTTGTTGTTGTTTTTTAGCTTGATAAAACTGTTGAAAATTTGAAATTCCTGCAAATATTCCATCCAAAATAGTCTCAAGAATGCATGAAATAATTGTATTGAAACCTATAATTTGAAATTTTCCAGGGGCATGCCCCACGGCTCCCATAGCTAGGCCTGCTCTATCGCTGGCCAATAAAACAGTGTTCAGTCTTCTGGATTTGCACCCCCTTGGGAAATCCTGACGACCGGCTTGCTTGTCTCTTCCACAACCACTCACTATTCCAGGGCGTTTCAAAAAGAGTGATGCAACTTTAAATGTTTATTTACAAAGAAACAAAAACCTCATGAACTAAACATTTCTTGAAAGCTTATGATGTGGTATTTTCTAGCACTGATTGTTATTGCAGAAAGTCACTGCAAGATATAGTGAGAGCCCAAGGTCTGAAATTAGCATTTACGCAAAATCCTTGTAATTGACGTTCTCGATGTGTGCCCCTCCCCGGTTCAGACAGACATTGATCCTGACTCCAAAGTTCTGTCTAACATTCCTGTAAGTCTCATGTGGCACTGCCTGGAGGTACTCTGACACCTGCTTCAGATCATCTAGTGTGGCAGGACGGTTGGTGAGGACAGAGCCATTGGCAGCCCCCCAGAACCAGTAGTCCAGAGGGTTAAAGTCTGGGCTATGGGGTGCCAGTGATGAGTGGTATCCAGGGCAATGAGGCAGTTTCTGAAGAGCTGCCGCAGAAAAGTGATGGTCACCAGCTGTATGTGGGGTGCACCATCCTGCATAAACCAGGTCATGCCGAGCTGGTTTGGGGTGACCTTTTGGGTGAGATCATTATGGAACTTCTAGAGTATGGCCCAGTAGCGCTTACTGTTGATCGTCATTCTCAAACCAGTAAGGCCCTAGCGTTCCCCATGTGGCATTGAAGACACAGAAACATGTGACCTTAAGTCCTTTCAGGTACCTCTCAGTGATCTCCTCAGGTGGTTCTGCCCCCAGAAAATTGTTTGTTGTGGTTGTGATGGCACCGTTCAAGTGTAAATGGGCTTCATCATGGAACCAGATCAGGTTGAACCAGTTTGGGTACCGCTCCATCCTGTCACTGAGCCAATTGCACATATCAAGTCTCCTTCTCATGTCATCTTGACTCAGTTTATGCCTAATAGAGATGATGCATGGAAAAGCTTCAGTTCCTTAATGAGGATATGCCAGACTGATGTTGGTTTGATGCCTAGCTCACTGGAGTGCCGGCGGTGGGACTTCTTGGGACTGTCCACTGCAGAATAATGCACGGCGTCGGTGTTGGCTTGGCTCTTGGTTACTGATGCCAGCCTGCCACTGTTGCCCTTGCTCTGGTTGTGCACTGTGCCCTTGTGCTAAAAATGTTTCACAATACATTGAATGGTACATTTGTGGGTCCATCACGTGTTCTGAGGTCGTATTCCCGGCAGAACCTCCGACAGATGTCTACATATGATTTAGTCTCATACACAGAGCACCACTTTTGTCTTCTGCTTCACTGTCAATGGCATAGTTGAGCTACGGAGCTCGAAATCCCAGAGTACAAATACCACTATACACCACCAAACCCTGAAAAGGAAAACGGTAGAGGTCAAAAAACAAAGAAATGGCAGGAGGTCAAAGCTGTATCAATCTTTTTGAAACACCCTGTATATCCAGTTTCAAAGACTCTTCGATCTTTGCTTCTCCCCATCTCTGATTATAATTATTGTAAGTGGTGCAAAGATCACGTGATAACCCACCATGTGATCAACCTAATTTGCACAGTACGTCCAGCTCGCGTGATCAACCACGTAATCAACCAATACTAGCGATACCCGTGCACATGCACGGGATAGCAGTACAACATAGCTGGTAGCAGACGACAGACCGTACACGGGAATGACAAAAATACGCATTGTGCAAAATGCAAGTGGTACTATGGAACGCCAAGACTTCCCAAAAGTGTCGGCATGTCCGCTAAGTGCCACAGCAATTTCATAG
Organism: Eptatretus atami; assembly: GCA_035128595.1. Taxonomy (NCBI): domain Eukaryota; kingdom Metazoa; phylum Chordata; class Myxini; order Myxiniformes; family Myxinidae; genus Eptatretus; species Eptatretus atami. The sequence continues at coordinate 10,164,210 of CM068965.1, forward strand.
GGATCGTGTGACGGCGAGCCGAGTTTTAGTGTGCAAGCTTGGTATTATAATAGAGATATTTGACAAATGCAATAACATCAAAGGAGGTAATAAAGCAGTCAGTGTAAATTTAATTTTACCTTACTACTAAAATCCCTTTCTAACATTACTAACATCGAAGGTGACAGAGGTTGTGTTTTCACCCCTGTCTGTCTGTCTGTCTGTCTGTGAACAGCGAGGATATCTCAAAAAGTTGTGGACAGATTTGGACAAAATTTGGTAGACAGGTTGGTGGTGTGACAAGGACCAACTGATTAGATTTTGTTTTTTACCAACCGGATCCGGATAATATGATTTTTAAAGTGATTAAATTCACCATTGACAGATAGGGCCAAACACGATAAATAGCACAATGTCTCAAAACGTTATGGACAGATTCCGACGAAACTTGGTGGACAGGTTGGTGTTGTGACAACGGATAAAGAAGAATTTATTCACTTTTGGTGAAGATCTGAATCCGGATCCAGTAATTTTTTTAATGATCCGTCGAAGGTGGAAGGAAGTTTTGTTTTCACCACTGTCTGTCTGTTTGTGGCAGGATATCTCAAAAAAATTGTGGATGGATTCTGATGAAATTTGGTGACAGGTTCGGTTGTGTGACAAGGAAGGACCGATTTGATTGGTGAAGATCCGGATCCAGCTCCAATAATTTTTAAGCCATTCGTCACCATAGAGAGATATGGCTAAACCGATATATAGCAGGATATCTCAAAAAGTTGTGAATGGATTCGGACAAACTTGGTGGACACGTCTGGTGGGTGAGAACGAAGAATTGGTTCAATTTTGGTGAACATCTGGATCGAGAAATTTTTAATTTTTGAAATGATTCTTCACCATTGAGAGATAGGGTCATAAAACGATGTATATAAAATGTATATTTTCAAAAATGTATTGGGCTCGATACGTTCCACTGGATCAGGCATTGCGTGGCGGAGATATGCGCTCTACCGAGTGCTCTTCTCGTTTTGAACTGTTCTGGGGCTCATGGTGTTTGGTGCCATACATTCCATGCAGAACAAGAACATGTCCCTGTACATGCGCAAGGATTACAAGGACATGAGAAGAAAATAACATTTCAATGCAGCATACTATGAGATTTTAACCAGGATCCCTGCACCTGGATCTCATTTTGCACTCCCACCTGTGCTCAGGTGGGAGTGCAAAACAAAGCTTCCCAGGTGCAAAATAATTCTGCACAAATGAAAGAATCAACTCTTTTTTTTTTTTTGAAAAACCGTTTTTATGAAAGGAAGTATGCATGGATGTAGAATTAGAGAGAATAAATAATTGCTCTTTGCTTTCAGCGAGCATTGGCACGGAGCGTTGACAAAGACAGCGCGGTGGTGATTCGTGAGTGCTAAATCATCTGTGGCGTGCAACAAAAATAACTTGAAACTTGTGCCTTTAAACCCAACGGAGAAACAATTTTTCTCTTGCAGAAAATGTTCCTGAAAAACAAGCCTCTATCTGTATGTGCCTTGCGAGATGGAAAACAGCCTTGCGTGTCCATCATCATGACATGCCGCAGTGCCCTCCGAATCGACGGGCCCATTGATCTCCGGCAGACGTGACTTTGAGAGACCGCAAAGTGGGTGACCGTTCACCTTTTGATTATAGCGAATGCTCAAAGTGAAAATTCTGTGTTGATTTGCTGTCTTTTGAGGGCAATCTTTGCAAATCCAAATCTATTCCGACACAGTCCCGTAAAAGATAGCTCATTTATCCTGGGTTCGACCCTCGACAGGAATCGGATCAGACTAAAGATGGGAGATACACTGTCCAACGTTTACCCAATTGTCGATAATACTGGACACATGTTTAATACTGTTACCTCGTGCGTGAAGCGCAAAGCAGAGGTAAACACTTGTGTCACTCCGTCTGTCTACAGAGAGATTTCAGGTCCCCATGATGCAGTGCTTTGGCACCATATTGATTAGCAAGCTAAACAAGCAAGAAAAGGTAACAAGACCAAATTAAGGCCAAATGATTGGTGTAACCTTCATTGCATTGAGTCAGAATAACGAGATAAACGTGATAGACTGCTAGAGCTTACTGATGCTATTGTTTCCAGGGATGTGAATACAACCAACATGGCGGCACGCACGCCATTATGGGATTAGCTCTGAAAACCTTCTGTCGACTTCAGTCTATGTGATCCAGAGGCTACGTAATTACAATTAAATGTTATATTGTGAACACTGTGTTGGCAAATTGAACGATTCGGAATTGGTAATTTTAACTAAATCTGAACAGAAGAAAATATTACACCATTTTAAACCATCTTGATCAATCAATTCGCTGCGTGCTCCGGTGAAGAATACGTCTCTCTCT
>CM068965.1:10198237-10214382 GCA_035128595.1 Eptatretus atami
CCATTTTGTATCAGTTTGCGAAAATTATCTGTGCTATGCCCGCTTGATTCCCCAACAAATTCAAACAGATTTCCTAGTTTCGGAGATAATGTAGCGATTTCCATAGCGGCGATATTATGACGTCAACTTTTTTTCGGAAGAATTTCCAAAATCGGAGATGGTACTCCTGCACGTGGGCTTCTGCATATACATGCAAGTTTCACGAAGATCCGATGAAAACTCTGGGTTGTGAAACAAAAAATGTCAAAAAATAGGAATACGTCATAAAAATTTATATGACGTCATAGTAGATGCATCATATGTGCGGTAATTCATCTCTGCTAATGCCATGTTCGATTCCCGCAAACAAATTCAAACAGCTTGCTAGTTCGGAGTAATGTATACTATTTCCATTACGATCTCTCTCTTGGTCATATTCGTTTTTATGACGTCATCATTAAGAGGACGAGGATCTTAGCTCATTTGAGCTTGTTTTTTCTAGTATCCGGATCTGAATATTCACCAAAATCTAATCAATTCATCCAGGTGTTACAACCTGGTCCCTGGGTAAAGGGCTCGAGGTACAGCCTATTGTTCCGGAGGTCCTAATTGACATGCTCGGGAGACCAATACGTACCCCGTGTGCGGTCGCGCCATCTAAGCAGTCAGATGCGACCGAGCGACGTTTCCATCCAAATGCTGATGTTCAACCCCACTCTTCAACACACCATATGCAAATGTATGCAAATCCAGTAATGCAATGGGAATTCAAAATAGTGGAATGAATGCAAATCCCTTACTCAGGATAAAGCAAACACAGGTGTACCACCAAGCAATAAATAAATTATTCAACAATAAACTCCACGAGTGTAACACGTGACACACACTCAACCTAAACACTAGGTTTTGTCCGAATCTGTCCATAAGGTTGAGATATTGTTCTCACAGACAGACAAACAGGGGTGAAAACATAACCTCCATTCAATTCAGGTGGCGGAGGTAACTAGAGAATTCATAGAACACCTTACCCCAGGCAATCTTGAGAAAAAGAACTTAGTAAGTCTTTTAAACTCTTACTTTGCTTTTCCGAGCACGATCTAAGTTTGCTTTGTTCGTGAACCTTGTATAACAGGTGTGATGATAACCACAGCGTTAGGAACCACTGTATTTGTCAGAATGCAGAATCTCAATTAGCTCTCATACGAGCCTCGACATTGTATTAAAAAATAAGTTATTCTGCCCTCAGGGTTGTTGCTGATTCTCATAGTTTTTCAGTTATTCTTCCCTAAGGGCATGAGATGCCATTGTTGCTGATTCTCATAGTTTTTGTTATTCTGCCCTAAGGGCATGAGAAGGCATTGTTGCTGATTCTCATAGTTTTTCAGTTATTCTGCCCTAAGGGCATGAGATGCCATTGTTGCTGATTCTTATAGTTTTTGTTATTCTGCCCTAAGGGCATGAGATGGCATTGTTTCTGATTCTCATTTTTTTTCAGTTATTCTGCCCTCAGGGCAGACGAGAAGGCATTGTTGCTGGCATGGTAAACGAGAAGGCATTGTTGCTGATTCTCATATTTTTTTTCAGTTATTCTGCCCTCAGGGCATGAGATGACATTGTTGTTGATTCTCATAGTTTTTATGTTATTTTGCCCTAAAGGCGCTGTCACACCTTGACGATTTAGCCAGCAATGGCAACGTACAAAAATGTATGTAAAACGTTGGCGTACGCTGAAATTTTGATCGTTTTAAAAAAAGTTTTGGTCGTATTCATAACGTGTTGGTCGTATGCATAACATATTAGTAACAGGCACAGAACGTTTCGTTGTTTATCGATAACTTATACCAACGAAGCTTAGCCTGTTGTCGCGTTCACAACCATTGCCCAACGATAGTTTAACTTAGGCATAGGCGCGCTGCCACATATCGCGACGAACTCGTGCGTAGCCTGTAATAAAACCTGCCGCACGCCGATTTAAATCATAACCGCCTGAGAATTGGAAGTGTCAACCAGCAGTCACACCTGACGATTTAGCCAGCGCTATGCCGACCTATGAAAAATGTGTCTAAAACGCTGGCACACGTCGAATACGGTATGGGTAAGTTGTGTATACGTTAAGAGCACGCTGAAAAACGATGAAGTTCGCTGTCATATTTCGTGGTACGTCTAGTACGTCGTGAAATTTCAAGCATGCTGAAAATTTTACGACGTACTCGCCGTATGGCTCACACGTTCCGCTAGCTGGGAATAAGTTGTAGGCACGATATGCGATCGTTGACACACGTCGACCAAGTTACTTGTAAGTTACTCATAAGTCGAACACGTCGAGGTAATGTTTAGCATACCCGAAACTTATTTTCTCCGTCAAGGCACATTTTCTTTTTTTCCCTTGGCTCCATGAAGGCACGTGACGAAATATCTGAAGTTGTTGTTGTTTTTAAATTTTTTAGTCTATCACGATTTTAAAATATTTCGACATTTGCTTTTAAGTTTCGACGTCGACCTGACAATATCTCAAACAGAAAATATTCACAGAGAGGAACTAAGAATAAGACATGAGCAAACTGAAGAGGAAATCGGACGTGACGTAACGGCACGTGACAAATATCGGAAGTTATTGTTGTTTGTTTTTTTTTTAAACGCTGCCAATACGGCAATGATACGGTCGCTGTAAATTAGAAACACGTTCAGTAAGTTCTGTGGTCGTCCGGAAGACGTCAATCAAATACGTCTACATACGTCAATATGCGTTGGAGGTACGTTACACATAGGTTCAAAGCACGTTACTCATAGGTTAGAAATAAGTTTTGGGTACGCTAAGCATTACCCTGGACGAGTTTCGACTTATGAGTAACTTACAAGTAAATGCCTCGACGTGTGTCAAGGATCGCATAACGTGCCTCGACGTGTGTCAACGATCGTGTAACGTGCCTACAACACGTTACTCATTAGGTTATAAATAAGTTTGGGTACGCTAATCCATTACCTCGACGTGTTTCGACTTATGAGTAACTTACAAGTAACGTTGTGTCGACGTGTGTCAACGATCCATAACGTGCCTACAACTTATGGCGAGCGTAGCGGAACGTGTGAGTCATATGCTGGCATAGGTCGTAAAATTTCAAGCATGCTAAAATTGAGGACAACCGCAACGTACAACGATGAAACCAGCGTACTCGACGTATGGCAGTGTTTTTCAGCGTGCTCTTAACGTATACAAACTTACCCATAACGTATTCGACGTGTGCCGGCGTTTAGCCCAATTTTGCATACGTCAGGCATACGTTGGCTAAATCGTCAAGGTGTGACAGGGCCTTAAGGGCATGATATGCCATTGTTGCTGATTTTCATAGTTTTTATGTTATTCTGCCTGGGGCATGAGAAGGCATTGTTGCTGATTCTCATAGTTTTTATGTTATTCTGCCCTAAGGGCATGAGATCCATTGTTGCTGATTCTCATAGTGTTATGTTATTCTGCCTAAGGGCATGAGATGCCATTGTTGCTGATTCTCATAGTTTTTATGTTATTCTGCCCTAAGAGCATGAGATTGCCATTGTTGCTGATTCTCATAGTTTTTCTGTGGTCTGCCCTAAGGGCATGAGAAGGCATTGTTGCTTGATTCTCATAGTTTTTTCTCAGTTATCTGCCCTATGGCAGGAGACAGCATTATTGCTGATTCTCATAACTTATCTCACAGTTATTCTGCCCTCATGGCAGGGGACAGCATTATTGCTGATTCTCATAAACTTATCTCACAGTTATTCTGCCCTTAGGGCATGAGTATTTTCCAAGTACTGCGAAATGGGAAGTTTTTGAAATTTCTAAAAAGGCAGTTTTGGTTCTACTGTGTTCAAGTATATAATTAATTTTAAATAAAATAATGATTTTAAAGCTGTAGAAAAAAAACCTCAGCAAGTTTACTGCCATTGAGCAGCGGCTTTCATACCACCTTATTTAACATGTTACATGAGTAAGCTGTTAGGGTAAAGGGTTAAAGGGTTAGGATTCGCCGGGTTTTTTTTAGCCGGTACGTCCTAGCAGTTACACTCGGATGCATCTGATCCGGTAAGGTGATCCGGTTTGAACAAGGCGCATTGAGGGCGTGTCCCCGGTAATTATATCACCTGACCATTAGGTAAATGGTATTTATTAGTACGGAGGACACGAAGTCACGTGGTCAAGTTATTGGCGTTCATGGTCAATTAGCGACCGCCGCGTCACAAAGTTATTTGTGTGCGACAGCCTGTGATTCCGGAGAGTCTTGTGGAACCCGAAGGTAGCTTCTCCCCCCCCCCCCCCCCGTGGTCTTCTCGCCCTTGACCCCCGGCTCCGCAACAATATAATCATTGTGAAAGACTGAGTCAATCATCAAATACACAAACACAAAAGGTGATATTCAAAGAGAATTTTTTATTTTTATTTTTTGCTGATGTTATTGCAGTGGTTGACATTTGTGTGTCAGTGTCCGATTTTTTTGGATACATGGTCGAGGCTTATGGAAGAGCGAGAACAGAATGGAAGGCAACACAATGGAAAGGGGGAAACCAAAACAGTGGAGAACCCTGGTGTTTGGCTTTGGGTTTAAGGTGGTTGGCTTGGGATGTTAGCGTCCTGAGTTTGATCCCCTGTTTTCCATTGAATTAACACCAGGTGGGGTTCACTCAGCCTGCCATCCTTCAGAGGTTAGCAATATGAGTACCAGTGTACTGGTAATTGGGAATTACATCAGTGGCACAGCTGTGCCCTCAGCCAATGATGCTACCTGCAGCTTGTGCTGCTATGAAGGAAGAGGAGGAGGACCAACAGCAAAGTAGAAGTGAGAGTGAGATCAGGGGATGGAGGGAAGGACACATGGGTGAACAAGCTGCATACAAACGAATGAAATACCAGCAAGAAGAAGAAGGGGGGGTGGGGATGAAACAAAAGGAAGACACCAACTACCAACTAACAAAGGAAAGAGTAAGGGAAAAAGGAGGGTCATAATAACCTGGAAAAGGGGAGTATTTAGGATGGGGTCATTTGGGGTAGAAGCAATCATGAGAATCACGAGTATGGATGCGGGTCGTGGTGAGCAGTTCTTTTTAAGCCCTGAGGGAAGAATGGGTGAGAGAAAAGAGGAACAAATGAGTGGAGGTGAGCAGAGAGCTGTATTTGGAGTTTAACAAGAGGAGGGTTACTGGCAGACCATACGCACCCTCAGAAACCTGGGAGGGACTGAGCCATGGGGAGGCAGATTGTGCAAGACCAAAAAGACGTGTAGAATACAGAAGCCATCATCCGTCTGCGTTGTGAAAGTAACAGACCTAGACGCTCAGCTTCGTCATGGGAGATCTCAATGATTTGAAGGCCTTGGTTTCTATGGCGTTCAAGCTGAGCAAGCTCTGAGGCAGGGGAGTCAGCACAGAGGGAGAGCAGTATTCCATCAAGCTTGTAGCTGGATAGGCCTTGGCGGTGGATAGTTCAAGGTGTGCTAAGGAAGGACTTTGTACGACAGAGGATGCCTAGTTGGTGACTGGCTTGTGAGGCCAACTTTGGATTGTCAAGGTCTGAAGAGAGGGAAGAGGCTGCTACCTGTCTGTCTGAGGGTGTCATGCTAGAGGGTGGAGTCATCAGCAAATAGAAAAAAGAGCATTTTCCAGCAAGTCAGTGAGATCACTGATGAAGATCAGGAGTAGGACTGGGCAAGAGCACTGCCTTGGGCACTCCAGCCTTGCCAGAGAGAGGAGATGAAAGGATCCGTGAGAGCCACACTCTGGCTGACGAAGTTAGAGGACATCAGCAAGTCATGTGTGGATTGGCATTGGATTGCATAGCAGAGAGTTGGAGAGTAAGGCATGATGCTAGACTGTATCAAGAACTCCAGATATGTCTAGAGAGACTGGTCCTGTCTCATGTCTGACATTAATGCCTCCATCCATTTGTCGGGTGAGTAGAAAGCAGGCATGCCCAAGGTGGAGTGACCGGTCTGAAACCAAATTTTATGATCTGAGTTAAGGTTGTTGTTGGAAAAGGAATGTTTTCATTTTAACAGCGATGATGGATTCCATGACCTTGCTGATGATTGGAAGTAAGCTAATTTGTCAGTTGGTAAGAGGATCCGTTTTTGCACAACTTTTTATTTAGTGCAGTGATGTTGGCGATCCCAAGCAGATGGAAGATAGACCTAGGGTAAATGACAGGGTGAAAAAGGGCAGACAGACATTGTGCAAGAACAGAGAAGCAATTTTTTTTGGGACATGTTAAGCTGATGTTGTCTGCGCAGTTGCAGTTTCTGAGTTGAGCATTGCCAGAAACCATACCACCTTCTCAGGTGCAAAAGACACCTTCACAGGTGTAAGACAGGGTCGATCGGAAGTAAAACTGATTGGTCTGAGTTGTAGATTATCACGTGCCAGAGTTGAACTACAAGCAGGAAGTGATACTCTTAACAATTACCTTGTCCTGCGTTTCATACAGAATGTCCCTCGAATCTGAACGATTGGAACAGCATGTTGTTTGTCATCGTTGTTGTCTCGTTTACCTTTGCGAATTTTCCTCCTGGATTCATCAAGGCAGGTGATGGATTGATTCACGGCACGAATATCACAGCTTAACGAGGCACTCCACCCTGGGGCATTTGTGTGTGAACAGAGGGAGGGCGGGTTAGGAGGAGTGAGGGAGGAGGAGTTATCTTGGCGGGAGATGCGGGTGGTGGGGGCGTCTCGACGGGGGATCGTATGTGGGATTCGTACCGAATAAAGCCATGTGCGTGGGACGCGTCGGTGGGAAGTTGTTCTCACGACGAGCGAGGGAAGTGAATTTTGTATTGAAGATCCAAGTCGGGATGTGCATCAATATCGCCAGGAATGAATCGTGATCAAAATTGCCTTCGTTTTGTATCGAGTCATTCGATTTCTTCGAATGATTTTGCATTGATGATAATCAATTCGTTCCTCTTCACCTCATCTTCTTCACACGCATTTCTCATCGTTTGTTCTCCTCTCATTATATATATACGTTACACATTACATATATATTATATATTATATACATTATATATATATATATATATATATATATATATATACAGGTGTGTTTGTATTTACTCCAACAATACTTCAGTTCCACTCTTGGTTTATCCATTTACGGGTATTGGACCTTTTCAAAACTCTCACACCTTGATACCCAAACCCAATACTCTGCCTTGAAGGTCCAGCCTCTTGATTAATGTGTGTGTTTCATATATATATATATATATATATATACTATATATATATATATACATACATCATAGGTATATAACATATAATACTATAATTACATACATTACATATATATATATTATATATATCTGTGTGTGTGTGTGTGTGTGTGTGTGTGGGTATATATATATATATATATATTATATATAATATATAGATATATATATTATATATATATATATATAATATATATAATATATATATATATATATAATATATATATATATATAATATATATATATATATATGCCTGGTGTTGGCTAATGTTTAGGGTGGTGGTCTTGGGATCCTAGGGTCCTGAGTTCAAATCCCACTCAGCTGTTGAATTAATACCAGGTGGGGTTACCTCGGCCTGTCATCCTTCCGAGGTTGGCAAAATGAGTGCCAGCATGCTGGTAAAAGTTACTCCCAAAAGCTGCTCACACAGGATTACTCAAGGCTAACCACATCCTTATTTCTACACAGTGTCTTTATGAAACAACAAGCAAGAGTATTTTTCGTAATAGCTGCAAGCGTGAGTGAAAGTTAAAGTTGAGATAATACATAAGCTATTAGAAAAAGGTACAAATCCCAACATGTGTGTTATATGTGTGTATATGTGTGTGTATTTGTGTCAATGTGTATGTGTGTATAGTGTATATGTGTGTGTATATGTGTGTATTGTGAAATATGTATATGTGCGTATATGTGTTTGTGTGTATATGTGTATGTTGTGTGTATATGTGATAACATATGTATATGTGATATGTGGAACATGTGTATATATGTGTGTATATGTGTATATGTGTGATGTGTATAATGTATATGATGTGTGTGTATATGTTATATGTGTATATGTGTGTGTGTGTATAGTTGTATACATATGTGTACATGTGTGATATGTGTATATTGTGTGTGTATATGTGTACATGTGTACGTATGTGTATATGTGTGTATTCATGTGTACATGTGTATATGTGTGTGTATGTGAATGTGTGAAATGAGTGTGTACATGTGTATGTTATGTGTTGTATGTGTGTGTATAGGTATGTCTTGTGTGTATCATGTGTGTGATTGTGTGTATATGTGTGAATGTGTGAGTGTATGTGTGTGTAAGACATGTGTATGTGAACATGTTATATATGTGTATATGTGTGTGTATTATGTTACATGTGTATTGTGTGATTTATGTGTACATGTGTGTGTATATGTGAATATATGTGTGTATGTGAATGTGTGAAATGAGTGTGTACATGTGTATGTTATGTGTATGTATGTGTGTATGCGTGTATAGGTGTTCTGTGTGTATATATGTGTGTTATATATTATGTGTATATTTATGTATATTGTGTATGTATGTGTTGTGTGTCATATGTGTATATTGTGATATTGTGTATATGTGAATATATGTGTGTATGTAAATGTATGTATGTTGTATATGTGTGTAATGTGTATAGGTGTCTGTGTGTATTGTGTGTGTAATATGTGTAGTGTGTGTTATATGTGTTGTGTATATGGTATGGTGTGTATATGTGGTATATGTGTGTGTATATATGTGTACATGTGTAATGGTGTGTGTGTTGTGGTGTATATCGTGTGAATATATGTGAACATGTGTATATATATATGTGTATATGTGTATATATGTTGATGTGTATATGTGTGTATATGTGTGTGTATATATATATATATGTGTGTGAATAATATGTGTACATGTGTTATATGTGTGTGGATATGTGTATATATGTGTTACATGGTTATATGTGTGTATATGTGTATATTGTGTGTGTATATGTGATGAATATATGTGTTCATGTGTATATGTGTGTATATGTGTATATGGTGGTTTATATATGTGTATATGTGTGTATTTATGTGTACATGTGTATATGTGTGTATATGTGTCATATGTGAACATGTGTTATATATATATATATGGTGTGTGAATATATGTGTTACATGTGTATATGGTTTATGTGATATTGTATATATGTGTACATGTGGTATATGTGTAGTATATGTTATATGTGTGTATATATGTGTGTATATATGTGTATGTGTGTATATGTGTGTATGTGGAATGTGAGTGTATGTTGTGTATGTGTATGGTGTGTATATGTGTATGTGTGTATACATGTGTATATGTGTATATGTAACATGGTGTATATATATATATTATATATGTGTGAATATATGTGTACATGTGTATATTGTGTGTAGTGTGTATATGTGTGATATATGTGTACTGTGTATATATGTGTATTTATGTGTACATGTGTATATGTGTGTATATGTGTATATGTGTATGGAATGTGTGAAAATGAAGTTGTAAATTGTAATGTTATGTGTATGTATGTGTGATGTGTGTATATGTGTATAGGTGTGTATATGTGTGTGTATATGTGTGTGTATATATATGTGTATATGTGTATGTATATGTGTATGTAGTGTGTGTATATGTGTGTATGTCGTGTATATGTGAATATATGGTGGTATGTGAATGTGTGAAAATGAGTGTGTACATGGTGTATGTTATGTGTATGTATGTGTGTATATGTGTATATATGTGTTGTGTGTATATGTGTGTTATGTGTGTGTATTGTGTATGTGTGGTATGTGTGTATATGTGTGTTATGTGTGAATAATGTGACATGTGTATATCGTGTGTATATGTGTATATGGGTGTATATGTGTGAATATATGTACATGTGTTATATGGTATATTGGTATTTATGTGTTACATGTGTATATGTGTATATGTGATATATGTGTGTATTGTGAATGTGTGAAAATGAGGTGTGTCACATGTGTTGTTATGTGTATGTACCGTGTGTATAGGTGTGTCTGTGTGTATATGTGTGTGTATTATGTGTATGTATGTGTGTGTATTTATGGTGTGTATATGTTGTATGTTTGTGTATGTGTGTGTATATGTGTGTGATATGTGTATGTTATGTGTATGTATTGTGTATGTGTGTATATGTGTATAGGTGTGTCTGTGTGTATATGGGTGTATATATATATGTGTATATGTGTATGTATGTGTTGTGTATGTGTGGTATATGTGAATATATTGTGTGTATGTGAATGTGTGAAACGAGTGGTGTACATGTGTATGTTATGTGTATGTATGTGTGTATATGTGTGTATGTGTGTATATGTGTGTGATAAAATACATATGTATATGTGTATGTATGTGTGTGTAATGTGTGTGTGTGTATGTGTGTATTATGTGTTATATATGTGTGTGTATATATGTGTTATGTATGTGTGTGTGTATGTGTGTGTATATGTGTGTATATGTGTGTATATGTTGTATGTTGTGTATGTGTGTATATTTGTGTGTATATGTGTGGAATATATGTGTTTACATGTGTAATATGTGTGTATATGTGTGTGTATATGTGTGATATATGTGTACATGTGTATATGTGTATATTGTGTGTATTTATGTGGTACATGTGTATATGTGGTTATGTGTGTATGTGAATGTGTTGAAAATGAGTGTGTACATGTGTATTTATTGTGTATGGTAGTGTGTATATGGTATAGGTGTGTCTGTGTGTATATGTGTGTGTATATGTGTGTGTATATATATATATATGTGTATATGTGTATGGTGAAAATGAGTGTGTACATGTGTATTTATGTGTATGTACGTGTGTATAGCGTGTGTCTGTTGTGTTATATGTGTGTTGTATATATGTGTATATGTTGTATGTATGTGTGTGTGTATGGTGTGTATATGGTGTGTATATGTTGTATGTGTGTGTATATGTTATGTTTGTGTATGTGTGTGTATATGTGTATGTTTGTGTATGTATGAGTGTATGTGTGTATATGTGTCATAGGTGTGTTTGTGTGTATATGTGTGTGTATATATATGTGATATGTGTATGTGTATGTAAGTTGTGTATGTGTGTGTATATGTTGAATATATGTGTGATTTGTGAATGGTGTGAAAAATGAGTGTGTACATGGTATGTTATGTGTATGTATGTGTGTATATGTGTGTGTATGGTGTGCTTATATGGTGTGTGTAATATACATGTGTATATGTGTATGTATGTGTGTGTATGTGTGTTGTATATGTATGTATATGTGTGTGTATGTGTGTTGTATATGTGTGCGTGTTTTTCTTTCACTTGTCCCTTTAACCCCCCATGATTCAAAAGAGCTTCATGAACACTAATACGGGTCCACAGGGGGGGATCATGAAAATTCCTTGTTGAGTTAAGCTTCATGATTTCTCTTATATCTTTCTCTGTGCCGATCATAACGAACAGAACGGCTTGGAGACAGCACAGTGTGTGTGTTGTGTGTGTTGTGTGTGTGTGTGTGTGTGTGGTGTGTGTGTGTGTGTGTTTGTTTTGTGTGGTTTTGTTTGTGTGTTTTTTATTTGGGGGGGGGTTTTTTTGGGGGGGGGGGGGGGGGGGGGCAAAAAAACTGGAAAGGAAAGTGAATGGGTTGGGAAAGCGAGGCGTTCACCGGCGAGAAAGCGAGCAAGACGTGCAGGAGGAAACGACGGTCCTGCCAGGGTCAAAGAAGCTCTGTAGAGACTCCAGCGACAGGTGAGGGATCGGAGCACGGTGGGATTGATACCATCAGGCAGGTGGCTCCAAGCGCGGGCCGTTGGACCGGCTTGAAAGCTTCGCGCACGGGAGCGAGAGTGCGGCGGCTTGTACGAGCGTGACTTGACAGACAAGACATGCCTCGGGTGTTCGTTGATTTAAACGCCGTCTAATAACGAGATTAATTGAGAATCGATTAAACGTCATGAAGCTTGAGGGTGGTGCTGGGAGCGAACGTGCGGCGCGGTGAGCAGATGAGAGTGCCAGCTTGTTCGTGAGCAACGGGGAAAAAGCGAGCAAGCCCAAAACATCGATGTATCTGTTTTGCAACATGCGCCGATTTGGAACCTTGCATCGGGGGGGGCGACGTCCACAGGGTAAAAGATGTGTCTGTAACAATAGCTTCATGTGATCGTCATTCGGAGATTGTCGAAAGCTCGTTTCTAAACTGGAAGGCTCACCCGTCAGGGGAGACGGTGAGGACTTTGGTTGCCACCGCACCATCAATTGCTTGTTTTAACGGGGGCAATGATCATTGGACACATTTGATCACACTGCCTGGATATATGGTTCGAAAATCCGGGATGCAACCACGTCCACGTCCACGTCCTTACTGGTTCATGATGCTTGGTAATTCGCGAACTTCACGATTAACGTGCCATGGAAAATTCCGAGACGAACGATATCCGTGGGGAATTCTTGGTGCACAAAGTTATTTCAAGCTCTGTTTGAACTCGCGATATTCTTTCTCTCACTTTGATCAACCGAAGCGATCCCATCCACAGGTACAGCGGAGTATTCCGTTGGGTGACGGGGATGTGTGGTTCGCGGGGTTTTTGCTGATGTATTTATCAAGTTATTGAGATGGTTTGTCCTTTTGGCGTTGAAAGGTATTTGCAGGATTTTGATAAAACAAATTACAAAGCACTTGGATGTTTAGCAGTACAATGGATGACGGTTTTCCACTATTGACAATCATTGTAAGTTTGGGGAAATGCAGTAAAGAGCAAGAAACTTAACTCTCCTCTTATGCTGATCGTGTGACATCTCTGATATCTATTCATGACCCCGTTCCTTGTTCGCGATAAACCAACGTATTGTGCCTCTCTTTTCCGATAACAATGGTATTGTGCCTCTCTTTACCGATAACCAATGTATTGTGCCTCTCTTTACCGATAACCAACGTATTGTGCTTCTCTTTACCGATAACCAATGTATTGTGCCTCTCTTTTACGATAACCAATGTATTGTGCCTCTCTTTACCGATAACCAACGTATTGTGCCTCTCTTTACCGATAACCAATGTATTGTGGCTCTCTTTTACGATAACCACGTATTGTGCTTCTCTTTACCGATAACCAATGTATTGTGCCCCTACTTTTCCGATAAACACATATTGTCCCTATTAGCATAACACAATGTATTTGATCCAAATGAGCAAAATACAATGTATTGTGCCCCTAGTAAACAATAACAATGTATTGTGCCCCTCGTAAACAATACATAATGTATTGTGCCCCTCGTAAACAATAACATAATGTATTGTGGCCCTAGTTTCCGATTAACACAACATATTGTCCCCATTTAGCAATAACACAATGTATTTGATCCCCAAATGAGCAAAAAATTACAATGTTATTGTGGCCCCTAGTTAAAACAATAACATAATGTTTTTGTGCCCTAGTAAAACAATAACATAATGTATTGTGCCCCTAGTAAACAATAACACTAATTATTGTGCCCTAAGTAAACAATAACATATGTATTGTGGCCTTGTTTTCCGATAAACACAACATATTGTCCCCTATTTTAGCAATAACACAATGTATTTTGATCCAATGAGCAAAAAATTACAATGTATTTGTGCCCCTAGTAAACAATAACATAATGTATTGTGCCCCTAGTAAACAAATAACATAATGTATTGTGCCCCGAGTAAACAATAACATAATGTATATGTGCCCCTAGTAAACAATAACATAATGTATTGTGCCCCTAGTAAACAATAACATAATGTATTGTGCCCTAGTAAAACAATAAATAATTATTGTGCCCCTTAGTAAACAATAAACATTAATGTATGTGCCCCTAGTAAACAATAACCATAATGTTATTGTTGCCCTAGTAAACAATAACAATAATGTATTGTGCCCCTAGTTAAACAATAACATAATGATTGTGCCCCTAGTTAAACAATAAACATAATGTTCTGTGCCCCTAGAAAACAATAACATAATGATTTGTGCCATAGTTTGCCAATAACATATGTGTGTTGCCCCGAGTTAGCATGATTCAATGGTTGTGTATCAGTTGCATATCAAGTATTGTTGCCCCTAGGTGATGCAATGCCACAACATATCGTTGCCCCATAGTTCGCAACAACAACATGTCGTGCCCATAGTTAGCATACCCCCATCATTGTTGCCCTGTTAGCAATAACCAAACATATCGTGCCCATAGTTTGCAACCAACAACATGTCGTGCCCATAGTTAGCAATAAACCAAACATATCGTGCCCATAGTTAGCAACAACAATGTATTGTGCCCCTTGTTAGCAATAACCAACATATTGTGTCCTAGTTAGCAATAACATAACGTATTGTGTTCCCTGTTTTAGCAATGACACAACGTATTGTGTCCCTAGTGGCAATAACACAAGTATTTGTGTCCTAGTTAGCAATAACACAACGCATTGTCCCTAGTTAGCAATATCAAGGTATTGTTGCCCCTAATGGGGGAAGTCGAGCCCAACGAACGAACGTTACCCCAGAAAGCCCTTGATCGTTCATTTACCGGTGATAGTTATCCCCTTCCCCAACTCAGCGCGAAGAAGGCGTTTTTGTTATCACTTCTGTGTGTCTGTCTTGTGTAAACTGTCCGAGCCGTACCTTTTTACCATTTGGGAGCCTTGTCATTCAAAATTTTCAACATAACTTAATGATGAAAAATATGTTAGAGGCAAAATTAATTATTTTGTTAAAAGGTCCAAAGTCAGGCGTCGATAAAATTCATCATACTTCATCCAATTGACCAGAAATTTCAAAGATTATTTATATATGGGTCACTGGAATTAGTTCACTAATCAAAAATATATAAAGCTGTTTGTTGTTTTTTCCCAATCAAAAGGTCAAAGTCAAGGTTGCATTTAAAATCGTCAATTTTATTCCGATTGAACCTGTAACTTAATAATCCGCACATCGAGTCACTGAATTGGTCACCAATTCAAAAGCTGGAATCCGATTTTGTGTTTTTTGTGAAAAGGTGAAATGTCAAGGCCTCCATAAAATCATCAATTTTCATCCGATTGACTTGTCATTTGAGGTAGGGTTGCATATTAGGTCACTGAAGCCGATTTGGCCTTTGAGGTCAACAAGGTCAGGTCGCCTTGAAATCCTCAATTTTTTGTTTTGTTTTTGTTTTATCTGGTTCATCATGTTTAGCATGTTGGAAGAAAAGAGTTGAATACAAAGCGGATGTGGACGGGCTTTGCTTTTCAGATGCTTTTATAGTTATCAATGTGTTCAATTCGCGGTTAAAGGTTTCTCACCAAGGTCAGTCAGGCGTAGTTCATTAGTTCTGTGCACATACGTAAGCAAGAGATCCCTTCTTGGATGGGCCGGTTTGTGCTCCGTGCTGCATCTTGTACCAGACCTGAACTTTCACAACAAACATCCATTTGTTCGAACGCTCCATTTCGGATTAGAGCGAAGCAGAATGTGCTATACCCCATGTGGTGTGTGTGTGTGTCTTGTTTATCATTATTTTATTATTGTTGGAGCTTGCATTTCCACAAGCCAATGGCTACTATAATGTGTGGGCTGCACAAATAAATTTTAGGACAGAGAAACAGAATAAACCTTGTTTCTTATATATCATTGTTGATCATGTGGGAACAGAAGGGTTAAGTCTTTTTGAAGGAAGACGAGAAGACCGTCTTACACGATGTGGGTTGATACTGTATCCTGGTGGTGCTTCAGTCCTTTGGTGCATTTTATGGCGTCTCAAATGTGACTCGAAGAAGGTGTACGAGTGCACGGCTGGTAGTGAAACTTGTTCAGGGATCGACCAACACAGTTTAGTCAACTCTTTACAAGACACACCAGGAATCTTCAGCGTCGATCAGCAACCAATGTGGGAATATGGGTCCTCAGCTTCATGCTTAAAAAAAGTGTCCTCCGATGACGGTGCACTCATGATGTAAACGCCATGCCTGCGGAAACACAGGGATGACCGTTCGTTTCGGTCTGGAACATACCTGAATATGTGTACAAACAAAATATAGCCTCTCATGCTTGGCCTTTTATTGGGCTTAAAATGACCTGTTGAGACTTAGCTTTAAGTTAGACCCTTTATGGTCTGTAAGTACTTGGACATTTC
>CM068965.1:10216643-10232407 GCA_035128595.1 Eptatretus atami
AAGGCGCGGGTGGCGTGTGGAAAGTCAAGGAGTGAGGAGTGCAGCGTTTCTTCTCGCACGTTTTCTAATGAGAAAAGCTCAGAATGTTATCCTTCCCACCACCACCACATCAACTTCTATGATTTCTGCCTCCTACTCTTCGTCCAAACACTCCCCATCCTTCACAGATCCTCTATGTAAAACATGAAAGCTATTCATTCATATCTCGAAACAGGTTCCTCACAGTTCTGCTTGCTGTGCATTCTGACATCAGTTATATCGTTAGATGTCCTCCAGTGTCTTGTCCGAGATTCTACCATTGCCCAACACACACACCACCACACACACACACACACACACACACACACACTAATATGGTGCCAAAAGTTTTGCTCCGTTAGGAAATTTATTGAGTGAGACTGATGAACAAAACAGACACAAGCCGATGAATGCTTTGGCGAATACATCGTCCCCGACTGGTCAATGAATGTTCTCGGAGTTACAAAAAAAATGTTAGCGTTTGAACGCTGGACACGCTCGAGCCGATCTGGAAACAAAATGAAGAAGAAAACCTTTCACCCACCGTGTGTTCGTTCGTTTTCTTGCTTTTGCCTAATGTTCTCGTTTAAATAACCACGATTGTCACATGCATGAAGCCACACTGCTTATTGGCTTCGTGCACATATAAATACATTGTGGTTTTACACCTGGATCATTTTAATATCGTGGGCATGGGTACAACCGGCCTAGCCTGAGGCCTTGCCGATCTGTGCTTCATGCACCATGGCGAGCGCATGTATATTGGGGTTGCAGGTCACCGGCAGCTGTCGCACGCAATGGGATGCTAACAGGCAGCGCGGTAGGTGTCAGGACAGCTGAAACCTGACCCTGTTATAATTTACTCAGTTGAAAAAAAGATATTTTCAAGTTTTGAAAAGGTAAAATCTTTGTGAAAATTGTCAAAAACGCCATGAAACTCCGGACTTATTCTCTCCTTTGATAATAAAGCACAGTTTGTACCAAGGTTTTTTCATGTATATATAGTGCCAAGGCTCGTCAAGAGAGCCTAATACACAACGCACAGCAAGTGGGGCATGAGAAACAGAGGGGCGGCGAAGGACCGGAACAAACAGTGACGGGAAACGGACATTAGGAGATATGTGGAGGGAGGGATGGGGCAGGCGAACACGCGGAATACAGATGGAATTCAGGGACTTTCAGGAAGAAAGCAGAGAATTGTCAAGTAGGGGACTTGGGGCTGATTACGGGGGGTAGAAAAGATTGAGGATGTGGTGCGGGGACGATAAGAGAGGTCGGTGCAGTGACACGCCTGTAAGGTTCGTGATATCGTTCATAAGGGTATGGGAAAAACCACAGTGGTTCGACAGACGCACAGACAGACGAGCAGATGGCAGCAGACGGCGACAAACATTCCGTCACTCCGGTGTGAAAGCCGGAGGATATATAATTGTAATTCTATCCTACTATAAAAGGGCCATGGCTGTTTGTATATTTGTTGTGCGATAACTTCGAGAACGGCATTAACGGATTTTCATGACCTATCACACGTGGATTCAAGGCTCAACTAGGACGGTTTTGCCACAAAGAGGAGAAATTGTCATTCAGATACGTCATGGTGAAACTGCAATGCCATCCTTGTGACCTCTCTTCTCTCTGCATCTCTGCTCCTCATGTCCCTCTCTCCCTCTCTCCCTATTTCCTCTCTCCCTCTCTACGCCCTCACCCCCTCCTCTCTTCCCCTCTCTCTCTCCCCCCCCACCCCGTTTCCAATCTGTGTTCCTGTATTGTAATCAATATCAGTGGTGCCCCTTTTAGAGTTGAGAAACTGTCTCAAATGTATTGTGATTGGTGTTATTTCCTCCATTCAAAGGAGGAAGTTTGTTTTTTCTTGTTACCATTTTTCCGAGATGACCTCAAATTTATACTGATCGGAGTGGCATTCTCATGGCACCATTGATGAGGGCACCTTGATGGAGGGTACCGATTGAATGCCAACGGAGCGGCACCATAGATGCCATAAAAAATCCACCCTTCACATGAGAGTACTTGCTATTGTGCAGTTCATATTTTTCTTGTTGTAGTTTCAAAGAGGATCTACGAGGTCCAACGTTTTTCCGTTTTTACATATCGCTGCCCAACGATCAGCTGGACCTATGATTCTAATTTCTTAAACAAACCTACTAATGATGTCGCCACCAATGGTGAAATTCTCTTAATCGACAAGCAGTGCGATAATACACGAAAGTTCTGTGTGGACGACAGCAGCAGAGAGCAAACAAATAAACAAACAGACCCAAATACATACCTCTCATTCTTCGGCATGAGGGTAACTAGAGCGAGCACTACGAGTACTAGAGCGCATCACCATTCGCCGCAAACGCTGATTCAGCGTAGAACATATCGCGCCAATAATTTTGGAAATATCTGCTATCCATCAATGCGTAAAGAATCACTATGAAATAAAAATTTCGTATCCGATACTGGGAATTCGAGATCTTCACCAAATCGAATCAATTTCGTTTTGTTACACCTCGTCCAATCTTTCTCTTCAGTTTCGTAACCGAATCTTCCACAACTTTTTGAGGATTATTCTGCTAGATATCGTTTTAGCCCTATCCTACAATGGTGAGAATCACCTTCAAAAAATTATCGGATCCAGATCCACAATTTGATCTTAACAAATTGCAATCACTTCTTCTTCACACATACCAACTGATCTACCCAACAAGTTTCGTCAAAATCCTGTCCACACACCTTTTTGACGACATCTGCTATATATCGTTTTGGCTCATATTATAAATGGTGAAGAACTACAGCTTAAAATCTACACTGGTTACAAAGAAATTTAGGCACGCATAGAAAATAGGTGTTCTAACCCCATATTTGGGGTGCTTTTCAGATACGAAATCCCATTTTTCACTCATCACTTAGTTTTTGCGAACATAATGTTAATTACTGACGTACATGTTTACTTAGCCCTAAGACCCAAAAATATTTAATATCTAATAAATAAATTATTAAGAAAAAATCATAAAAAAATACACATTTATTTATAATTAAGGCCATTATTATTATATAAATATGGATTGTGAAGCAAAAAAAACTAGAGGTGACTAGACAAAACTTTTAGAAATTTGAATTCATTCATTCAAATATTACTAGAAAACCCTTATCACATGCTTGCTCAGAATTTTTTTTTTTGTAAACCAGTGTTTTGTAGCCCATCTGGATCTTCACAAAAATATATAGTTTGTTTTGTTCTACACCAACCTGGCCACCAATTTTCATCAAATTTCCACCTTTTTGAATTATCTGCCAGATAATGACAAACAGACCAGCAACACACATGAAAGATGGACGCGGCAGGCCACGATACTTGCAAATCCAACAAACAAATTTACCTCACGCGAAATACATCAGTGTTAAATTCAAATGACCAAATATAGCAAGTCCTCTTCAATTTCAAGCTGAATCGGTGAAAATGACAATTTTAAAATTCAGGGCCTACGTTGGCCTTTGCTGATGGTAACTCAAAAATAATGTGTGTCTTGATTCAGTGACCTGATATGAAAAATCCTCTTCAAATTCAAGTCAATTAGATGAAAATTTGAGATTTTAGAATACTCCTAGTTGTCTGACCTTGGACCTCTGCTCCGACCATTGGTCCTGTCGCCTCAACACATATTGTGGCTGGTTTAATTCATGACCTGAAATTAATATCCCTTCCAATTTCAATGAATCAGATGAAAATTTGACAATTTTAGAAATTCGGCCTATGTTGGCCTCTTGGCCTTTGGAACCTCAAAATAATTTGGTGTTTGATTCAGTGACTGATATGAACATATACTCTCAAATGTCAAGGTCAAATGATGCAATTTGAGCTTTTGAAATCCCTTAGTTGTTGACCTGGACCTTCTTCTGACTTTTGGTCCATGTTGACCTCAAAATATAATTGGGCTGTTTGACTTCAGTGACTCTAGAATGTACATCCCTTTCAACTTCAAGTGATCGGATGAGAAATTGAGGATTTTAGAAATTCACCTTCGTTGTTTACCTTGGGAATATGTTGACTTTTGTCTATGTTGACCTTAAGAATAATTGGCTGTTTTTGATACAATCACTGAAATATGAATCCTCTTCAATTTCAAGAATTGGATGAACAATTGACATATTTAGAAATTCGCCTACGTGGCCTTTTGGCCTTGTGGACTCAAAATAACTTGGTATGTTTGAATTCAGTGACCTATATGAAAATCCTTCTTCAAGTATTCAGTCACATTAGATGAAATTGAGCACCTGTTAGAAAATAGTACCCTAGTTGTTGACCCTTTGACCTGCTGCTCGACCATTTTGTTCCATGTCACCTCAAATTAATGGCTGGTTTAATCAGTGACGTACTATAAATCCTCTTCGAATTTCAAGTGAATTCAGATGAAAAATTGACAGATTTTAGAAATACGGCCTATGTTGCCTCTTTGGCCTTTGTTGGACCTCAAATTAATTGGTGTTTGAAATTCCGATGACCTGATACTGAAAATCCTCTCAAATTTCCAAGTCAATTAGATGCAATATGAGCTTAAGGAAATCCACTCTTAGTTGTGACCTTGGACCTCTTCTGCAATTTTGTCCATGTTGACCTCAAAAATTGGTGTTTGATTCATGTGACCCTGAAATATAAATCCTCTTCAAATTTCAAGTTGACTCGGTGGAAAGATTGAGATTTTAGAAATCTTACCTTCGTTGTTTACCTTGGGAATATGTTGACCTTTTGGTCTATGTTGACCTTAAGAATAATTGGCTGTTTGAATACAATAACCTGAAATATGAATACCTCTTCAAATTTCAGTCAATTGGAGGAAAATTGACAATTTTAGAAATTTGGCCTATGTTGGCCTTTTGGCCTATGTTGAGCTCAAAAATAATTGGTGTTTGAATTCAGTGACCTGATATGAAAATCCTCTTCAAATTTCAGTCAATTAGATGAAAATTGAGGGATTTTAGAATATTACTTGATTGTTGACCTTGGACCTCTGCTGACATTTTGACCTCAAACCAATTGGCTTCTTGCATGTGACAAACTCTACCAGTGTGTGTTCGTGAAGATCGGTTTAAAATTCTTGACCTCTGAGCGATAAACATAAAAACAAACAAACAGATAAAAAGAATAACGCACGCAACCAACATTGAAAATGTTTCCATTTTTCACAAGTAACAAAAGGACAGACCGGGGTGAAGCAGAACCTCTTCCACCTTCGGTGCGAGGAAACAAGAAAACTTCACAGCTTGGTCCTGGATCGAGAACCTTCACTTGAACGGACGTGGATACTTCGAGATCTGGGAAGGCTCCATTCCATCTTCTGAAACTTGAATGTGGAGATAACGACACGCACGCACACACACACCATGTTTGAGCCAATTTAGCCGCATGCGGAAGCGTCCACCAGTGTGTGTTTTTTATCAATCTGAAGTTCATATGACAGACAGTCTCTTGTGGTTTCAATGTTTAATGTCAGACCGTTCAAACATCTGCTGTGTTCATTCTCGCTCATTCGTGGCACTCCTTTTGTCGGCGTCTGTTTGCACCTCCTGTCATCATGCACCACGAGACTGATATGCTTATGCCGGTTGTTCTGAGATGGAGTGAAACAACGCACGATGTGCAAAGGTAGACCTGTTCCCACGACATCTCGATATACGAGGAGTGTTGTCGTCGAAGATGTTAGAATGTTGGTGATTGTAGGACAACCCGGGCCACTTGGTTACAACTACCCCGCCGTCTTTGAACTCCGTGACTTTCTCTGGCGATGCATCGTTCTATTTTAGAGCAACCCTGTCTACTCAGCCGCCGATGTCTATGATTACATGGCAATTAATAATGATAATCTTATTGTGCGGGTCATGGGTCAGATTTAATTGGGTCACCACCACAAGTCTCAGACCCCAATGATTCGATAAATGAAGGTTTTTTTTGGAAACAAAGTCGAGGTTTGTAGAGGAGCCAGAATATCGAACGGAACAGGGGTGTAACCGTAGGAACAGGAGAAAGAGAGGAGGGAAACACACCAACAGGCAATGTTGGGACAAAAGAGGGGAGCTTGGAGAAAAAAAGTGGATGTGGGAATAATGAGGAGTAGGAGAGAAGCAGGGGTGTGAACAATATGGATACACACAAAAAAACACTCTCACGGAAGGAAAAAAACTGGAAATTTGTTGGAGGGAAGTGATTTAAAGGGGGTAGAAAAGATCATGGTTTTGGATGGGGATGATCTGGAGGTGGTGAACAGGCTTTGTTTCCACGGCAACAAACTGAGCAAGGTTGAGCAGGGTGCCATCCCAGAAGGGGAAGCAGTACTCATCAAGCTGCAGATGAATGCCTTGAAGGTTGGTGGATGAAAGATCTTACCTCATGTTGTGTCAGAAAAGCACAACATGAAGTTAAAAACATTTCAATCACCGAAATAACTACGAACCGCACTGCGTTAGACACATACCTCGCCAGGCTGAACATTTACGTTTTTGTACCCCACTGCATGGCAGCATCTGGATCCGATCTTAACCAAAATCTAATGGGCTTCTTTGTCACCTAACACAACTCATCACCAGTTTCATCATAATCCATCCACAACGTTTTGAAATGTCATGTTATGTATCGTTTTTGTGTCAATTCTCTCAATCGTGAAGAAACACTTAGAACCTAATTTTTAAATCCTCGTGGAGGATCTCTAAGTCTACTCACGTTGTTGTTCTTCATCTTCTTCTGGGACTTTTGTTTCACAGCCTACATTTTCATTCGAAACTTCCTGAAACTTGCATATATATGTAAAAATACCCTGCACAGACAGTAACCCATCTCCGATTTTGAAAATTCCTCCTAGAAAGAAAGTTGACGTCATAATATCGCCGCTAATGGAAATCGCCTATACCATTATCTCCGAAACTAGGCAAGCTGTTTGAATTTTGTTTGCGGAATCGAACATGGGCATTAGCAGAGATGAATTACGCACATATGATGCATCACTATGACGTCATATAAATTTTTATGACGTATTCCTATTTTTTGACATTTTTTGTTTCACAACCAGATTTCATCGGATCTTCGTGAAACTTGCCATGTATATGCAGAAAGCCCCGTGCAGCATAACCATCTCCGATTTTGAAATTCTTCCTAGAAAAAAAGTTGACGTCATAATATCGCCGCTAATGGAAATCGCCTATACTCATATCTCCGAAACTAGGAAATGTTTGAATTTGTTTGTGGAATCAAAGCCGGGCATTAGCACAGATAATTTATCGCAAACCGATACATCACAATGCGTCATATTCGTTTTATGACGTCATCATTAAGAGGACGAGGATCTTAGCTCATTTGAGCTTGTTTTTTCTAGTATCCGGATCTGAATATTCACCAAAATCTAATCAATTCATCCAGGTGTTACAACCTGGTCCTGGTAAAGGGCTCGAGTACAGCCTATTGTTCCGGAGGTCCTAATTGACATGCTCGGGAGACAATACGTAACCCCGTGTCGCGGTCGCGCCATCTAAGCAGTCAGATGCGACCGAGCGACGTTTCCATCCAAATGCTGATGTTCAACCCCACTCTCAACACACCATATGCAAATGTATGCAAATCCAGTAATGCAATGGGAATTCAAAATAGTGGAATGAATGCAAATCCCTTACTCAGGTAAAGCAAACACAGGTGTACCACCAAGCAATAAATAAATTATTCAACAATAAAACTCCACGAGTGTAACACGTGACACACATCAACCTAAACACTAGGTTTGTCCGAATCTGTCCATAAGGTTGAGATATTGTTCTCACAGACAGACAAACAGGGGTGAAAACATAACCTCCATTCAATTCAGGTGGCGGAGGTAACTAGAGAATTCATAGAACACCTACCCAGGCAATCTTGAGAAAAAGAACTTAGTAAGTCTTTTAAACTTCACTTTGCTTTTCCGAGCACGATCTAAGTTTGCTTTGTCGTGAACCTTGTTATAACAGGTGTGATGTAACACAGCGTTAGGAACCACTGTATTTGTCAGAATGCAGAATCTCAATTAGCTCTCATACGACTCGACTTGATTAAAAAATAAGTATTCTGCCTCAGGGTTGTTGCTGATCTCATAGTTTTTCAGTTATTCCTTCCCTAAGGCATGAGATGCCATTGTTTGCTGATTCTCATAGTTTGTTATTCTGCCCTAAGGGCATGAGAAGGCATTTTGCTGATCTCTCGTTTTTTCAGTTATTCTGCCCTAAGGGCATGAGATGCCATTGTTGCTGAGTCTTATAGTTTTTGTTATTCTGCCCTAAGGGCATGAGATGGCATTGTTTCTGATTCTCATTTTTTTCAGTTATTCTGCCCTCAGGCAGACGAGAAGCATTGTTGCTGGCATGGTAAACGAGAGGCATGTTGTTGATTCTCATATTTTTTTCAGTTATTCTGCCTCAGGGCATGAGATGACATTGTTGTTGATTCTCATAGTTTTTATGTTATTTGCCCTAAAGGCGCGTGTCACCACCTTGACGATTTAGCCAGCAATGGCAACGGACAAAATGTATGTAAAAACGTTGGCGTACGCTGAAATTTGATGTTTTAAAAAAGTTTTGGTCGTATTCATAACGTGTTGGTCGTATGCATAACATATAGTAACAGGCACAGAACGTTTCGTTGTTTTCGATAACTTATACCAACGAATGCTTAGCCTGTTGCGGCGTTCACAACCTATGCCCAACGATAGTTTAACTTAGGCATAGCGCGCTGCACATATCGCGACGAACTCGTGGCGTAGCCTGTAAAAAACCTGCCGCACGCCGATTTAAATCATAACCGCCTGAGAATTGGAAGTGTCAACCACGCAGTCACACCTTGACGATTTAGCCAGCGTATGCCGACCTATGAAAAAATGTGTCTAAAACGCTGGCACACGTCGAATACGGTATGGGTAAGTTGTGTATACGTTAAGAGCACGCTGAAAAAACGATGAAGTTCGCTGTCATATGTGGTACGTCTAGTACGTCGTGAAATTTCAAGCATGCTGAAAATTTTACGACGTACTCGCCGTATGGCTCACACGTTCGCTACGCTGGGAATAAGTTGTAGGCACGATATGCGATCGTTGACACACGTCGACACAAGTTACTTGTAAGTTACTCATAAGTCGAAACACGTCGAGGTAATGTTTAGCATACCCGAAACTTTTTTCTCCGTCAAGGCACATTTTCTTTTTTCTCCTTGGCTCCATGAAGGCACTGACGAAATATCTGAAGTTGTGTTGTTTTTAAATTTTTTAGTCTATCACGAATTTTAAAATATATTCGGACATTTGCTTTTAAGTTTCGACGTCGACCTGACATATCCTCAAACAGAAATATTCACAGAGGAGGAACTAAGAATAAGACATGAGCAAACTGAAGAGGAAATCGGACGTGACGTAACGCACGTGACAAATATCGGAAGTTATTGTTGTTGTTTTTTTTTTAAACGCTGCCAATACGCCAATGATACGGTCGCTGTAAATTAGAAACACGTTCAGTAAGTTCTGTGGTCGTCCGGAAGACGTCAATCAAATACGTCTACATACGTCAATATGCGTTGGAGGTACGTTACACATAGTTCAAAGCACGTTACTCATAGGTTAGAAATAAGTTTTGGGTACGCTAAGCATTACCTGGACGAGTTTCGACTTATGAGTAACTTACAAGTAACATGCCTCGACGTGTGTCAAGGATCGCATAACGTGCCTCGACGTGTGTCAACGATCGTGTAACGTGCCTACAACACGTTACTCATTAGGTTATAAATAAGTTTTGGTACGCTAATCCATTACCCGACGTGTTTCGACTTATGAGTAACTTACAAGTAACGTGTGTGTCGACGTGTGTTCAACGATCGCATAACGTGCCTACAACTTATGCGAGCGTAGCGGAACGTGTGAGTCATATGCTGGCATAGGTCGTAAAATTTCAAGCATGCTAAAATTTGAGGACAACCGCAACGTACAACGATGAAAGCCAGCGTACTACGACGTATGGCAGTGTTTTTCAGCGTGCTCTTAACGTATACAAACTTACCCATAACGTATTCGGACGTGTGCCGGCGTTTTAGCCCAATTTTGCATACGTCAGGCATACGTTGGCTAAATCGTCAAGGTGTGACAGGGCCTTAAGGGCATGATATGCCATTGTTGCTGATTTTCATAGTTTTTATGTTATTCTGCCCTTGGGGCATGAGAAGGCATTGTTGCTGATTCTCATAGTTTTTATGTTATTCTGCCCTAAGGGCATGAGATGCCATTGTTGCTGATTCTCATAGTGTTTATGTTATTCTGCCCTAAGGGCATGAGATGCCATTGTTGCTGATTCTCATAGTTTTTATGTTATTCTGCCCTAAGAGCATGAGATGCCATTGTTGCTGATTCTCATAGTTTTTCTGTTGGTCTGCCCTAAAGGGCATGAGAAGGCATTGTTGCTGATTCTCATAGTTTTTCTCAGTTATTCTGCCCTCATGGCAGGAGACAGCATTATTGCTGATTCTCATAACTTATCTCACAGTTATTCTGCCCTCATGGCAGGGGACAGCATTATTGCTGATTCTCATAACTTATCTCACAGTTATTCTGCCCTTAGGGCATGAGTATTTTCCAAGTACTGCGAAATGGGAAGTTTTTGAAATTTCTAAAAAGGCAGTTTGTGTTCTACTGTGTTCAAGTATATAATTAATTTTAAATAAAATAATGATTTTAAAGGCTGTAGAAAAAAAACCTCAGCAAGTTTACTGCCATTGATGCAGCGGCTTTCATACCACCTTATTTAACATGTTACATGAGTAAGCTGTTAGGGTAAAGGGTAAAGGGTTAGGATTCGCCGGGTTTTTTTTAGCCGGTACGTCCTTAGCAGTTACACTCGGATGCATCTGATCCGGTAAGGTGATCCGGTTTGAACAAGGCGCATTGAGGGCGTGTCCCCCGGTAATTATATCACCTGACCATTAGGTAAATGGTATTTATTAGACGGAGGACCGAAGTCACGTGGTAAAGTTATTGGCGTTCATGGTCAATTAGCGACCCGCCGCGTCACAAAGTTATTTGTGTGCGACAGCCTGTGATTCCGGAGAGTCTTGTGGGAACCCGAGGTAGCTTTCCCCCCCCCCCCCCCCCCGTGGCTTCTCGCCCTTGACCCCCGGCTCCGCAACAATATAATCATTGTGAAAGACTGAGTCAATCATCAAATACACAAACACAAAAGGTGATATTCAAAGAGAATTTTTTATTTTTATTTTTTGCTGATGTTATTGCAGTGGTTGACATTTGTGTGTCAGTGTTCCGATTTTTTGGGATACATGGTCGAGGCTTATGGAAGAGCGAGAACAGAATGGAAGGCAACACAATGGAAAGGGGGAAACAAAAACAGTGGAGAACCCTGGTGTTTGGCTTTGTGGTTAAGGTGGTTGGCTTGGGATGTTAGCGTCCTGAGTTTGATCCCCTGTTTTCCATTGAATTAACACCAGGTGGGGTTCACTCAGCCTGCCATCCTTCAGAGGTTAGCAATATGAGTACCAGTGTACTGGTAATTGGGGAATTACATCAGTGGCACAGCTGTGCCCTCAGCCAATGATGCTACCTGCAGCCTTGTGCTGCATATGAAGGAAGAGGAGGAGGACCAACAGCAAAGTAGAAGTGAGAGTGAGATCAAGGGGATGGAGGGAAGGACACATGGGGTGAACAAGCTGCATACAAACCGAATGAAATACCAGCAAGAAGAAGAAGGGGGAGGTGGGGATGAAACAAAAGGAAGACACCAACTACCAACTAACAAAGGAAAGAGGTAAGGGAAAAAGGAGGGTCATAATAACCTGGAAAAGGGGAGTATTTAGGGATGGGGTCATTTGGGGTAGAAGCAATCATGAGAATCACGAGTATGGATGCGGGTCGTGGTGAGCAGTTCTTTTTAAGCCCTGGAGGGAAGAATGGGTGAGAGAAAAGAGGAACAAATGAGTGGAGGTGAGCAGAGAGCCTGTATTTTGGGAGTTTAACAAGAGGAGGGTTACTGGCAGACCATACGCACCCTGCAGAAACCTGGGAGGGACTGAGCCATGGGGAGGCAGATTGTGCAAGACCAAAAAGGACGTGGTAGAATACAGAAGCCATCATCCGTCTGCGTTGTGAAAGTAACAGACCTAGACGCTCAGCTTCGTCATGGGAGATCTCAATGATTTTGAAGGCCTTGGTTTCTATGGCGTCAAGCTGAGCAAGCTCTGAGGCAGGGGAGTCAGCACAGAGGGGAGAGCAGTATTCCATCAAGCTTGTAGCTGGATAGGCCTTGGCGGTGGATAGTTCAGGTGTGCTAAGGAAGGACTTTGTACGACAGAGGATGCCTAGTTGGTGACTGGCTTTGGAGGCCAACTTTGGATTGTCAAGGTCTGAAGAGAGGGAAGAGGCTGCTACCTGTCTGTCTGAGGGATGTCATGCTAGAGGGTGGAGTCATCAGCAAATAGAAAAAAGAGCATTTTCCAGCAAGTCAGTGAGATCACTGATGAAGATCAGGAGTAGGACTGGGCCAAGAGCACTGCCTTGGGGCACTCCAGCCTTGCCAGAGAGAGGAGATGAAAGGATCCCGTTGAGAGCCACACTCTGGCTACGAGAGTAGAGGACATCAGCAAGTCATGTGTGGATTGGCATTGGATGCCATAGGCAGAGAGTTT
Source organism: Eptatretus atami (assembly GCA_035128595.1). Lineage (NCBI taxonomy): Eukaryota > Metazoa > Chordata > Myxini > Myxiniformes > Myxinidae > Eptatretus > Eptatretus atami. The sequence goes on from CM068965.1 coordinate 10,229,350, forward strand.
GGAGAGTAAGGCATGATGCTAGACTGTATCAAGAACTCCAGATATGTCTAGAGAGACGGTCCTGGTCTCATGTCTGACATTAATGGCCTCCATCCATTGTCGGGTGAGTAGAAGCAGCATGCCCAAGGTGGAGTGACCTGGTCTGAAACCAAATTTATGATCTGAGTTAAGGTTGTTGTGGAAAAGGAATGTTTTCATTTTAACAGCGATGATGGATTCCATGACCTTGCTGATGATTGGAAGTAAGCTAATTTGTCAGTTGGTAAGAGGATCCGTTTTTGCACCTTTTTATTTAGTGCAGTGATGTTGGCGGATTCCCAAGCAGATGGAAGATGACCTAGGGTAAATGACAGGGTGAAAAGGGCAGACAGACATTGTGCAAGAACAGCAGAGCAGATTTTTTTTGGGACATGTAAGCTGATGTTGTCTGGCGCAGTTGCAGTTTCTGAGTTGAGCATTGCCAGAAACCATACCACCTTCTCAGGTGCAAAAGACACCTTCACAGGTGTAAGACAGGGTCGATCGGAAGTAAACTGATTGGTCTGAGTTGTAGATTATCACGTGCCAGAGTTGAACTACAAGCAGGAAGTGATACTCTTAACAATTACCATTGTCCTGCGTTTCATACAGAATGTCCCTCGAATCTGAACGATTGGAACAGCATGTTGTTGTCATCGTTGTTGTCATCGTTTACCTTTGCGAATTTTCCTCCTGGATTCATCAAGGCAGGTGATGGATTGATTCACGGCACGAATATCACAGCTTAACGAGCACATCCACCCTGGGGCATTTGTGTGTGAACAGAGGGAGGGCGGGGTTAGGAGGAGGAGGAGGAGGAGTTATCTTGGCGGGAGATGCGGGTGGTGGGGGCGTCTCGAGGGGATCGTATGTGGGATTCGTACCGAAAAGCCATGTGCGTGGGACGCGTCGGTGGGAAGTTGTTCTCACGACGAGCGAGGGAAGTGAATTGTATTGAAGATCCAAGTTCGGGATGTGCATCAATATCGCCAGGAATGAATCGTGATCAAAATTGCTTCGTTTGTATCGAGTCATTCGATTGCTTCGAATGATTTTGCATTGATGATAATCAATTCCGTTCCTCTTCACCTCATCTTCTTCACACGCATTTCTCATCGTTTGTTCTCCTCTCATTATATATATACGTACACATACATATATATATAATTATACATATATATATAATATATATAATATATATATATATATATATATATATATATATACAGGTGTGTTTGTATTACTCCAACAATACTTCAGTTCCACTCTTGGGTTTATCCATTTACGGGTATTGACCTTTTCAAAACTCACACCTTGATACCCAAACCCAAATACTCTGGCTTGAAGGTCCAGCTTTTGATAATGTGTGTGTTTCATATATATATATATATATATATATATATGATATATATATATATATATATATATATATACATACACATAGGTATATACAATATATATACATACATACATACAATTATATATATATATCTGTGTTTTGTGTGTGTGTGTGTGTGTGTGTGTGTGTGTGTGTGTGTGTTGTGTGTGATATATATATATATATAATATATATATATATAATTATATATATATATATATATATATATATATATATATATATATATATATATATATATATATATATATATATATATATGAGCCTGGTGTTGGCTTAATTTTAGGGTGCGTGGGTCCTAGGGTCCTGAGTTCAAATCCCACTCAGCTGTTGAATTAATACCAGGTGGGGTTACCTCGGCCTGTCATCCTTCCGAGGTTGGCAAAATGAGTGCCAGCATGCTGGTAAAAGTTACTCCCAAAAGCTGCTCACACAGGATTACTCAAGGCTAACCACATCCTTATTTCTACACAGTGTTCTTTATGAACAACAAGCAAGAGTATATTTCTTAATAGCTGCAAGCCGGAGGAAGTAAAGTTGAGAATAAACATAGCTATTAAGAAAAAGGTACAAATCCCAACATGTGTGTATATGTGTGTATATGTGTGTGTATTTGTGTAAATGTGTATGTGTGTATATGTGTATATGTGTGTGTATATGTGTGTATATGTGAAAATATGTATATGTGCGTATATGTGTATGTGTGTGTATATGTGTATACATATGTATATGTGTATATGTGAACATGTGTATATATGTGTGTATATGTGTATATGTGTGATGTGTATATATATATATGTGTGTGTATATGTGTATATGTGTATATGTGTGTGTGTGTATATGTGTATATATGTGTACATGTGTGTATATGTGTATATGTGTGTGTATATGTGTACATGTGTACGTATGTGTATATGTGTGTATTCATGTGTACATGTGTATATGTGTGTGTATGTGAATGTGTGAAAATGAGTGTGTACATGTGTATGTTATGTGTATGTATGTGTGTGTATAGGTATGTCTGTGTGTATATGTGTGTGTATATGTGTGTATATGTGTGAATGTGTGAGTGTATGTGTGTGTATATACATGTGTATGTGAACATGTGTATATATGTGTATATGTGTGTGTATATGTGTACATGTGTATATGTGTGTATTTATGTGTACATGTGTGTGTATATGTGAATATATGTGTGTATGTGAATGTGTGAAAATGAGTGTGTACATGTGTATGTTATGTGTATGTATGTGTGTATGCGTGTATAGGTGTGTCTGTGTGTATATATGTGTGTGTATATATATGTGTATATGTGTATGTATATGTGTATGTATGTGTGTGTGTATATGTGTATATGTGTATATGTGTGTATATGTGAATATATGTGTGTATGTGAATGTATGTATGTGTGTATATGTGTGTATATGTGTATAGGTGTGTCTGTGTGTATATGTGTGTGTATATATGTATGTATGTGTGTGTATATGTGTGTGTATATGTGTATGTGTGTATATGTGTGTATATGTGTGTGTATATATGTGTACATGTGTATATGTGTGTGTGTGTATGTGTGTGTATATGTGTGAATATATGTGAACATGTGTATATATATATGTGTATATGTGTATATATGTGATGTGTATA
>CM068965.1:10237369-10253994 GCA_035128595.1 Eptatretus atami
CTGTATTGTGCTTCCTCTTTAACCGATAACCAATGTATTGTGCCTCTCCTTTAACCGGGATAACCAAATGTATTGTGCCTCTCTTTAACCGATAACCAACGTAATGTCCTCCTTTAAACGATAACGCAATGTATTGTGCCTCTCTTACCGATAACCAACGTATTGTGCTTTCCTTTACCGATAACAATGTTATTGTGCCCTACTCCGATAACACACATATGTCCCCTATTTAGCAATAACACAATGTATTTTGATCCAAATGAGCAAAAAAATAAAAATTAATATTAAAAAAAAAAAAAAAATAAATATAAAAAAAAAAAAAAAAAAAAAAAATAAAAAATTAAATAAAAAAAAAAAAAAAAAAAAAAAAATAAAAAAAAATAATTAAAAAAAAAAAAAATTAAAAAAAAATTATTAAAAAAATTAAAAAAAAAAAAAAATAAAAAAATTAAAATATAATTTAAAACAAAAAAAAAAAGAAAATTTATTTAAAATTTTATTAAAAAATTTAATAAAAAAAAAAAAATTTAATTTTTAAAATTATAATAAAAAAAAAATATTAAAAATATTTTAAAAAAAAAAATTTTAAAAAAAATTATAAAAAAAAAAAAATAATTTAAAAAAAAAAAAAAATTAAAAAAAAATAAAAAAAATTAAAAAAAATAATATAAAAAATAAAAAAAAAAAAAAAAAAAAAAAAAAAAATTAAAAAAAAAAAATAAAAAATTTAAAAAAAATTTTTTAATAAATAAAAAATAATAATTAAAAAAAAATAAAATAAAAAAAAAAAAAAAAAATATAAAAAAAAAAATAAAAATAAATTAATAAAAATAAAAAATAATAAAAAAAAAAAAAAATTATAAACAAAAAAAATAAAAAATAAATTTATTTTTTAAATTAAAATACAATGTATTGTGCCCCTAGTAAACATAACATGTATTGTGCCCCTCGTAAACAATAAATAATGTATTGTGCCTGTAACAATAACATAATGTATTGTGCCCTAGTCTTCCGATAACACAACATATTGTCCCCTATTTAGCAATACTACAATGTATTTTGATCCAAATGAGCAAAATACAATGTATGTGCCTAGTAAACAATAACATAATGTTTGTGCCCCTAGTACAATAACATAATGTATTGTGCCCCCTAGTAAACAATACATAATGTATTGTGCCCCTAGTAAACATAACATAATGTATTGTGCCTTAGTTTTCCGATAACACAACATATTGTCCCCTTCTATTTAGCAATAACAACAATGTATTTGATCCAAATGAGCAAAAATCAATGTATTGTGCCCTGTAAACATAACTAATGTTTGTGCCCTAGTAAACATATAATTGGCCGATAAATGTTTGTGCCCCTAGTAGACATAACATAATGTAATTGTGCCCTAGTAAACGATAACATATGTATGTGCCCCTAGTAACAATAACATAATGTATTGTTGCCCCTAGTAAACAATAACATAATGTTTTGTGCCCCTAGTAAACAAAACATAATGTATTGTGCCCTAGTAAACAATAAATCATAATGTATTGTGCCCCTAGTAAAACAATAACCATAATGTATTGTGCCCTAGTAAAACAATAACATAATGTATTGTGCCCCTAGTAAACATAACATAATGTATTGTGCCCATAGTTTTGCAATAACATAATGTGTGGGTCCCCGAGTTAGCAATGATTCAATGTGTTGTGTATCTAGTTTGCAATATCAAATGTATTTGCCCTAGTGAGCAATGCCACAACATATCGTGCCCATAGTTCGCAACAACAAATGTCGTGCCCATAGTTAGCAATACCCAATGCAATTGGTTGCCCTGTTAGCAATAACCACATATCGTGCCCATAGTTTGCAACAACAAACATGTCTGCCAAGTTAGCAATAACCAACATATCGTGCCATAGTTAGCAACAACAATGTATTGTGCCCTTGTTAGCAATAACCAACTATTGTGTCCCTAGTTAGCAATAACATAACGTTATTGTGTCCCTAGTTAGCAAGACACACACGTATTGTTGTCCCTAGTTGCAATAACACAATGTGATGTGTGTCCCTAGTTAGCAATAACACAGCATTGTCCTAGTTAGCAATATCAAGTATGTGCCCCTAATGGGGGACGTTCGAGCCCAACGAACGAACGTTTACCAGCCAGAAACCTTGATCGTTCATTACCGGTGATAGTTATCCCCTTCCCGACTCACGGAAAGACAGGGTTTTGTTATCTCTGTGTATGTTGTCTGTCTGTTAACTGTCCGAGCCGTAAACCTTTTTACCTTGTGAGCCCTTTTGTCATCAACATTTTTCAACAGTAACTTAATTATGAAAAAATATTGATGAAGGCAAATTTATTATTTTGTTTAAAAGTCAAAATCAGCGTCCGCATACAAATCATAAATAATTCATCCAATTGCCAGAAATTTCAAAATTAGTATATTGGGTCACTGAGATTTAGTTCACTAATCAAGAATATATAAGCTGTTTGTTGTTTTTTCCCAACAACCAGGTCCAAAGTTCAAGGTTGCATAAAATCGTCAATTTTCATACGATTGACCTTTAACTTTAATAACCGCACATCGAGTCACGAAAGTTGTTCACCATCAAAAAGCTGGAAAGCCGATTTGTGTTTTTTTTCGATGAAAAGGTGAAATGTCAAAGGGCTCCATAAATCATCACACTTTTCATTCCGATTTTGACTTGTCATTGTGAGTAGGGTTGCATATTAGGTCACTGAAGCCGATTGCCTTTGAGGTCACAAGGTCCAAGGCGCCTGAAATCCTCAATTTTTTGTTTTGTTTTTGTTTATGCTGTTTTCATCATGTTTAGCATGTGGAAGAAAAAGAGTCTGAATACAAAGCGGAATGTGGACGGGCTTTGCATTTTCAGATGCTTTATATTACAATTGGTTCATATGCGGTAAAGTTCACCGGTCAAGTCAGGTAGTTTCATATAGTTTCTGTGCACATACGTAAGCGAAGAGATGACTCCCTCTTGGATGGGCCGGCTTGTGCCTCGTGCTGCATCTTGTAACAGACCTGAACCTTTCACAACAACATCATTTGTTCGAAGCGTCCATTTCGGATTAGAGCGAAGCAGAAATGGCTGCATACCCCATTGGGTGTGTGTGTGTCTTGTTTATCATTATATTATTATTGTGGAGCTTGCCATTTTCACACGCCAATGGCTACTATAAATGTGTTGGGCCTGCAACAAATAAATTTTAAGACAGAGAACAGAATAAACTGTGTTTCTTATATATGCATTGTGAGTCATGGACACAGGGAAGGGTTAAGTCTTTTGAAGAGAGACGAGAGGACCGTCTTACACGATGTGGTGGATACTTGGTTATCCTGGTAAGGGTGCTCGTCCTTTGTGCATTTTATGGGTCTCAATAGTACCCTTCAGAAGGTGTACGAGTGCAACGCTGGTTTAGTTGAAACTGTTCAGGGTACGACACACAGAGTCAACTCTTCTACAAGACACACCACGGCGAAATCTTCAGAGTCGATCAGCAACCAAGTTGGAATCATGGTGCCTCAGCTTCATGCTATGTCCATCGCACGATGACGGTGCACTCATGATGTAACGCCATGCCGCGAAAACACCAAGGACTGACCGTTCGTTGCGGTCCTGGAATCATACCTGAACTATGTGTACAGCAAATATAGCCTCTTCATGGCTTGTCCTTTGTATTGGGGCTTAAAATGACACTGTTGAGACTTAGGGTCCTTAATTAGACCCTTTTTAATGGTCTGTAAGTAACTTGGACATTTCCGATAACCAATGTATTGTGCCTCTCTTTACCGATAACCAATGTATTGTGCCTCTCTTTACCGATAACCAACGTATTGTGCTTCTCTTTACCGATAACCAATGTATTGTGCCCTACTCCGATAACACACATATGTCCCCTATTTAGCAATAACACAATGTATTTTGATCCAAATGAGCAAAAAAATAAAAATTAATATTAAAAAAAAAAAAAAAATAAATATAAAAAAAAAAAAAAAAAAAAAAAATAAAAAATTAAATAAAAAAAAAAAAAAAAAAAAAAAAATAAAAAAAAATAATTAAAAAAAAAAAAAATTAAAAAAAAATTATTAAAAAAATTAAAAAAAAAAAAAAATAAAAAAATTAAAATATAATTTAAAACAAAAAAAAAAAGAAAATTTATTTAAAATTTTATTAAAAAATTTAATAAAAAAAAAAAAATTTAATTTTTAAAATTATAATAAAAAAAAAATATTAAAAATATTTTAAAAAAAAAAATTTTAAAAAAAATTATAAAAAAAAAAAAATAATTTAAAAAAAAAAAAAAATTAAAAAAAAATAAAAAAAATTAAAAAAAATAATATAAAAAATAAAAAAAAAAAAAAAAAAAAAAAAAAAAATTAAAAAAAAAAAATAAAAAATTTAAAAAAAATTTTTTAATAAATAAAAAATAATAATTAAAAAAAAATAAAATAAAAAAAAAAAAAAAAAATATAAAAAAAAAAATAAAAATAAATTAATAAAAATAAAAAATAATAAAAAAAAAAAAAAATTATAAACAAAAAAAATAAAAAATAAATTTATTTTTTAAATTAAAATACAATGTCATTGTGCCCCTAGTAAACATAACATGTATTGTGCCCTCTTGTAACTATAACAAATGTATTGTGCCACTCTTGTAAAACTCAACTAAATGTATTGTTTCCCTATCCTTCCGATAACACACTATTTGTCCCCTATTTACTTAACCGTTTGTCTAATTCAATCACAATGTATTTTGGTCCTATAGCCATAACACAATGTAATTGTGCCCCTAGTAAACAATAACATAATGTATTGTGCCCCTAGTACAATAACATATGTATTGTGCCCCTATAAACAATAACCATAAGTATTGTGCCCCTAGTAAACATAACATAATGTATTGTGCCCCTTAGTTTCCGATATACACCACATATTGTCCCCTTCCCATTTAGCAATAAACAATGTATTTTGATCCAAATGAGCAAAAATACAATGTATTGTGCCCCTAGTAAACAAATAACATAATGTATTGGTGCCCTAGTAACAATAAACATAATGTATTGTTGCCCCAGTAAACCAATAACATAAATGTTTTGTGCCCCTAGTAAACACTAACATAATGTATTGTGCCCGCTAGTAAACAATAACATAATGTATTGTGCCCCTAGTAACAATAACATAATGTATTGTTTGCCCCTAGTAAACAATAACATAATGTTTGTGCCCCTAGTAAACAAAACATAATGTATTGTGCCCTAGTAAACAATAAACATAATGTATTGTGCCCTAGTAAAACAATAACCATAATGTATTGTGCCCCTAGTAAAACAATAACATAATGTATTGTGCCCCTAGTAAACAATAACATAATGTATTGTGCCCATAGTTTGCAATAACATAATGTGTGGTGCCCCGAGTTAGCAATGATTCAATGTGTTGTGTATCTAGTTTGCAATATCAAATGTATTGTGCCCCTAGTGAGCAATGCCACAACATATCGTGCCCATAGTTCGCAACAACAACATGTCGTGCCCATAGTTAGCAATACCCAATGCATTGTTGCCCTTGTTAGCAATAACCAACATATCGTGCCCATAGTTTGCAACAACAACATGTCGTGCCCATAGTTAGCAATAACCAACATATCGTGCCCATAGTTAGCAACAACAATGTATTGTGCCCCTTGTTAGCAATAACCAACATATTGTGTCCCTAGTTAGCAATAACATAACGTATTGTGTCCCTAGTTAGCAATGACACAACGTATTGTGTCCCTAGTTGGCAATAACACAATGTATTGTGTCCCTAGTTAGCAATAACACAACGCATTGTCCCTAGTTAGCAATATCAAGTATGTTGCCCCTAATGGGGGAAGTCGAGCCCAACGAACGAACGTTACCACCAGAAAGCCTTGATCGTTCATTACCGGTGATAGTTATCCCCTTCCCCACTCAGCGGAAGACAGGGTTTTGTTATCACTTCTGTGTGTCTGTCTGTGTAACTGTCCGAGCCGTAACCTTTTTACCATTTGAGCCTTTGTCATCAAATTTTCAACATAACTTAATTATGAAAAATATGTAGAAGGCAAATTAATTATTTTGTTAAAAGGTCAAAAGTCAGCGTCGCATAAAATCATCAATATTCATCCAATTGACCAGAAATTTCAAGAATTAGTATATTGGGTCACTGAATTAGTTCACTAATCAAAATATATAAGCTGTTTGTTGTTTTTTCCCAATCAAAAGGTCAAAGGTCAAGGTTGCATAAAATCGTCAATTTTCATCCGATTGACCTTTAACTTTAATAATCCGCACATCGAGTCACTGAATTGGTTCACCAATCAAAAGCTGGAAGCCGATTTGTGTTTTTTCGATGAAAAGGTGAAATGTCAAGGCTCCATAAAATCATCAATTTTCATCCGATTGACTTGTCATTTGAGTAGGGTTTGCATATTAGGTCACTGAAGCCGATTGCCTTTGAGGTCACAAGGTCAAGGTCGCCTGAAATCCTCAATTTTTTGTTTTGTTTTTGTTTTATCTGTTTTCATCATGTTTAGCATGTGGAAGAAAAAGAAGTCTGAATACAAAGCGGATGTGGACGGGCTTTGCATTTTCAGATGCTTTATAGTTATCAATGTGTTCATATCGCGGTTAAAGGTTTCTCACCAGGTCAAGTCAGGTAGTTCATATAGTTCTGTGCACATACGTAAGCAAAGATGATCCCTCTTGGATGGGCCGGCTTTGTGCTCCGTGCTGCATCTTGTACAGACCTGAACCTTTCACAACAACATCATTTGTTCGAACGCTCCATTTCGGATTAGAGCGAAGCAGAAATGGCTGCATACCCCATGTGGTGTGTGTGTGTGTCTTGTTTATCATTATTATTATTATTGTTGGAGCTTGCATTTCACAAGCCAATGGCTACTATAATGTGTGGGCTGCACAAATAAATTTTAAGACAGAGAACAGAATAAACTTGTTTCTTATATATGCATTGTGAGTCATGTGACACAGAAGGGTTAAGTCTTTTGAAGGAAGACGAGAGGACCGTCTTACACGATGTGGGTGATACTGTATCCTGGTAGGGTGCTCGTCCTTTGGTGCATTTTATGGGTCTCAAATGTGACCTCGAGAAGGTGTACGAGTGCAACGGCTGGTTAGTTGAAACTTGTTCAGGGTATCGACACACAGTAGTCAACTCTTTACAAGACACACCAGGGAATCTTCAGCGTCGATCAGCAACCAATGTGGGAATATGGGTCCTCAGCTTCATGCTTAATGTCCATCCGATTGACGGTGCACTCATGATGTAACGCCATGCCTGCGAAACACCAGGATGACCGTTCGTTCGGTCTGGAATCATACCTGAACTATGTGTACAAAAATATAGCCTCTCATGCTTGCCTTTTATTGGGGCTTAAAATGACCTGTTGAGACTTAGGGTCTTAAGTTAGACCCTTTATGGTCTGTAAGTACTTGGACATTTCCACAAAGCTTTATCAATGACAAGCACCAATTAAAGAGCCACATTTTTGCGTTCAATACTAATCACAAGGAACACAAGGAAATCAGACACAGGTGGAGGCCATTCAGGCACATCATGCCTGCACCACATCAACACCACACCAATTTAGCAACACCGGATCCTAAGAAGAAAATGCAAAATTTATTTAATTATTTTTATGTTAAGTGTTTTTTCTGGGGGTTTTTTTGGTAGTTTTTGTAGTCCCCCCCCCCCCCCCCAGGGGAGGGGGTGTGGGTTTGGGTTTAAATAAACAACACATTAAACACACAACACCCCTTGACGAGACCCCCGCCAACAGCACTCTGCACACATGCACACAATCACCCATCAATGCTCGAGGTACCCAAATGTCATGTCAACATCCCCATACCCCTCTATCTCCATAACTTCCAGGTACCTATCTAATTCCAATTTAAACTTATCTACTGTTTCTGCTGCCACTACCTTTCCAGGGAGACCATTCCATGCATTAACTACTCTCAGTTAAAGACCCCTTCCTTACTACCGTCTTAACTCTCCTCTTCTTTACTCTCAAGCTATGGCCCTGGTTCTATAATTGTCTACTCTGTTGAATAATTCAGCTTCATTTATTTTATCTTTAACTTTCATTACCTTAAACATCTCAATCATATCTCCTCATAACCGCCTCCTTTCTAGTGAATAAAGCCCTGTCGCCTTCAGCCGCTCCTCAAAGCTGAGTCTAGCTAGGCCCGGAATCAATCTAGTATCCCTACGCTGAACCCTCTCCATGGCATCTATGTCCTTCCTGAATTGTGGTGACCAGAATGGCACACAATATTCTAGATGTGGCCCTGACTAAATTCCTGTACAATGTTAACACCTCCTCTTTTTATTTATAATTGATCCCCCTCCTTACACAGCCTAATACCCTGTTTGCTTTACCTATAGCTGCCTGGCACTGTGCTTCCTGCTCACCTCCCATATATATTACCACCCCCAGATCCTTCTCCTGTGTGACACGCTCCAAAATTACCCCTTGCATCATGTTGGATAACTACATGATGGATAACTGAATAAATGTTAAAAGTATTGCCCCTAGTGATGTCATTGGTGCCTTCATTGTCAATAAGGAGAGAAATCAATGTGTATTTCAACCGGAAAACCTGCTCAGCAATCAGGAGTTTGTGGTGCAGTGTACTTTTCTTTAAAACACCGTGATGGTCACAGATTACCACTCAACCCTGTGGTCCACAGCTACTGGGGATGCCTCTTCACGCTGGTTGCATACTCCAATGCAAAATGGGGGCCAAATCTTCCCCACTCTTCCCTGTTGCCCGATTCATCGCAGCAGAGCGGTCACGGTCAGAGCACCGATCGGTCCCCATGGACCGGCTCCCCTCCTCTCATCTTCCGCACGAGCACCTCACACACAAGAATGAAACACCACACATCACACTCACATATGCATCACATATCCACAACAAACGTTTCTTTCTTTTTTATCTTGCCAAAACGAAGTTTTTGCAAGATATGTTAGTCAGTCTGTATGTTTTTTTTTTTTTTTTTTTTTTTTTTTTTGTTTGTTTGTCTGTAATCACGAAAAAACAAATTCTGCAGAGCACAGTTTTTCATTGGAAATTTTTGTAACTTCGCATATCAGAGGCCTATGGAGGTCCTTTCAGCGCATAAAATTTTGAAGGTCCAAGGTCAAAGGTCAAGGTCACTTTGTCGCAAATCGGGTAATCGACAAACCCTTATTTTTTGAGTAATTTTGATCGGATCGTCTTCAAACTTCATGGGAATATAGTTCATGGTCTGGCGCTCAGCTGATTAATTTTTGGTGGCGATTGGCCTTGACCTTCATGTGTTTTTTTTTTTTTGTTTGTTTTTTTTTTTGTCTGTAATCACGTATAAATCATCTGCAGAGCACAGTTTTCATTGGAAATTTTTGTAACTTCGCATATCAGAGGCCTATGGAGGTCTTTCAGCGCATAAAATTTTGAAGGTCAAGTCAAAGGTCAAGGTCACTTTGTCGAAAATCAGGGGTCGCGAAACCTTTTTTTTGAGTAATTTTGATCGGATCGTCTTCAAACTTCATGGGAATATAGTTCATGGTCTGGCACTCATCTGAATTAATTTTTGGTGGCGATTGGCCTTGACCTTCATGGTTAGCGCTTAAGGTCAAAACATATTTGACCCCAAGGTCAATTTTCAAGTTTTAGGAACCATATCGTGTAGTACCCTAAATTGAACACCTCGATGAGTGCTTTCTAGATATCAAGCTTGAGACATTATGAGTCATTTGGTGACGTTATGGAGGCAAACGCATATTTTTCATGGTTACTCTGTAGAACGATTCTCATCGGAATCTCTCGTAGGCAGATATCTCTCAAGGAGTCGCTCCTGGTGGATAGCAGCTCTGTTCACCTCAGTGTGGACCTTAAGAAGTCACACGTGGTCACCTTTTGGCAAGATACGGGTCACCCTAAGGGTGACATTGGTTTATTTCTTCTTTAGAGAGTGACCTCCCTCCGGCAGTCCTTCCCTTTCTCCTCATTCTAGCCGGAGACATAGAAACCAACCCAGGGCCCTGACCACCTCAACACCAGAAATGTACACATAACCTTCATATCCTCCAATACAACACAGACACAAACAACGTTCATATAGCCATCTCACAAGAAACCAAATTACACGAGAAAAACAAAACACCGACCATCCCCAACTATGCACCGATACACTCAGACAGACCGAATGCCAGTGGTGGACTAAATAGATTCCTACTGAATACATTCCTACTAAATAGATTCCTACGAAATAGATTCCAAAAGTCAATATCAAAAAATACAACTCCAACTACACACCAGACATCGCACACCTCATCAAACAACGAGACAACTTGAAACACAACACACCGACACCCAAAGCACTGGACATCGTATAAATGATTCAAACACTAAACCCAGAAATCAACAACAAAATATGAGTGAAAAACACAAAACTGGCACTCCTTTGTACACACACTGGACCACTCAACCAATGCCAACCCCTTGTACAAAACCATAAACAGCATCACAAACTGCAACAGTGGCATAACACCCTCATATGCAGCCATAACTACCACAGACAACATACCATCAGAGCAACAACAAGCTAACATCCTCATTGACCACAACGCAAACACAAGTCATACAGGACCCAGAAAGGAGGAAATAATTGTTAAACGACACAAACTAAGCTGCCAACTCTTCACCACCATCACACTATTCCATCCATCCATCCATCCTTTGGGACCATACTCTGTACAGAGTGTTGGTGATGCCTACGCAGTCTCCTTGGCTATTGGGAACAATCCTGGACGGGTCACCACTCCAACACAGGATACCAGTCAGCTGCCACTCATTTTGCCGACCTCGGAAAGATGACAGGCAGAGTCAACCCCACCTGGTGTTAATTCAACAGCAAAGGGGGATTTGAACTCAGGATCCTGGGATCCCAAGCCAACCACCCTAACCATTAAGCCAACACCAGTCATATGCCATTAATTCCCGTACAAACAACAAAAAAAACATCAAAAACTCGCACGCTCCCGGCCCTGACAACATCTCCAATTTACATTTAAAACACCTTGGACCACACAGCAATATATCAGCCCTCAAATATAAACAGCTTCTCCTGCCAACACTCCAGAATTACCCAAATTTGTAAACTAGCCAAAATCATTGCCCACCTTAAATCAAACAAAGATCCCACCAAAGCAGCCACCTGCAGACCTTTCACGTTACCTTACACACTCTCCAAAGTTACAGAATGCCGAACACTCACACTCACAAATCCTCACACCCCACCTCACACACCCAACTCTGATTCAGACCAAACCACTCCACCACTACAGCTCTCCTCACAAACCTCACACAAAACACCTTTGAAGGCTTCAACAATAGAAAACCACCAAGACGCATTATTCTCACCAGAGTAGACATTAGCAAGGCATTTGACTCATTCCCAAAACTCTCACAAACAAAATACTCAACACAAACGACAGGGCAGTGATATTCATGTCTCTGCTGGCTGTGAGCCAGAGGTCAATCGACGTCTGGGTCGGGTCTGGGGAGTCATGGATTCACTGGATCATGGGGTGTGGTGCTGTCGGTACCTGTGCAGGACGAAAGTCCGAGTCTTCAGGGACTTGGTGCTTCTAGTCTTGCTCTACGGATGTGAGACTTGGACTCTGGCCAGGGATCTGAGATTGAGACCTAATTCCTTTGGTACCAGATCTCTTCGGAGAATCCTTGGCTATTGCTGGTCGGACTTTGTGTCCAACAAGCGGTTGCTGAGAGAGACTCAAATGAGATTTGTTACCTGCATAATCCGTGAACATCAGCTGCAGCTGTATGGACATGTGGCTCATTTTCCTGACGCTGATCCTGCTCACCAGATTCTCTCAGCGAGGGAGTCTCGTGGGTGGAGGAGGCCAATGTGCCGACCATGTGCTTCGTGGTTGCAGCAGGTTGATCACCATCTCAAGGAGATTGGGATGGGCTAGGCATCTGCCTGGGGGATGGCCAGACGGAGGCCCCTGGATTACCGGTGGAAAGTGGACGCAGCGACGTGCTGCTCCGGCACATGTTCCCATACCTGACCTGACAAACATGCACAACAACATCAAATGCTCGCTGGCCAACCACCTATCATGTAGACAATCATTCGTAATTTTTAACGCAAGTCATCATGCACACGATACTTTCTTAACGGAGTCCTTCAAGGCTCAGTCCTGTCCCCCACACTCTTTAATCTGTTCATGCATGACATTCCACAAATAGCATCATATCTGCAGATGATATAACCATTACCTCTACTCATAGCAACAGCAACACCGCCACAGCACAATTTCAACCCTTCTTCAGCACCCGACAAACCTGGCTCACCATCAGAAGACTGAAAGTAGCCCCCTCAAAATCAACAACCACTCTTTTAACAAATTACACCAAGGAACATAGCACTGCACCACACATCACACTGAACAACATTCCTATGCCACACACACACAAAACGAAAACACTTGGCATCACTTTTAACACATTCATGTCATTCTCAGATCACACCACAAACATAAAATAAATAAAAAAGGCAAACGCAGGCTGAACCACACCAAGGGCACTCACAGGCACCGACTTCAGACACCACAAAGAAACATCACGAACATACAAACAGTACATTACATCAGTCATTAACTACGCCAGCTCACCTTGGCTTCCAGCCAATCAAAAACACATCTCAATACCCCACAGAAAATACAAAACAAAGCCCTTTGCATCATCAAGGTTGCACATTAACAACACTCATCGAGCACCGACACACAGAGGTAAACATGCTAAAAATCAAAGACCACTTGGACATAAGAGGTGCACAGTTCCTTGCAATGGCAAGTGGCAACCCTAATCACCCATGCCACTACATGTACAACCACCCACAGGCCCCGAGACACATTAAAGCGATACCACAAAGAAACTACAGTGACATCCTCCAAAAATCCCCCCCAATGAACAACAGAAACTCCAAAAAAACCACATCCACACCCACATCACCAAAAACGCAATCAACAAACTAGGCCCAAACAGTATCCTGGGTAACAAACCCCCATCCATCCATGACACAGACCAACTACTCTCCAGGTCTGATCGTGTTCACCTTGCACGCCTCCACTGCAGACACCACCCACAGCTCTTGCACTCCAAACACAGACTCGACAACACCTCTGACGACACCTGCCACCTCTCCCAAGCTGCCCCACACACCACAAAACACATTTTGGAAGACTGCATGGTCCTGGCTCCACTTAGACAAGAGCACATCATAGATTTGAGAGATCTCTGGGTTGCTCCTGGGAGATCGATCAGCTATCTCCGTTCCGCGTGCCTGTTCGAGCAGAACTGACTGGAGCAACGACAACGACGACAACAACCCTTTGGTCAATTTTTGGCTCCTGATGTCATCATCCTCCACAAATCTTTTGGAGGGTACGACTCATGAGCAATAGGACTTGAGAAAGCTTCATAAATATTTTACTCATTTCTAAGTGTACCAAATTCTCAGTTCGTCGTACATCCTCTTGTGATTTGAGCACTCAGTAGGGACCGAATGGTGGGAACCCCTTATCATTGTTCTGTCGCTCTATCCACAGCAGAGCTCTCATATTTATTACCTCCACCTCTGAAGTTAGACAGAGGTTATGTTTTCACCTGTCTGTTTCTTTAGACTTTAGACCCACGAAGGTCTGTCTGTTTCTCTGTTTGTCTGTCTGTTTGTCTGTGAGCATGATATCTCAAAAAGTTATGGACTGATTCAGACAAAACTTGGTGGAGTTAGTGTGGGTGACAAGAACAAGCTGATTAGATTTTGGTTCAGGTCCAGATCCGTCGTATCAGTGGGATACAAAAAGTAAACTGTTCAGTCTGGCGGAGGTATGCGCTCCACTGAGTGCCATTCCAGTACTACCACTCGTTTCATGGCCCCAATTATTCCCACCTTCTTGTGGAGTCAGCCACATAAAGTATATTGGTCCGTCTTTTACGAACTGGCCTTATGCTCGACTGCAGGTGATTGGGGCGGGAATTTGTAATCTGTTCAGGCTCAGGGTGTTAGCAAGAACTCACCTCGTCTTCATGAAAACACACCGTGGGATCTTTAACATCCACCAACTTATGCTAACACATGGAACACCAGGCTTAACCTCCATTCAAGCGACAACACACCTGGTGATGCAACAAAGCATCGACCATACAGTTTATAGTCGGGTCGAGCGAGAATCGATCCCAACTCGATAGACCAAAGGTAAGCGCACCACCACGGTACCATCTTGTCGGACTCTGCAAAGCTCTCTTGGGCAGAATGAGTGAAGTAAACCAATTCCTGGGTCATCACAAAAGATTGAAAAGAACAGATCTTCATTTCACACCACCTTGTGCCTCCTTGACATCTGCAGACACAAAGGGTGTGAACATGTGACTAAACAAACTTACGGTGAAGTCCGAATCAAAGGAACACTCATAATTCCATCTGTTATAATGAACGGAACGTTATCGGGACAATTCCGTTTCACCGAACAACTTTTAACTCGACATTACAAATGGTGAGATGTAGGACTTATTTAATTATTATTTAACCATAATTATTTGAGCCATTGCAGGGAATTAAATAACACTCGATGGTATCGTGAGTGCCAGTTCATGATTTGCTTCCAAACGGGAACTGCAGATAGAACACTCCAAACTGAAATGCAGAGATTGTTTTATTACCATTAAACTAGGTTCCCACTGTCGTGCGATCCGTTACGAACGCCACGATTGGCCATTCGTAGCTGATCATTTGGAATTTCTCTGAAATTTCAGGTTTGGATACAAGGTGATGCGAGTCGATACGTTCTGATACGATTTGTTGCGCTCGGATGCGATTGTTCACGATTTGTCAATTTCAGGTGTCACGATCTGTTACGGTCTGATCTTCCGTTCAGACGATCACATACGTTCCGATAGGATTGTTTCGATTGAGTACACGATTGGGTCTCGATCTGACATGATCATCACGATCGGAATCCTGAATTGGGACGATCTGGTACGTGCAGATACGTTCCGATACGTTCATCAAGAACCGATGCGCTCTGTTACGATAGGATATGATTGTGTCGCGATGTCTTTCACGATCATGATCGAGGGTGATCACGATTTGAGCTACGACTGGACCCCGACGGTATATATACAGCCCGACTGACCATGGACTTCATTGTTTCTTGAACTTTTACAGAGTTGGAACACATCTCAACAGAGCGTGGTGTTTGTCTTGTCTAAGATCGATCCCGATCACCACGATTTGGAAGCACGATTAGATACGATCTGTCGCGCTTTGTTACGATGCAATGCGATCTGATACGATGATCCCGATTGACAATTGATCGTGTTGATCGTAGAAAAATTTTGAACCATTTTCAAAAATTTCTACGATTAACACGATTGCCCCGACTGACCTCAATCTGATAAAATCTGATAGGATCACCACGATTAGTCCACGATTAAGACCCGATTTCAATCGTGCCGCGCATCGTGATAGTGGGAACAGACTATTAGACTCTTTATTACTTTCGACCTTTCGACCCCTTAACACCCTTTTCTGGACTGTTTAGATCATCTAGGACCCATTTATTCATAACACTTTAGATCCCATTAGACCACTTAGACCTTTTAGACCCCTTTTTTGTATAAAAAGTCAAGGCCCATGGAAGAGCAAGAACATTGAACGGATCGAGACGCAACAAGAGAAACAGTAGAGATAGGGGGTAAATACCAACAGCAAGGTAGAGAGAGGGGCAAAACACCAAATTTAGGCCCTAACTACTGTTGCAACTTACTCTTTAGACCCATTTATACCTTTGAGAACCTTTTGACCCTTTAAATCCCTTATTGTCTCCTCAGATTATTGGACTTTCCAGAGCTCTACTGGGCAGAATGAGTGAAGTAAACCAGTTCCTGTGCATGAGAGAGAGTAGGTTTCTGTGGAAAAATTCCCAGCTGAACTAACATCAGGGGTAGTAAATATGGGATACCAGTCCTGAAGAGAAATGACTGCTTACAGTCCCTGCCAATCTGCCTGAGTGGACATGCTGCTTTGACTCACACAGCAATGGATGGAGGCCCTCAATGTCAGACATGAAATCAGGGTGGTCTCTCTGGAAATATCTCCTACTTTTCATCGAGTCTGGCATCATGCCTTACTCTCCCAACTCTCTGTCTATGGCATCCAAGGCCAACTCCACTCATGGATTACTGACTTTCTCAACACTCGTAGCCAATTTGTGGCACTCAACGGAATTCTTTCATCTCCTCTCCCTGTCAAGGCTGGAGTGCCTGAAGGCAGTGTTCTGGGCCCAGTCCTATTCCTAATCTTCATACTTGATCTCTCTGACTCTGGAAAATCCTCTTTCTATTTGCTGGTGACTCTAGCCTGTGCCGTGACATCCCTCATCCTTCAGATTGGCAGGCTGTAGCCTCTTCCTTCTCTTCACACCTGAAGTACTGTTCCCCCCTATGGGTGCTGCTCTGATTGAGTACTGCTCCCCCCCC
>CM068965.1:10277242-10287992 GCA_035128595.1 Eptatretus atami
GTTCCTCTTAAAGGTATATTTAGATTTTGTGATCATGATATAGTTCCATATGGTCTTAAAATTAGATTTCAACTGCAAAGGAATGATAATGAAAATAGATTGCTTTTTGGCATTGCTATTGCTTTTGGTGCTCAGAATAAATTTGTTATTGATGAAATTAGTGAATATAATCCTAATCTTAAAACGGAAGAGATGTTGAATAGAAGACTTAACTAAAAGAAACCACTCAATGTATCATACCTTAAAAGAAGATGTCAAAACGTTAAACTGAACCAAACCACTTACACGTGGAATTTGGGTGTTCTGGAAGGAAAGCCACGATTCCTGTGGCTCATGAAATAGACCTTAAATAGACACTATATGATTTAATGCATCCACTGCTTGACCTCACGCCTGTTCCCCAGAGGGACTGCTTATCCATCGTGTCTGCCAGATCTGTGTCTATATTTTCGGAGGTTTCACGAGGTGCTCCACAAGAATCGAAGCAAATATAGTGAAAAACAGACGTTTTAAAATGAAGTTATAACATTTGCGCAGACCCCGAACCAAAGTACCATGTGATGCGTGCACAGTGGAGCAGGAAACTTGGCAGATTATCTGCAATGTTAATTTCACAGCCTAATAAACTTTGTGATGGCTCCAGGGTTGTTCTAAATTAAACAGCAACTCTTTTGTGGATAAAGTCATTATTTGAACAAATTAATTTAAATTATTTAACTGCTGCGGGCGCGGTGAAGACTGGCTTCAAAGTTAAAGGGATCCTACATGGTATGCAGCCACAGTCTGGCCAGCCGTTCCTTATCAGCCATTTAATTGGAGTGTTTGCTTGAGTGCTTAAGCCACTTGCCAAGCATCCTACAGTCGATAGCAGCACAGTTTGTTTCTCGATCGGGATGGACAATCGGCAGTTGCTACAAGCTAGACATGATTAACAAAGGTTATATGGTTTTTCTTTGTGAGTTTTAAAGCAAAATATATTTGATAACACCCGATTTCTGAGCTGTTTGCTTCCTGAAACATGTATAATGCAACAATGTTTTTATAATTTGTTTATTGAAATTCCCCCAAAAGAAGGGTGAGAGCTACTCAACGTTTTGGGGTTGATTACAGTATGTACTGTAGTTGGTAATCACACTGACTCCAGTCTGCTGATTTCCGAAAAATTGGTGATATCAGCCAAGCACTAATGTGTGTGTGTGTGTTTGTGTTGTGTGTGTGTGTGTGTGTGTGTTGTGTGTGTTGTGTGTGTGTGTGTGTGTGTTGTGCTGTTCATAAAGCATAACATTTCTGTCTGTTAACTCCCCTCCCCCACCCTCTCTCTCTCCTCTCTCTCTCTCTCTCTCTCTCTCTCTCTCTCTCTCTCTCTGTCCCATCCTCACTCCGCACCCTCCTAATACAGTGCAGGCACCCTCCAACACATCTCTCGCTCTCTCGCTCTCACTCTCTGTCTTTGGTCTTTGGACGTGGTCTGGGCAGTGATTATGTCTGAACGGTGTTTGTCTCCGGACCTGTCCGGGGTGGTGTTGTTTGTCTCCGGACCTGTCCGGGCGGTGTTTGTCTCCGGACTACCTTTTCTCCGGACGCGTCCAGGCGGTGTTTGTTCTCCAGCGGTATTTATCATATGTCCGTAGAAAATGGATTCAGAAATTATTGTTTCCATCTTCACTGTTATTCTATGCAGAATTAATTTGATGAGACGGTATTGAATCGTAATTAATGCTCCACCGCACGTCTTCCTTTCCCTCCCCCTCTCTTTCCCCCTCCCTCCTCTCTTTCCCCCCTCTCCTCTCTCTTTCCCCCTCTCCTCTCCGTTCCCCTTCCTCCTCTCTCTTTCCCTCTGCCTCCTCTCTCTTCCCCTCCAATCCTCACTCTCCACCCTCTTTTTCTTCCCCCTTCTCAGTATTCCCTTCAGCGAAGTGGACAGGTTATTTGCAAGTAATATATACATATATATATACATATATATATATATATATATATATATATATATATATATGTATTGTATACTAGATGACCGAGAAACCCGTTGGGTTCCCGTTGTGACAGCGGTTGATAAAAAAAATCATTTACCAAAAAAAGATAGCTCCAGCGAACGTATACCGCTGAGGTTGTTTGCATTGATGAATACTCCCGAAGAGATGTATATTTTATGCTTAAAAATAAATCGTTCTTTGTCTATACTAAATGTTTGAGATTTTAAAATAAATCATTTTCAGAAAAAAAAAAGAACAGCTCCAGCGAACTATACCGCTGAGGTTGTTTGCATTGATCAAATACTCCCGAAGAGTACTTCACTGAATCGGGAATTGATTTTTGAATAATTTTTTTCGTTGCCCAATTTTAACGAAACTTAATACTGCACACCGCAGGAGAATACTGCACACCGTGAGTAAGGCAGCCCTAAAATTTTTGCACTATCGTGTACCGTTTTGGCTATATTTTGGGAGCATACATCCATACAAGATGAGAGTTTTAGTAATATATATATATATATATATATATATAAATATATATGTATTTATTGTTATTTATTATATATATATGTATATATGTATTTATATATATATGTATATATATATTATATATATGTATTTATATATATATATATATGTATATATATAATGTTATTTATATATATATGCATTTATATATATATATATTAATGTAAATTATTATAGTATATATATGTATAATTATATATATATATATATATATATATATATATATATATATATATATATATATAAAATATGTTATTCCTAATTCTGTATGGGCTGGCAGGATAGTTCAGAGATGTGTGCACTCGCCGTTGAGCTGTCTAGCCTGCGCTTGAATCTCTATCCAGATATAAAATGTTACCTTGGAGTTTAGCCGGCTGAGACATACAGTTCATCAATGTGTGTGTGTCGTCAATCAGAGGGACGTTAAGCCGGAGGACTAATCTGCCAGCACTGAATGGTGGTAGACGTTGAATATCTCACGGAGTCTTTCTCTACGAGGATGTGAGTGATCTCCGGCAGCCCTGATGAATTACAGATTCCTTTCCAAATCACCTACTGTCGAGTATCCTGTGATGGACTGGCAATCTGTCCAAAACTGGTTGTGGCCTCGAAACCTTTTTCAGCTTGTGGTGAGCGCCTTGAAGCTTTGTCGGGAGTATTGGCCTCCATCTTCGTCTGTATGCATAAAAGGATTGTTATCTGCTCTATCTCACCGCTTTGCAGATCTTCACCGAATTTCATAGGCATAATTAACGTCTTAAAATTCTGCTTACAACATCTACATTTACTTCCGACTTCATGTGAGACTGCAGCTGTTGTCATGTCATTCTAATGGGTGGTGCTTAAAGCCAAAGTCACTGGATTGTTGTTGCTCTCGTTACTTCTGTCCTATCAAATGTTGTTCCATCGCATCACCCATCATTGATAAATATATCCACTAGTATTCATTGATAATTAATATGTATTGTTGTCTTGATACATCAAAATAATAGCATTGACGTACGTATCTAGGACTATCGTGACTATCTTTGAAATGCCCCTTGTGGTGTTTTTATTCCTTCTTAAAAATGCTAAAAGCCACAAACTCGGTTCCAAATGTTCTTGATACGAGATTAATTAGTTGTCTTTTCTTAAGCCTCATGGGCTCCCAACCTTGGGGTCGAGACAATTACATGAACATGGAGTTGTTCAACCACCTCGCAGAGTGGCTTTTGTAATCAACAATTATTTTGTGAATAACCCTGTGCATGAAGCCATCACCTCTGGAAGCAAACTTCCTCCAAGGGATTTCTCCACTAAAACAGCTCGGCCAATCCTGTACTGTTGCATCTATCTTGTCCTTACCACCTCAAGGCAACCTCTAAGATGTGCTGTGCCATTCTACAAGGAAACCAAACTCTGAGTGTTTGTATTGCAACTCTCAAGCCCAGGGGTCACGCGAGTGCAGGTCAGGAATACATAGCATTTCAGAATGTAAACATTTGTCATCGTGCCATGTTTTCGACGGGTGATTAATGGTGATCTTGTGATGTTGGGGGTCACATTAACTTCCAGCCGTCTGAATGGGGTCACACTGATAATAAGGTTGATAACTCTTTCGCTAGATCCTTCTGACTCGGCTGAGAAACACCTGCAGTTTCGTTATAAGTGTTGTAAACTTTGTTGGAACCATCCCTTACAAAAATCTATCATTTCTCACAGGATCTGATGAGAATCTCATCAGATCTCACAATGACTTTTTGAAAGTTCTACTGGTCTCTAGGCTTTCGTGATCGAGATACAGAATTGTGTCGCGTGTACTCGAATGCATACCAACATCATCATACTACAATGGGGCGTGTGTGTGTGTGTGTGTGTGTGTGTGTGTGTGTGTGTGTGTGTGTGCGCGCGCACTGGTATGTGCGTACGAACGTATGTACGTGGCTAAAATTCCAGGGATTGCATTCTTCATAAATTGAAATGAATACTGTACATGACTTTTTTTCGGGAAACTTAAGCAAGAATTCAATTATAAAGATATACATAAATAATTTAATTTGAGACTAATTAAATAATGCAGCTATCACAGAACATGGTTTTATGAGCTGGTTGAGAGCATTTATGGACAGACGCTTTAGCTAGTGATTCATAAAGTTTATTTTGTTTTTCAGAACACCTCAATGTGTGCACCTTTAGTGGCACATGGCACATCCGAGCGATAATGCACTTTATGTGTTGCCTAAAATATCCCTCGTCACACTGCTGATGCAATTGGTTATCCTTGTACGAAATGTTTCAATGTCAGCAGCAGAGGTTTGGAAAACAATCCTTGACATACCTCCACAAAATGAAGTCTAGAAGAAAATTAAGTGGACCAGTATCAAACTACAAAGTACATCTCCAGTAATTAATCAGTATGGAGAATCTTGAGTTTTCCAATTCATGAGCGCAATCCCACAGTGGTACAGTTTGCAGTCCATCGAGAGAATGGACATGGGGCTTACTTTACAGATGCAAACATCCACCAGCAAGTGCAAGAACCACCAGCAACCACACTCACTGCTTTATTTAAAGGCCAAATATGTGATACATTCCATGAACTCTACCACCTTTATGGCCTTTTGGAGGATGATGCTCACTGGAATGCAACCTTGATGGAAGCAGCAGCAACACAGTCTTCAAAAATATTTCTGAGTCTTCAAGCAGACTCAGGAATATTTTTTCCATCATGCTTAATGAATGCCACCTTCCCAGCCATCAAGAGTTATGGCAAATACACAAAGAGACCTTGGCATATTCTCATGCAAGTAGAGAGAGAAAATGCAGGTATTGAAGTGACATACACTCCAGCAATTTTCAACGCTGCCCTGATTCTACTGCAGGACAAGGTATTGCGTTGCTGATGGGAGGCAACCAATTCAAGGACTTTGGACTGCCACATCCAGAAAGGACTGAATAAGTCAGTTTAAGCAGAGGTATGCTCAGGGATGCAAACTACAATGTGCATGAATTAACTGAATATGCTGCAGTAAATGACGACAAACTGGTGCCAGATCAACTTGAAGCATATCAGAGGATTACTGAGAGAGTCAACAAGAAAACTGGAGGAATTGTCTTTTTGGATGCACCAGGAGCAAGGCCGGTGCAATCACTCTGTGGAAAACTAGGCGGTCACCTGGAGAAGCAAAATTTGGGGGTGGCAAACAAAGAAAGAAAGAGCAATTCATGACATTACATAAGTAAACAAGATAAAGCACTCAGAGATTGTAGACACTCACCAGGACTTGCTTTTGTGTGGTGTGTTTTGTGGTGTTTATGTAGTTTCGTGTGGAATTTGTGTACTGGTGTGTTACGTAATTAATAAGAGACAAAACTAGAACTGCCACTTTATAAATACTGGTAGTGATGATGGGTACTAAGACATCCCGGTTCGATGCAACCCCGCTTTGATTGGACACCTGACCCTGACCCATGATGTTTTCTATTTTTATTCAAGTGAATTAGAATGGGATTAAAATAAATCCAATTCAAATCAAAGGGAAGACCAAATAGATACAGTCCTGCATTGGAGTAATCAGAAGGAACCTGAACAAGCAAAAAGCAAACATGAAGTCATCAGGAGGAATCTGGATAGGATTCACATTTCAATTGCTACTCCTCCACCCTCAAACCCATCCAGGCACAGCCAAGTGAGCCTTGTTCAAAAAATAACAAAATTCAAAGGACCCAGATCAAAAAGTTAAATTATTTTGGCTTCCAGATCATGCGTCCGATCAAGTTGAAATTAAAAAATATGAATTCTCCATCACTACTTGATCATAATTGTGAAGTTTCACATCGATTGATCAAGCGGTTCCAGAGAATACATTATTTAATCTTTTTCTTCAATCCAATATGACTGCCAAACCATGTGTCCTATCAATTATTCCTTGACAAACTTGTACACACGTGGCTTGCGGAACATTTGTGTGAAGTTTCCCCTCGATCTGTCCAGCCATTCTGGAGAAGATTTTTTAAAAATAGGTTTTAGGGTAAATTCAATATGGCTAGCAAACCATGTGACCTATGACATCACATGTGTGAACTTTTTGTTCCTCATGGATAGACAGTCATACGTGTAAAGTTTCACCTCGATTTGTTCAGCCACTTCAGAAAGAAGATTTTTGAAGGTTTTTTTTTAAAAGCAATATGGCTGCCGAATCACGGGACCGATGACGTCATCAATGTTTTTTCTGTGGACCATTTTATTCCAAGATGACGCTTAAAATTTTTCATACTGATCAGATGTAGCATTCTACATATGCAACTATGACGTCATAACGAAGGCACCTATGATGTCATGAAAATCCCACTTTATTCCCCATGAGGAGTACGTGCCATGTGCCAAGTTTCAATTTTGTCCTTGGTGTGGTTTCAGAGATAGAGGTCCAAAGTTCTTTCCGTTTTTCCAACATGGCTGCCACAAAACATGACCTATGATGTCATAATCATCATTAAAACATTCTACATGAGTCGTCGCTTTCATGGTGAAAATTTTGTCTCAATTTGCAGAGAGAGAGAGAGAGAGAGAGAGAGAGAGAGAGAGCTCGGCAGTCGGTACATTTGCTGTATGAGTTTGTTGAGGACGGCGATTAAATTGCCAACCATTTCAAGACGAGTTCCAAAGTGAATTCGCATTGTTAGGGTTAGGGTTCCAGTGAATGTTCCCAACACATTTATTACTCTCCGCATCCTCTTCACCCTCCCCGTTTCTGTGGCCAATGGTGAACGAAGCTTTTCCAAGCTAAAGTTGATCAAAACATACATACATTCCTCAGTGATGCAACAAACACTTGTTGGGCTTTCCACCATGTCAATAGGACATGAAAGTGCACAAAATATTCACCTGGTGGAACTTGTTTCTACATTTGGTAAACTGAAAGCACAGAAAGTGAAATTCTAATGATCAACTTTGTTGCAGGAACACACAGTATGACATCACATGATCAATATTACACATAATAATGTGTATGTTGCTTTAAGTACATAATTATATGATTAAAAGTGTAGAACAATGAGAATATACAATCAGTATCAGATTTGCCTATTTCATTTAAGATAAATGTGTAATTACAAATGCAGAGGTTTTATTCATACTAATGCACAATATGCATTTTCGAAAATTAATTATGTTTTGGAGGGGGAAGTGGAGGGGGGGGCTCAAAGCTGAACATTCGCCAACGCCACCTTATACCCTTGCACCGGCCCTGACTCGGGAGGAACAGAGAAAACTTTTGTCACCAATCTTCTCTTGGGCAACATGATTAAGCAGAGTAAAATTGCTATTGCATGGCCTCCTCGATTGTCTGGGCATCGCACAGCTCATTCTGCATTCAAGCTGCCACTGAATCTTGCCAAGTCAGAAAACCCATTGTGCACCATTAAGAAAGCAACAGAGGCTGCCAAGGTTTTGCAACAGTGTCATCTAATTGGCTGGGATGATTGCACAATGAAGCCTCCAGGACATTCAAGAAAGCAACATGCTAATAGTGGTGTGACTGGTGTTATCTGGTGACTTCTGCCAGACCCTGCCAGTAATTCCCTGTGGCACTCCAGCAGATGAGCTGAACGCATGCTTGAAAGCCTCTAACCTTTGGAGGGATGGTGAAAAGGTGAGCCTGCAAACCAACATGCATGTTCATCTTCAAGGAGATCAGACATCTGGAGCATTTGCAGCACTTCTCCTGCAGATGGGCAATGGCCAAGTACATGCTGCTCCTGCTGATGGGAAAATTTACATTCCTGTAGGCTGTGGAAGCATTGTATGTTCAGTGGAAGAACTGATTCTCAAGGTCTACCCACATCTAGAAACAAACTACATGAATCCTCAATAGCTATGTGAATGGGCCATCTTAGCACCAAGGAATGACTTTATGAACATCATCAATCATAAACTGTGAGCAAAGATACCTTCCCAGGAGCAATCATACAAGTCACTGGACACTGTTGTTGATACTGATTAAGTGGTTCAATATCTAACAGCATTTCTGAAATCACTGGAGCCACCAGGGATGCCTCAACACAATCTTCTGCTGAAGGTTGGTGCATCAATCATGTTGCTGTGAAACCTGGGCCTAACAAACTTTGCAATGGAACCAGACTTACTGTGAAGAAGCTAATGGCACATGCTTGAGAAGCCACCATTATGACTGGAAATGCCAAAGGAGATGTTTTCATTCCAAGAATACCTCTTATAGCCACAGGCATGCCTTTCGATTTTAAGAGACTTCAATATCCCATCAGCTCAGCTTTGGGATGTCTATAAACAAGGCCCAAGGGCAATCACTCAAAGTTACTGGCTTTAACTAATGGGACACACCATGCTTCTCACATGGCCAACTTTATGTGGGATGTTGAAGGATTGGAAATCCAAAGAATATCTTCATCTTAGCCTGAAATGGAAAAACTGCAAATGCTGTATGTATATCCCAAGGCACTTTAATAATACACTGAGGTCATGAAGATGTCAAAAGTTCCGATGATTTGACATTTGTGATGGGTTCAGATTTGGATGTAATTACTTTTTAATGACATTTGTCCTCATTTCAAATTTGATAATGTTATTTTTCACTTTGGTAATGCGGGATACCCCATCCAGTTATATATATAGTATAGAGTATGGAGTAGTATATATATAGTACATATATATGTATATATATATATATACATGTATACATCAAAATGTTCTGGGTTTCCAGTTGCCTTCTGGTTCTGGGTTTGGAGCGTCGACAGGTCTCCTTCGGGGCTCTCTGCTGCCGATCTCAAATTTAAGTTTCCGGTCGTTATCTGTCCCGTTTTAACTGTTTATTTTTCTCACCTACATGTTACTGTGTGTTCCTAGTTCGGTTTTGTTTCAAAAATCGTGCTATTTTGTGAGATTTTGTCGAGCTTGTCTTCCCGGATGCTTGAGGCCTACCCTTGAGGCTTGAGGCCTACCGGTTCCCCTTGGTGTACGATCGTGTTTATTTGTTTTTTCTCCCCATTACCTTCAATTTCTATCTTCCCCAATTTCCTAACATCCCCCATCCCTCCCAACTAATCACTCTATTTCTTATCTTAAATTTAAAAAAAAACAAAAAAAAACGCTACCTTTCTCCTTGCACACTCACGAGTCTCGAATCTTCTTCTTCTTCTTCATCTCCTCTTCTTCCTCCTCCTCTTCTTCTTCC
This sequence comes from Eptatretus atami, assembly GCA_035128595.1. Taxonomy (NCBI): domain Eukaryota; kingdom Metazoa; phylum Chordata; class Myxini; order Myxiniformes; family Myxinidae; genus Eptatretus; species Eptatretus atami. The sequence continues at coordinate 10,286,931 of CM068965.1, forward strand.
TCGATTTTTTTTCTACAACTTCCATGACCTAATCTGTTGAAAGCTCTCTCAAACATTAATAACAATAATAATAACAAAAACGATCTCTTATAATGCTTCATCTTCCTCTTTCACACATGTGGTACTCTTTACTGTATCATAATGCACTACTCTTCTGCTATTTAAACAGACTTCTCTCAATTCGACCTCTCCTTCATACCTTGCCTAAAAAATCCAACTGTTACAGCATTTCTTCGCTCCATTCTCTGAATTTGCCTTTATTGCATCCATCAAGAATTGTGTTAAATCGCATCTCTGACCTAAACTTAAAAAAACCCCAGTTTGCTATGAAGTTCGCTTCCATCAACCATTCTTTTTTTCCAACTTCAGTGCCAACTCACCCTCTCACCCTCACTCTCAAAGCAACAATCCACTCTTCCCCCAAGCCTCCCTCTCACCTCTCTCAAAAACTCCCCCTCACCTTTCTCCACCATTCACCCCCTCACTATCCTTCTCAAAGTTCCCCCCCTCTCATCCACAAACTGCCTCCTTCCACTGCCCTCTCACCTCCATCTCTTCACTCCACCTCCTCAAACCTAACTGCCTTCTTCCCCCTCTCTTGTCCCCCTCTCCCCCACACACAGAGCTTTTCTCCTCCTCATTCGGCCCCTCCCCTAGCTATTCTGCAATCCCCCACACTCTTTCAACAACCCTCCTTACCTCCCCCTCGTCCCTTCGTCCTTGTCCTACCCTCCCCTCCCCCCACCCCTGCACCCAAAGCTCCTCCTACCTCTTCATTAAAAGTGTGGACCTCAATACCGGGTCTTCGCTCAACCTTTCATATCTTTCCATACAGGTTGCCACTGACAAACCAGACATAATCTGCCTAACAGAAACTATCCTCCCCCAAAACGTGTCTGACTCCCAAGTATCTCTCCCTGGTTACTCCCTCCTCCGGCATGACAGACCTGAGCCTCTTCCTGGTGGAGGAGTTGCTCTCTTCATCAAAGACGATATTCCTCACTCTCCATGCACTGCCCTCACTCCCCCACACCCCCAGGAATACCTCTGGCTACGGCTTCC
>CM068965.1:10311045-10329421 GCA_035128595.1 Eptatretus atami
AATATATTATTGTCTGTTAGAAGTAGCATCCAAAAGTTTCTTAGAAATAAGAAAAAAATTCTCTATTTCAATGGATTTAGAAGAATATTTAAATAAATAAACAGCTCCTTTCAAATGGTGGCCATTTTGAAATTCAAAATGACCTTATAATTATTTTAAATATGCATACAATAAATCAATAATGTCTCTCCTATTCATGTTCACTCATATTATGGGATAAAATTTTGATATTATTTTTTAAAATATGAGCAATAATTGTATTCATTGAAGAAAAAGCATGATCATGGCAGCCATTTTGGAATTCAAAATGGCTGCCATTTGACAGCTCCAAAATTAGCAACATCAATTTTCCTGTTCCTAGACATATGTAAGAACATATCTAAATAGGTGGCAACTTCTCATCATGAAAGTCCTACGGGCCCATTGTCTAGGACCACTTGCCCCCCTACTAAGATGGGAACATGCACAAGTGATAAATTTTCAGCACGTACGCGTATGTGCACTTTGCAGTATGTGCTTACTCCTACCAATGAAATCCAGGACGTGCACAAGCCGATACTGGTCTCTTTTATTAAATACTGCCCACCAGCTCACCGGTATTGAGTGAAGAGACAACTTATTTGGGGAAAGTTAATATTGATTTATACAAAATTAGTTGATGCATTTTGGGAACATCCTGCATTCAGGCCTGTGTGAATTGTACAGAGCAACACATTTTATGTTATATTCGAGCAAAAAAGTGGGGAGGGAGTGGGGGGGGGGGGGAGAATCGATATGTTGTCCCACCTAGTCAAAAAGTAGGGAGTGGGACATGTTCCCCCATATTCCACCCATCGACGTCCATAGGTAGAATGCACCCATCTATGAACCTTCGGCCTTTCAGGGGCCCACATCGTCAGGAGTTTTTGCAGTACGGATTGCAACATATCAACATTTTGAAAGAGTTAATCAGAAAGTTCCCCAAATCTTTCATTGTGCAGAGGCACACCACTTTTCCTCAGGTATTTTTCCGAATATTTTTGGCTTCTTCAAAAGTTTTTTCAGTCGTTCCTTGCTGCAAGCCTTGCCTGGCAGCCATGAAAAACATCCATGGCTGCCCCCAATGAATTCCATTACTAAGGGTTTCTGCACACACACGCACCGAGCAATTTGGGGTGGATTATGTCATTTCAAAAGTGCCGTGTTGGTTGAAGATCAACCCTTCATAAAATAATGAGTTGCCACAGATGGCACCAACCTCTGGCTCCAGACTATAAATAGCATTGAGCACATACCACACACCACCTGAGTACACGACTAATTGTTAAGTCAAACATAACTATGCATAAAATGTTGTCACGTCAGACAGCCTCCATTAACATGAGCCGCCTGCACCGTTATCCTATGTCCCAGGAAACAGCCAGATGGTTTATAATTATTTACTGCGTTCACTTGAATTAATCTACTCTTTGCCGTTTCCCAAGGTCACACAAAGAAAGCAAAATTGATGGCACACGCTCAGGCAGCAGATGGGGTGGATTATGGAGGCAGATGGGCAGTCTGGACTGACAATGCCTGCAGTCCGGATGTGGACCCTGGTCTGCCTTTTGAGGACCGATGTTCTAGGACCTTCTTCATTGAAACGCATTTCTTACCTTTTTAAAAGGTTTATTTATAAAGAATATTGGGGGAAAGATAGACAGGGCGAACAGTTCAGAACAAACCATGCGAATCAAAAGACACAAAAAGGGAGAAGCGAATATACAAACTTATATACAAAGAAATAAATAAAGAGCAAATCCTAATCCACACCAGGTGCCACAGATCGCACTTGTACAACCATTAAAATAACAGGTTAGAACTTTCCTTTGGTGATGTGTGGAGTGCAGGGCGATGGTATGTGTAGCTCAGGAACAGTGTCCACGTTTCAGAGAGCCGTCCTCCCAGAGCAGCGAAGAAATAAGCCAAAGACGAGACAGGCCAGCCACGAGTAGGGCCAGCAATGATGAGCACCTCCAGACTCTCTCTCGTTGCCGTGTCTCTTCTTCACTGTCCTCTGCGTGCTGGGAGCTCTGGTGTGTCTGTTCTCTCAGCTCCAACTCATCCAGATCTCTCGAACCGCTCCTGCCCACATACACACCCACCACAACACACACACACACCCAACACACACACACATAATTTATCAGTTGGTAAAGCCGCTGTCACACCTTGACGTTTTAGCCAGCGTATGCCGACGTATGAAAAATTTGGCGAATACGCTGGCACACGTAGAATACGTTATGGGTAGTTTTGTATACATTAAGGGCACGCTGAAGCACACTGGCATACGTCGTAGTATGCGAGCTCGTCGACAAATTTTGTGCATGCACAAATTTGTCGATGTATGCCACGTATGATCACACGTTCCGCATACGCTGGCCATAATTTGTAGGCACGTTATGCGATCATTGACACACATCGATACACGTTACTTGGAAGTTACTCATAAGTCGAAATACGTCGAGGTAATGTCTAGCGTACCCGAAACTTATTTCTAACCTATGAGTAACGTGCTTTGAACCTATGTGTAACGTATCTCCAACGCATATTGACGAATGTAGACGTATTTGACGTCTTCCGGACGACCACAGAACTTACTGAACGTGTTTCTAACTTACAGCTATCGTATAATGGCCTATTGGCAGCGTTTAGGGAATTGGTATATAAAAATGGGGTTCACAGGAGGAACCCGTCAGTGTTCCAGACTCCATGGTGAGCAGATGTCCATGTCATCCGAGAGATGGAGGATCCGGCTGAGACGAGAATACCTACTAGCTGTCCTCCACATCAACATGACCTCATCGATTTGACACTGTACCAGTTGTGTGCCAATAGAGCCAGGAGAAGAAGAGGTGAACGGAGGAGAAGGAACTGGGTGACCTCTCCGTCAGAGGGTGAGCGTGATGGGGAGGGTGGGTGGTGATGATGGATCCTCTTGCGTCGCGTCCACGGCCACGGCCAGGAGACTTCTTGGCAGCATTCTTCGAAGTTTTCTCCGGCATGACGGTGATGTTGACACTTCGATGTCTAGTGCGGTTATGATTTGAATCGTCGAGCGGCAGCCTTTTAATAGGCTACGCCACGTGATCGTCGGCGATACGCTGCCGCGCATGCATAAGTTAGACTATCGTTGGGCATAAGTTGTGACCGCTGACAACACGCTAAGCATTCGTTGGTATAAGTTATCTATAAATTATCGAAACGTTCTGTGTACGTTACTAATACGTTATGCATACGTCCAACTCGTTATGAATACACTATTATACGCCCAAAACTGAAAAAAACATAAATAGTTCAGCGTACGCCAGCGTTTTAAATAAATTTTGATACGTTGCCATATGCTGGCTAAATCGTCAAGGTGTGACAGGGGCTTAATGTGATGATTGACACAAAATATATACATATATACAGAGCAGGTGTTTCTGAGGGTGTAGCACAATTGTGTCACGTAATTTTTCAATCACATCTATTTATTCATTGTGTTTGGTATTTTCTCAGTCCATCCTTGGTTTTGCAATCACTTGTGTGTCGAGAAAGGTGGGAGGCAGGAGCACCAGCCCAGAGGGGAGAGCAGTACTCCACCAGGCTACGGACAAAGCTTTGTAAGTGGTCAGGAGCTAAGGAGGCCGAGGAAGGACTTTGCACGACGGAGGATTCCCAGTCGGCGACTGGCTTTGGAGGCGAGGTTTGAAATATGGCTTTCCCAGGAAAGGTCATGGCAGATAGTGAGACCCAGAAGCTTGAAAGAAAGGACTTATTCAAGAGGATTGTTGAGAAAGTGGATGGGGGGTTTCTAAACGGTCCTTTCGAAGAGACATAGTGAGAGTGTGAGATTTGTTCGGATTGAAAGACATGTTCCACGTGTTGGACCAGTTTGTGATTTTATCCAGATCTGCAGTGAGCGAAGAGCTGCTGCTTGCCGGTATGAGGGAATGACGCGAGGTACGGCAGAGGGTGGAGTCATCAGCAAAGAATTCTTTAACATTTTTGTTATTCTTTTGCTCTGTTATTCTTTAACATTTTTTCTCAAAAACCACTTGGCCGTTTGACACATTTTTTAGCATAGGATTGACCCCCTCCCCCCTCATGGAGAATATTCTAATTATAATTGTGACGTTATAGGTCACGTGATATGGCAGCAACTTGGATTAAACGCAAAAAATCTTGAAACGTATCTCTGAAACCGTTGATCGGAAAAATTTGAAACTTGGCACATCTCATTCCACTCCCAATGGGGAATGAGGGATTGTAAGGATGACGTCATCGGTCAAGTAGTGGACCAGCCGTAAATGTTTTAATTGAAATCCTTATTCACCATTGAGATTCAGTGTGTATGTCCAGGCCGTAACATTTTTACCAATTGAGCTTTTGTCATCAAATCTTCAACAAACTTTTATTATGAGATTGTGGAGAACACAATGAATAAAATGCACAATTTTTTTTAGCTGTCGTTTTCATCAAGTTTAGTTCGAATACAAAGCATACATGGACGGGCTTTGCATTTTGAAATGCTTTAAAGTATATTTTGTCACTGAGAGTGCAGTCAATACAGCACATCCCACCTTTCACGATGGAAACCTTTTCACCATCTCTCAACCTCTTATATACGTCACATTCAATCCACTGTCCAAACCATTTTACTTCAATTAAAATTCCCCAATGTAGTTTATTATTATTATTATTATGGTACCATTGGCATTACAGGCTGTGGTACCCTATTGTTTCTGTTCAGATTATTTGTTATTTGTTATTCTTTGTCCCATTTTGAGCCTTTTTTTGCTCGAAGATTTCCTTAAACATGTGTTTTCACAGCAACGACTTGTCCAATTGACATAAAAATTTTCACCATACGTGTGTAGATACATATACACATGCACACCATACTCATGTAGAATTTTTAAATGATAATTATGACGTCATAGATCGCGTGGGTTGGCAGCCATGTTGGAAAAACGGAAAAACTTTGGACATCTTCTCTGGAACTGTGTGCTGGAAAAAATTGAAACATGGCTCATTGTGAAGAACTCGACAAGGGGTATAAGTGGTGTTAACCGTGACGTCATCGGTGAAGTGGTATCCCAGTGAAAATTCGACATGGAGAACACTACATCCCATCAGTATGAAAATTTCTAAGGTTCATCTAGGGAAAGATGTGAACACAAAAAAAAAATTTGACGTCATCCATCACGTGGTTTAGCAGCATTTTGTTTTTTATTTTAAAAAAAGGAAAAATTCTTCCTCTCCAGAACCGCTTTAGAGATCGAAGTGAAACTGCACACAAATGATCGGCTCGACGTGCTGAATAAATTCTGATAACTATGACGTCATAGGTCACATGGTCTGGCAGCCATCTTGGATTTACCCTAAAACCTTCAAAAATCTCCAGAATGGCTGGACAGATTGAGGGGAAACTTCACAGACATGTTCCACATGAGTTGTGGATACTAGGGTGATAAAGAATACAGTGTGATGCCTCATACAGTGCGATGGTAATTATCACGGGGATGCACGCAGGTCCACTGTCATACACGTGGTTATTTATCACAGGGCTGCGCCCATGTCTGCTATCGCACACACGATTATTTATCACAGTGGTGATCCTCACAGGTGGCTGCCTGAGCACGGTGCCGGCCCAGATCTGTGTCATGGATTGAAGGAAAGGATTGGATATAAATCAGGGTTGAAAAGAAGATGGATATAATTATTAGATGCAGATTTGGGTTGAAAAGAGTATAGATATAAGTATTTGATGCGAATTCGCATGGAAGGGCACACCACTTGCGTCCCGTACAGGCTCGCGGTGGAGGATTCTTTTCATCGTGTGGTTGGTGCTTCATTTGGACTACGCGAGGACATTCATATGTACCATGGCGCGGAAAGGAAGAAAGAGATATAATTAGACCTAGCTATTAAGATCCACGCAACGCACTTCGTCCCGTTGACCCATTCAACATGAGGGGAAGGTCTAACTGCACGTATATTAATGAAATAACTGTCTGGAGATCACTGTATGTTGGATGCCATTGCCTTAGAGGCATGCGGTTTCCATAACCGGAACAACATCTTATATAATGCAGAGAGCTGTTCGTGTGTGTGTGTGGTTTGTTCAGAAACGCCGCCCATTCCGCAGGCCACGCCTTCCCTCATCTTGGCAAACGTCACAAGCACCGCCTTTTATCTTGGCCACGCCTTTCCCTGGCCACGCCTTTCCCTCCAGCCACCCACAAATCACGGCCATATTTTTCGCTTCACATTGCTGAGTGTGTTGATAAAAGCCTGATTAACATTTGAAGACTGAACAAGGTGTCTTCTATCATAAAATTAAGCTGCTGTTTGGAAGAAACAGGAACATTTTGAGGTAATGGTTAGGGTGGTGAGCTTGAGATCTGAGGATCCTGAGTTCAAATCCCACTCATCTGTTGCATTAATACCAGGTGGGGTTGATTCTGCCTGTCATCCTTCTGAGGTCGGCAAAATGAGTTCCAGCTTGCTGGTATCCTGTGTCAGAGCGGTGACCATCCAGGATTGTGTCCCATACCCAAGGAGACTGCTTGGGCAGCACCAACACTCTGTACAGAGTATGGTCCCAATGGATGGATAGTGGATTACATTATCCTTAATTATGATTTTTTTTTTCTCCTGTACTTTCCTGTTCACCACCTTGTGTTTTGTTTCTAAGAAGGTGTGTTCATATTATACCCATTTCTTTCCTTGTGATATAACTGAAGAGGAGAATGGTGTCTGTGATGCAGAGAACTGAGTGGTGGAAGAGTTTGGTTCCTGCCTCTCCAAATGTAACATTCAATCATAAAGTACACACATGATTCTGAACTGCCTTGCACTCCTCCTTTTGATGCTAAATCTACATACGTGCATTTTGTATCCATATTAGCCAAGGAATGACACAAGTACAAGATAAACAAATATACATACTTGGCGCTAGAAGTAAAATGACATAAGCTATAAGCAAAAATGGTCACGTGGCTGTTATGTGGTGTCCCGTTACTCAGTGTCTGCAATCGTTACCTCCTGAGTCAGTAATACACAGTCAGGTTAATATCGATCTCAAAATTCATTTTTACACACAAAGTCTTCAAAAAGGCAGGAAATAGGTTGCACACTACAGTTTCCTGTGCATGAGTCATTTGTGGCCTTCATTCCTCCATCAAATGTTGACAAGTTGATAAAGCCCTTTGGATCCCTGCTGCTATAATGATGTACTTTGTGAGTCCTGCTTTATTTGGAAAGGCATTGCATGTCATGATGAAATATGGATTGGAAAAACCAAGGGTTCTGTGTGTGATACTGTGTCAATGGCACGCACACCTTTGTTGGCCAGACCTCGATCTGTCTGTCAAGCTACCTTTAACTTTTCGGTCTTCAATGGAGAGTTTTGACTTGACAAGAAACACAAAAAAAAAGGGTCAGGAGCTCAGGAAGGAGCTACAGAATTATTTTTTTTTACAAGTGTGCAAGGTTCATGGCGAATGTTTGTACATGTGTTACATTTAGGGCATGGACATTAGGAGACGATAGCCAAATCGATGCAGAACATGGGATTTTAATCCTGGTATCTCAATATCATAAGCTAAGTGCTCAGGTGGGAACAACAAACAGGCTAATTCAACTAGTCCATGAGGATTGCTGTTGATGCGAGACAAGGATTGCAAGGAAATTGTATGCAGGAGGAGGCCCCATTCGGCCCATCATGCCTGCACCACACCAGTACCAGATTTTAATAAATCCGTCAATACCCCTTCCCTTCGTGTGCAGCCTTTTGGCTGCTACACTGGTACTCATTTCGCCGACCTCAGAAGGATGACAGGCTGAGTCAACCCCCTGGTGTTAATTCAGCAGCCAACGTGGCTTGAACTCAGGACCCTAGGATCCCAAGCCACCACCCTAACCGCTAAGCGTTAAGCCAACACCAGGTTATAATAGACAAGCTGGAGCCAAATTTCAGATGTCATAAACTATCATTGAACAGGTTTCAATTTTACCTGTATGTTCTCGTATTGCCCATGAAGGTACCATTACAATCTCCCTGCTTTTAACTGTTAAGTGGCCCTGTTTTGAGTCGCCTGCCATTCTCCTGTTGTGAGTACTTAAAGGATTTCTCACCTCTTATCTGTCTGTTCCTGGGTTCCATCTGCTGTCATATAGTGCCCTGCCTTTTCAAGTTGGTGTTTATGGGATGGCCTGTCCACAATTATATTGATCGATCAGTAAAGGATCCCGTGGTATCTAACATAAGAATAGGCCTTGAGGCTGATACCGTGACAAGATTCCATGTGTTGTTTGATTGTCCGGTTCACCATCTTTCCTTACGAGAACTTCCTGATTTATAACCATTTTGATGACGCTATTAGTCTCTATTTGGTGAACCATGAGCAAGTAATCAAATCTTTTCGCATAAGTGATCGGCGTAATTTCAGATGACATAATTGCACGATGTTAGGTCCACATGTAGGAAATGGAGTAAATTAAAATACATTTTGTTTATCTTTGGCACCTCCATCTTTTGGTCCTTAAACAAAAATAATGTAAATACAAGTTAAATTATGAGTCAGGTTTGAAACTTCTCCCATTATCTCGGGCACCAGCATCACATCTCTGCCTGTCTCTTCCGTACCCCGAGGAATCTAAATGTCTCGACATTATTTACAGCTCGTGTGACGAGGCCAAAGAATAAAGCTTGATGGTCTCACATTGCTTCTGTTATTTAACACTTCTCTGTTGATGTTGCTCTCTCTCTCATCCCTCTCTGATCCTCCCCAGATTCTCCAGGACACACACACATTCTCCCAGTAACCCCTTCCTGATCGAACTTCCAAAATCCAGGCTCATCCGCACACCGCAACTCTTTTGTTCCTCTTTACTCATCCTAAATCTAGAACCACCTTCCCGAGGCTGTTCGACCCCCACTCCTTCCTCCAGGACTTCAAGTAGGTGGTGCACCTCTATCTTGTATCACCCTCCCAGCCATCCTCGTGATACTTTCTATCCCCATTAACCTAACACACTTACTTGCTAGGTACTGTTTCCTCTCTTTTCTCCCTCTCTTATTTTCCTTTTCATTCTCTCTCTCTCTCTCTCTCTCATTTGTTGTGTCCAACTTTTGTCCCACTGCCCACGCTATCAGATAAATATTTATTTGACAAAATCTCCAAGAAGACTATCAGCTAACTTGAGTGACCTTATTGAATTGTACAAGCTGACTTTTTGAGCCTCTCTTTTAGTGGAGGGGGTTAAACAATCAGCAAAGTTTCAGAAAGTCATAAGCATCTCATTATAATTTCCAAAAACAACTTTAGAGGGCAAGTATCAAGTAACAGTGAGGAATTTACATTGAACTCCAATCAATTACATCATTTTATTATCATACATGCAATTAAATTGTAATTTTTTTTTTGGAAGGGATAGTCTTAAAAGAAACGCTTCCCACTTTATTAGCTCACCTGGAACGTAGTTCTGGGGAGCTTATGGGATGGGGCATCGTCCGTCTGTCCGTCCGTCCATCCATCCACAAATACTTTCAACTTCTTCTCTAAAACTACACAAACTATTTTGATGAAACTTTGCCACAACCTTCATCACCGTATACGAAGCAAAGTTTGTTCATGGCATTAAAAAAAATCGGACCCTAAAGGGGTTTACAGGGGTTGCCCCCCAAAATAGGTATTTGCTTTCTTCTCAGAAACGATGCACACAATTCTGATGAAACATGACTACAACCTTCATCACCCATGGTGTACCAGAGTTTGTTCATGACATTAGAAAAAATTGGGGTCTGAAGGGGTGTAAGGGGGGGGGGGGTTGCCCCCAAAGATATGTATTTACTTTCTTTTCTGAAACAACACACAATTTCGATGAAACTTGACCACAACCTTCATCACCCATGATGTACCAAAGTTTGTTCATGGCATTAAACAAAAATCCACAGGCATTTACTTTCTTCTCTGTTACATATTGTGTGGGTCATCCATGCCTACGAGTGGTTACCTTATCCAGCCGCTACCAGGTGAGCTCCCAGGGGTATTGCCCCTATGTTTTTTCAACTAAAACGGCACTTGGTAGAGCGCATACCTCCACCAGGCTGAACAGTTTACATTTTGTATCCCATTGATAGGCCGGATCTGGATCCGGACCTTATCCAAACTTAAATCAGCTTGTTCTTGTCACCTCACCAACTCATCCACTAAGTTTTGTCATAACACGTCCGCACCGTTTTGAAAGATCATTTTACAGATTGGCCATATCTCACAATTGTGAGGAATCTGTTTTTTAAAAAAATTTAATTCCAGTATCGAGATTCGAATCTGGATCTTCACCAAAATCGAATCAACTTGTCCTCGTCACACACCCAATGTCTCCACCAAGTTTCATCCGAATCCGTCCACAACCTTTTGAGATATCCTGCTCACAGATAAACAAACAGACAGACAGGAGTAAAAACATAACCACCATCCACCTTCGGTCGCGGAGGTAATAATTTAAGATTCTTTATGAATCATCATTAGCTTCGCCTAACTATTTATGAGAAGTACCTGTCTTTCATCATCATCTGTAAAATGTTTTCGACAATTAACATTGTTTAAAGGACAAAAAACAGAAGTTTGACTGAAATGCTTTAAAGGTGGCTACGAGGTACAGTCTCCATGCTCTTTATCCATCCATTGGAACCATCCTCCGTGCAGAGCGTTGGTGCTGCCTCAGCAGTCTCCTTGGCTATTGGGCACTATCCTGGACGGGTCACCACTCTGCCACAGGATATCAGCAAGCTGGCACTCATTTTGCTGACCTCAGGATGACAGGCAGAGTCAACCCCACCTGGTATTAATTCAACAGCTGAGTGGGATTTGAACTCAGGACCTTAGGATCCCAAGCTCACTACCCTAACCATTAAGCCAACACCAGGCATGCTTTTTGTGATGATGGATTGAATCAACAGAATGTTGATCGAGTATGCCAACCACCATGGGAAGCAAGCAGAAGCTGACGTTTTGGGGATTAACCCTTATTTTCGAGCAAAAAAAGGCCGCCATTGGATTAACATCTAAAATATTAGCTTCTCCATGCTTCCCACGGTCAACGTTCTGTTGATTCAATCCGTGGACCAACATTCGCCTTCACGGAGACGAGTTTTTCACTGTTCTTTATTATCATAATTTCGTGTGCAGCACCGCGCTGTGGGTTTGCATCATTGCTGGTAGTATTGTGCTGCTGATGCGGTGCCCCCTATTGGTTAGAGCAGGGATTTGTAATTAGTTCAGTGCACTGGCGATAGCTTGCCGACTCTTTGCTAATCATTCCGTGGAATCCTTAACATGGACCCACTAATACTGGCAAATGGGACAAATACCTTAAGATCTATCCGAGGGATGGTGCACACATTGACGTATCACCTGCAACACCATGATGACTGTTTATACCTGGGTCGGTGTGACAGCTCCCAGGTTAGATGCTATCGTGAGGTCACAGTATAGAGCAAAGTGACGCTGATGTCTGTTGCTGTGGGTTGGAGAATGCATGATCATAATCTTTATTCCCAACTCTAAAACTGTGTCCTCTGAACAATGCAGTAGTGAAGTAAGTAGTAAGTCAAAAGCTCCAGATATGTCCTTACACATTAGTGTTCATTAAGGCCCTGTCACACCTTGACGTTTTAGCCAGCGTATGGCAAGGTCTCAAAATGTATGTAAAACGCGGCGTACGGCTGAACTATTGAATTTTTTAAGTTTGGCGTTTAATAACGTGTCTGGAAGTATGCATAACGTATTAGTAACGTACACAGAACGTTTCAATCACATATAGATAACTTATAGCAATGAATGCTGAGCGTGTTGTCGGTGTTCACAACCTATGCCCAACGATAGTCTAACTTATGCATAGCGTGTGGCAGCGTATCGCCGACTAGATCACGTGGCGATAGCTATTCATAGGCCTGCGGCTCGACGATTCATCAATCATCATAACCGCACTAGACATCGAAGTGTGAAGCCGCTGTCACACCTTGACGTTTTAGCCAGCGTATGCCGACGTATGAAAAATTTACCAAACCAAGCTGGCACACGTCGAATACGTTATGGTAAGTTTTGTATGCGTTAATAGCACGCTGGCATACGTCGTAGTACGCTGGCATATCGTCGTAGTACGCTGGCATACGTCGTCATACGCCGAGTACGTCGAGAAATTTTCAGCATGTTGAAAATTTCTCGACGTACTCGACGTATACCACTTCCGCATACGCTGGCATAAGTTGTAGGCACGCTACGCGATCGTTGACACACGTCGATACACGTTACTTGTACGTTACTCATAAGTCGAAACACGTCAAGGTAATGTTTAGCATCAGTGTTCCAGACTCCCGCATTAATGCTGGCCATAAAGTTGTAGGCACGTTACGCATCCTTGACACACGTCGACACACGTTACTTGTAAGTTACTCATAAGTGCAAACCACGTCGAGGTTGTTAGCTACCCGAAACTTATTTCTAACCTATGAGTAACATGCTGTAGGCACGTTACGCGATCGTTGACACACGTCGACACACGTTACTTGTACGTTACTCTAAGTCGAAACACGTCAATGTAATGGTTAGCGTCAGTGTTCCAGACTCCCTTTTTTTTTTTTTCTTCGGTATGACGGTGATGTTTAACACTTTCGATTTCTAGTGCGGTTATAATATATATAATATAATTAATAGGCTGCCGCTCAACGATTTAAATCATAACCGCACTAGAAATCGAAGTGTCAACATCACCGTCATACCGAAGAAAACAAAAAACCAAAAAAAAAAAAACCAGGGAGTCTGGACACTGATGCTAAACATTACCTTGACGTGTTTCGACTTATGAGTAACTACAAGTAACGTGTATCGACGTGTGTCAACGATCGCGTAGCGTGCCTACAACTTATGCCAGCGGTATGCGGAATGTGTGTCATACGTCGAGTACGTCGAGAAATTTTCAACATTCTGAAAATTTCTCGACGTACTCGGCGTATGACGACGCTATGCCAGCGTACTACGACGTATGCCAGCGTACTACGACGTATGCCAGCGTGCTATTAACGCATACAAAACTTACCCATAACGTATTCGACGTGTGCCAGCTTGGTTTGGTAAATTTTTCATACGTCGGCATACGCTGGCTAAAACGTCAAGGTGTGACAGCGGCTTCACACTTCGATGTCTAGTGCGGTTATGATTTGAATCGTCGAGCCGCAGCCTATGAATAGTCTACGCCACGTGATCGTCGGCGATACGCTGCCACACGCTATGCATAAGTTAGACTATCGTTGGGCATAGGTTGTGAACACCGACAACACGCTCAGCATTCATTGCTATAAGTTATCTATAATGTGATTGAAACGTTCTGTGTACGTTACTAATACGTTATGCATACGTCCAACACGTTATTATACGCCCCAAACTTAAAAAAAACATCAATAGTTCAGCGTACGCCAGCGTTTTACATACATTTTAGAACCTGCCATACGCTGGCTAAAACGTCAAGTGTGACAGGGCCTTAATGAACACTAATGTGTAAGGACATATCTGGAGCTTTTGACTTACTACTTACTTCACTACTGCATTGTTCAGAGGACACAGTTTTTAGAGTTGGGAATAAAGATTATGATCATGCATTCTCCAACCCACAGCAACAGACATCAGCGTCACTTTGCTCTATACTGTGACCTCACGATAGCATCTAACCTGGAGCTGTCACACCGACCCAGGTATAAACAGTCATCATGGTGTTGCAGGTGATACGTCAATGTGTGCACCATCCCTCGGATAGATCTTAAGGTATTTGTCCCATTTGCCAGTATTAGTGGTCCATGTTAAGGATTCCACGGAATGATTAGCAAAGAGTCGGCAAGCTATCGCCAGTGCACTGAACTAATTACAAATCCTGCTCTAACCAATAGGGGGCACCGCATCAGCAGCACAATACTACCAGCAATGATGCCAACCCACACGCGCGGTGCTGCACACGAAATTATGATAATAAAGAACAGTGAAAACTCGTTCTCTCTCCGTGAAGGCGAATGTTGGTCCACGGATTGAATCAAACGAACGTTGACCTGTGGGAAGCATGGAGAAGCTAATATTTTAGATGTTAATCCAATGGCGGCCTTTTTTTGCTCGAAAATAAGGGTTAATCCCCAAAACGTCAGCTTCTGCTTGCTTCCCATGGTGGTTGGCATACTCGATCAACTTTCTGTTGATTCAATCCATCATCACAAAAAGCATGCCTGGTGTTGGCTTAATGGTTAGGGTAGTGAGCTTGGGATCTAGGTCCTGAGTTCAAATCCCACTCAGCTGTTGAATTATACCAGGTGGGGTTAACTCTGCCTGTCATCCTGAGGTCAGCAAAATGAGTGCCAGCTTGCTGATATCCTGTGGCAGAGTGGTGACCCGTCCAGGATAGTGCCCAATAGCCAAGGAGACTGCTGAGGCAGCACCAACGCTCTGCACGGAGGATGGTTCCAATGGTGGTATAAAGAGCATGGAGACTGTACCTCGTAGCCACCTTTAAAGCATTTCAGTCAAACTTCTGTTTTTGTCCTTTAAACAATGTTAATTGTCGAAAACATTTTACAGATGATGATGAAAGACAGGTACTTTCATAAATATTAGGCGAGCTAATGATGATTCATAAAGAATCTTAAATTATTACCTCCGCGACCGAAGGTGATGGTGGTTATGTTTTTACTCCTGTCTGTCTGTTTGTTTATCTGTGAGCAGGATATCTCAAAAGGTTGTGGACGGATTCGGATGAAACTTGGTGGGAGACATTGGGTGTGTGACGAGGACAAGTTGATTCGATTTTTGGTGAAGATCCAGATTCGAATTCGATACTGGAATTAAATTTTTTTTTAAAAACAGATTCCTCACAATTGTGAGATATGGCCAATCTGTAAAATGATCTTTCAAAACGGTGCGGACGTGTTATGACAAAACTTAGTGGATGAGTTTGGTGAGGTGACAAGAACAAAGCTGATTTAAGTTTGGGATAAGGTCCGGGATCCAGATCCGGCCTATCAATGGGATACAAAATGTAAAACTGTTCAGCCTGTGGAGGTATGCGCTCTACAAGTGCCGTTTTAGTTGAAAAAACATAGTGGCAATACCCCTGGGAGCTCACCTGGTAGCGGGTGGATAAGGTAACCACTCGTAGGCATGGATGACCCACACAATATGTAACAGAGAAGAAAGTAAATGCCTGTGGATTTTTTGTTTAATGCCATGAAAAACTTTGGTACATCATGGGTGATGAAGGTTGTGGTCAAGTTTCATCGAAATTGTGTGTTGTTTCAGAAAAGAAAGTAAATACATATCTTTGGGGGCAACCCCCCCCCCTTACACCCCTTCAACCCCAATTTTTCTAATGTCATGAACAAACTCTGGTACACCATGGTGATGAAGGTTGTAGTCATGTTTCATCAGAATTGTGTTGCATCGTTTCTGAGAAGAAAGCAAATACCTATTTTGGGGGGCAACCCTGTAAACCCCTTTAGGGTCCGATTTTTTAATGCCATGAACAAACTTTGCTTCGTATACGGTGATGAAGGTTGTGGCAAAGTTTCATCAAAATAGTTTGTGTAGTTTTAGAGAAGAAGTTGAAAGTATTTGTGGATGGATGGACGGACGGACAGACGGACGATGCCCCATCCCATAAGCTCCCCAGAACTACGTTCCAGGTGAGCTAATAAAGTGGGGAAGCGTTTCTTTTAAGACTATCCCTTCAAAAAAAAATTACAATTTAATTGCATGTATGATAATAAAATGATGTAATTGATTGGAGTTCAATGTAAATTCCTCACTGTTACTTGATACTTGCCCTCTAAAGTTGTTTTTGGAAATTATAATGAGATGCTTATGACTTTCTGAAACTTTGCTGATTGTTTAACCCCCTCCACTAAAAGAGAGGCTCAAAAGTCAGCTTGTACAATTCAATAAGGTCACTCAAGTTAGCTGATAGTCTTCTTGGAGATTTTGTCAAATAAATATTTATCTGATAGCGTGGGCAGTGGGACAAAAGTTGGACACAACAAATGAGAGAGAGAGAGAGAGAGAGAGAGAATGAAAAGGAAAATAAGAGAGGAGAAAAGAGAGGAAACAGTACCTAGCAAGTAAGTGTGTTAGGTTAATGGGGATAGAAAGTATCACGAGGATGGCTGGGAGGGTGATACAAGATAGAGGTGCACACACCTACTTGAAGTCCTGGAGGAAGGAGTGGGGGTCGAACAGCCTCGGGAAGGTGGTTTCTAGATTTAGGATGAGTTAAAGAGGAACAAAAGAGTTGCGGTGTGCGGATGAGCCTGGATTTTGGAAGTTCGATCAGGAAGGGGTTACTGGGAGAATGTTGTGTGTTCCTGGAGAATCTGGGGAGGATCAGAGAGGGATGAGAGAGAGAGCAACATCAACAGAGAAGTGTTAAATAACAGAAGCAATGTGAGACCATCAAGCTTTATTCTTTGGCCTCGTCACACGAGCTGTAAATAATGTCGAGACATTTAGATTCCTCGGGGTACGCGAAGAGACAGGCAGAGATGTGATGCTGGTGCCCGAGATAATGGGAGAAGTTTCAAACCTGATCTAATTTAACTTGTATTTACATTATTTTTGTTTAAGGACCAAAAGATGGAGGTGCCAAAGATAAACAAAATGTATTTTAATTTACTCCATCCTACATGTGACTAACATCGTGCAATTATGTCATCTTTAAATTACGCCGATCACTTATGCGAAAAGATTTGATTACTTGCTCATGGTTCACCAAATAGAGACTAATAGCGTCATCAAATGGTTATAAATCAGGAAGTTCTCGTAAGGAAAGATGGTGAACCGGACAATCAAACAACACATGGAATCTTGTCACGGTATCAGCCTCAAGGCCTATCTTTATGTTAGATACACGGGATCCTTTACTGATCGATCAATATAATTGTGGACAGGCCATCCCATAAACACCAACTTGAAAAGGCAGGCACTATATGACAGCAGATGGAACCCAGGAACAGACAGATAAGAGGTGAGAAATCCTTTAAGTACTCACAACAGGAGAATGGCAGGCGACTCAAAACAGGGCCACTTAACAGTTAAAAGCAGGGAGATTGTAATGGTACCTTCATGGGCAATACAGAGAACATACAGGTAAAATTGAAACCTGTTCAATGATAGTTTATGACATCGAAATTTGGCTCCACTTGTCTATTATAACCTGGTGTTGGCTTAACGCTTAGCGGTTAGGGTGGTGGCTTGGGATCCTAGGGTCCTGAGTTCAAGCCACGTTGGCTGCTGAATTAACACCAGGGGTTGACTCAGCCTGTCATCCTTCTGAGGTCGGCGAAATGAGATAAGTGTAGCAGCCAAAAGGCTGCACACGAAGGGAAGGGGTATTGACGGATTTATTAAATCTGGTACTGGTGTGGTGCAGGCATGATGGGCCGAATGGCCTCCTCCTGCATACAATTTCCTTGCAATCCTTGTCTCGCATCAACAGCAATCCTCATGGACTAGTTGAATAGCCTGTTTGTTGTTCCCACCTGAGCACTTATGCTTATGATATTGAGATACCAGATTAAAATCCCATGTTCTGCATCGATTTGGCTATCGTCTCTCTAATGTCCATGCCCTAAATATACACATGTACACACTTCGCCATGAACTTGCACACTTGTAAAAAAAAAATAATTCTGTAGCTCCTTCCTGAGCTTCTGACCCTTTTTTTGTGTTTTTGTCAAGTCAAAACTCTCATTGAAGACCGAAAAGTTAATAGTCTTGACAGACAGATCGAGGTCTGGCCACAAAGTGGTGCGTGCCATTGACACAGTATCACACACAGAACCCTTGGTTTTTCCAATCCATATTTCATCATGACATGCAATTCTTCCAAATAAAGCAGGACTCACAAAGTACATCATATTATAGCACAGGATCCAAAGGGTTTATCAAATTGTCAACATTTGATGGGAATGAAGGCCACAAATGACTCATGCACAGGAAACTGTAGTGTGCAACCTATTTCCTGCTTTTTGAAGACTTTGTGTGTAAATGAATTGAGATTGATATTTAACCTGACTGTGTATTCTGACTCAGGAGTAACGATTTTCAGACACTGAGTAACGGGACACCACATAACAGCCACGTGACCATTTTTGCTTATAGCTTATGTCATTTACTTCTAGCGCCAAGTATGTATATTTGTATCTTACTGTACTTGTGTCATTCTTGGCTAATATGGATACAAATGCACGTATGTAGATTTGCATCAAAAGGAGGAGTGCAAGCAGTTCAGAATCATAGTAGTGATCTTTAATGAATGAAGTATCTATTGAGTAGAG
>CM068965.1:10391848-10404640 GCA_035128595.1 Eptatretus atami
GGACGTAGTCGATTAGGTGAGAGCTGATTGGCTATTGCCTCCATTCACAGGTGAGAGATGTGGGTGGGTCTATATATGTATATGTATCTACTGATTTACAACTGTTGTACAAACTTTATAGATGGGCTCACATTGTCATGGTACTGTACATACTTTATAGACAATGTAATATTTTAAATAGTTTGTACTTTGTAGAAATCTGGGTGGGTTGCTGTCACCGACTTCCTGATTTCCATGTTAACCACACCCATCTAGGTCTGATTGTCTCTCGGGCAAATGTATCTCGTGGCCCTGCCCACATCCGGCTGATTGACAGCCGTAGTCCCACCCACCCCTCTGATGCCTTCCTATTACTTTACAAAGGAATGCAGTTTTGTGTACATTTCGTGGAATCCTTTCAAGCTATTAAAATTACGATTGCCTTTCAAGGTACTAGAATGATTGCCATTGAGAGAGGCAGCTCGGAAATATGCCGTCTGATGATGATAATGATGATGATTATTAACCTTTATAATTGCGGCTGATTTTGGAACTTCAGGTGGATATACCCACGTAAAATCAATTTCTGTCTCAAGGAATCTAGTTATGACGAATGAATTGAGTATGTAAAAGTTAAAAGTAAAAGGGAAAGTTGCAAACTATAACTCTGTGAGCACTGTTGACGTCAAATTGAATGAATAGGATATCAGGTTCACTTGAGTGACCTAGCAGTATTGGCAGCGGAGGTTTTGCACTCTACCGAGTGCTCCCCCTCTAGTTATTACTATGATGAACAAGAAAAAGATTTGCCGGTTTTGACCGATCTCGGTGTTTTGATGTTTTTTTTTACTTTTGCCATGATCTGGAGTACTGAAAAGTGATCCCTGCTTAGACAATCAGCTGAACGGACCAGGTAAGCTCTTGTATGTCTCCCAAGTGACTTTTTAGAGAAGATACTCCAACTTTAGTTTGATGTGTTGTGGGTGGGACCGACATTTTTTTCTGCACCATCCCTACAAATGGAGTGATAGCGCACTCTCTGATACATGAACAGCTACTCTGAAGTGTTGCATAAGTTTATCCATCACATCCACCAATCAAATCGAATTGATGACTCATTGTTGGGAACATCTGGTGTTCCTCTCGACACATCTATAAAGCTAAAAACCCACTTTCCCTCCTGGAGAATACAGATCTATCAGGATAAGCTGTTAGCTAAGCCTGATGTTGGCTTAATGGTTAGGGTGGTTGGCTTAAGATCTTAGGGTCTTGACTTCAAGTCCCTGTTATTCGTTAAATTAACAACAGGTGGGTTGGTTGACTCAGCCTGTCATCCTTTTGAGGTTGGCAAAACGAGCACCAGCTGGCTGGTAACAGGGGGGCATTGCATCAGCAGCACAGCCATGCCCCCAGAAAATGATGCAGCCACACAGCCGCAGGCTTCATAAGAAAAAATAAATAAATAACTGTCAGCTTTAAACAAAATTTTCTAAAATTTCAGCATAAGATTGCCATTTAATTGTTTCTGCACAAAGAAGGAAAAACATGGTGTGAAATCGCTCTCATCACTCAGTTGTCAAGGTGTGGTGTTCGAAGCACAATTAACAAGTTCAGAAAATCATCATCTATAATATGGGACTTTGAAATGACGTGTGGATGCTAAATGAGGCCTTTTGGTGTGTGTGTGTGTACAGTGACTCGGTGCGGCTCGACGAGCACTCTTAACCCATGCTTGCAGGTAATGTCATTCAAATTGTCTTTTAAACATAATTTTCAGCATTTAGATGAAAGAGTGACAATTTCAGAACGGATAACCATAATTGTTGTGTTCCTGAATGCAAATTGGACTCACGGAAATATCGGAATACGAGAAATATCCGTGGATGAGAGGAGTTGGGTTTATACCATTACCGCTTAATACAATTAGCTAGCAGCGGTCGTGGTTATCACACACGCACGCGCGTGCAACAGACAAATCTCACAAATTCTCCTTCTGAATGCGGCATCAGCTTCTTAGCGATTAGCTCACTCACCACAAAACTAGCATGCGTAGTGTTGTCTCGGTCAGATTGTGGTCTTATGAAGACTGCTTGTTGAGCACCAAAACTCCGCCGAAGAGCGTTAACTTTATCCAAGCGCATTTGTCCTTTCAACTCGTCCAGTTTAGCATGTTTCGAGCTGTAATGACGCTCGAGGTTGGACTTTTTCATCACCGAGAGCGCTTCCCAACAAACTAGGCATACTGGCTTGCCTTTTACTTCCACAAAGAAATAATCGTTTGCCCATTTCTCTTGGAAAGTGCGACATTCCGCATCTACCTTTCTTTTCTTGTTAGTCGCCATGTTTGCATATACTGAATGAAATGATAACATGAGATTACACGATCACACATTACGTTACGCACGTGCTGCATTCACTGACCCTGAACGTGAAACAGACAGATGACAGCTGTCCGTTTTTAGCTGTCCGTTTAATTAATTTTTTAGGAAAAAATAATCGCTGTCTGGAGTTTTTTTTGTGTTGTATTTCTGAGGTTGCTTTTGTTTATTTTTATGAATTGCCTCGCGGGCCGGATCAAACGGTCTCGCGAGCCGTATACGGCCCGGAGGCCGGAGGTTCCCCACCCCTGCTTTATGGTAACGTGGCCCTGGATGTGGGATCGAGCAGGAGGTTCCTGAGACGCGTTATTGCTGTGGTGGCTTTGCGACCCACTGAGTTCAGATCGGAATTATCCAGACCGACCGGGCGACCATCGCAATAGATACTGTATATAAAACCAAAAAACATGGGTGGATGGTGAACCCTTATCGAGGTGAAGTCTCCATCAACCCAGTTGAATATTTCTATGAATTAGGTACTGTTTGAACGTGAGTTGGACCGCATGTCTATGAATTGCTTATTATTCGACCTTGACTATGTTTTAATTACGGACTATTAGTAACATACCTTTTAGACATGTAGACCTTTCGAGCCCTTACACCTTTTAGACCCTTTTAAGACCCTATAAATGACTGAAGACCTTTACAACCCTTTAGAACCCTAAAACCCTCAACACTCCTAATGAAACGGAAAACCAAGAAGGAACCCAAATAAGTAAAGAGGAAAGATGGAGTCATGAGGAGGAACCTGGATAGGATTTGGGTTTTAGCCACTACTCCACTACTCTCAAACCCATCCAGGCACAGCCAAGTGAACCTAACAGAAAAAAATTTCTGCAAGAATTCACTTATTGGAGAGATAGATAAAGAAAGAGAGGAATAAAGAGTAAAAGAAATGAAAGAGATGAAAAAGCAAGAATTAGAATGAATAAAGAGAATTGTGAAAAAGGTAGAAAGAAGTATGAAAGGAACGAAGAACAAAGATGTCGGGAAGAAACCAGACAGATAGATTTCAGCACTTACTCCCCAGGCTCAAATGCAGCAACATGTACAAGCTACCAGAGGTCCGTCAGCGGGGAAGCACAGTGTATACTCGACAATGCATACAACAAAAACCATACGTACCCAATGTGTGGCCCTAAATGGAGTTCTTTCATCCCCTCTTCCTGTCCAGGTTGAGGTCCTCAAGGTAGTGTTCTGGGCCGTGTTCTTTTTCTGGTTTTCATAAAATGAGCTCTCTCTCTCTGGAAAATCCTCTTTATCTCTTTGCTGATGACTTCACCCTCTGCTCTACCATCTGTCATCCCTCAGACCGGAAAGTAGCAACTTCTTCACTCTCTGCAGATCTGGATAAAATCACAAACTGATTCAACACGTGGAACACGTCTTTCAATCCTGACAAATCTCACACTCTCACTTGTCTCTCCAAAGGACTGTTGCAAGCTTCTTGTCTCACTATCTGCTATGATCTTTCCTGGGAAAGCCAGTCGCCGACTGGGAATCTCCGTCGTGCAAAGTCCTTCCTTGGAACACCTGAGCTCCTGACCACATACAAAGCTTTCGTCCGCAGCCTGATGGAGTACTGCTCTCCTCTCTGGGCTGGTGCTCCCGCCTCTCACCTTTCTCGGCTTCACTCTGTTGAAACCAAGGCATTTAGGATCATTGGTATCTCCCGTGATGAGGCCGAGTCTTTGAGTCTCTCACCGCAGGCAGGTCAGTGGTCTTTCTGTCTTCTAACGTCTCTTCTCCGGCCTCGCCCCCCTCGCCCTCCGTCTCGTATTGAAGTAAGTCCCTCCCCTATTTCTGCAGGGTGCTCAAGGTCCGCCAGTAACCCCCTTCTGGTAAAACTACCAAAATCAAGAATCACTGCTCACCTTCACTCTTTCATTCGTCTTTCTTCTCACCTTTGGAACAAACTCCCACAGTCTCTTCAATCCCACTCTTCCTTCCAGGCCTTCAAAACAGCTATTCACCACCATCTCCTATCTTCCCCCATCCAAAACCACAATCTTTTCTACCCCCGTTAATCCACCCCTAACACACCTCCTTCAAATTCCTTGCTTTCATTCCTGAAAATCCCTGTCATGTAAAGACCTGAATGTCCCTGTAGTGTCCATCTTGTTTACCCTGTGTACCCCACCCCCATCCCTTTCCCACCCTTCTTGTCTCCTGATCCCCTTGTACGTTCTGTGTTACTCCTCACACGAGCCTCAACATTTTATACAAAAAAAAAAGTAAATAAAAATAAAAGACCCCTATGACCATTTAGAACCCTAAGACCATATACACCATTTAGACCTGTAACTACTGTTGAAACATCCCCTTTAGACCTTTAGACCCCTTATACATTTTAGACACCTTAGACCCTTAATACACTGCGACACCAAACACACCTAAGACCCCTCAGACCCTTTGAAATCCTTATACACATAGGCACTTAAGACCTAGTAGACCCTATAAACCCTTTTAGACCCCAAATACCTCATCGACCCTAAATAACCTTCAGACCCATAACACCTGCCAAAACCCTGGAGACCCTATACATCCCGTTGGACCCCTTAGACCATATATACCCATACGACCCTCTATGACCCTTTAGAACCTTAAGACCCTTTAGACCCCGTTAGACCCTTGAGAATCTGAAGACCCTGTAGACCCAGTTAGATCCTTTAGACCTGTAACTACTGTTGGAACATGCACTTTAGACCTTTAGATCCCTTTGACCTTTTAGACCCATTGACTTTTTAAGACACCGTATATCGCTTGCTCCATTTAGACAGTTGTATCCCTTTCCCCCCTTAGATGCCGAAAGACATTTACACCCTTTAGACCACTTAGACCCCTTGTCTCTTCGACCTTAAAACCCATTAAACCCATTTAGACGCTACCTACTATTGAAAAATATCCTTTATATCGTTAGACCCATTAAAACCCTTATAGACTATTATAGACCCCTATAGACCCTTTGGACCACTGAGACCCTTCAGACATTTACACCCCTTAGACACCTTTGTCCCTTTAGACCCCTTTAGACATACACCAGACAAACATCGAGAAAATTTTCTTGCAATATACAGACTGTACTTTTCTCAGCAAGTAATGCATAATCTCCTCCCACCTGGAGGATGGATGCTAGACAATGTGGAGCAGAATTTGCATATTGGGTCACTGAATTGGTTCACCAATCAAAACCTGCAAGCCAATTGTTTATTCAAATTTCACAAGTATCATGCTATGCACGACATCTTTCTTGTTTGTTTGTTTGTTTGTATCTGCTTCAAACACTAAAAAAACAACTACTCAACCAAATCTAACCAAATCCATTAAAATCCATCCAAATTTTGTATGTTGGTGCCTGGTATTGGCTTAGTGGTGAAGGTGGCTGGCTTGGAACCTTAGGGTCCTGAGTTCAAGCTCCTGTTTATTATCGTTGAATTAACACCAGGTAGGGTTCATTCAGCCTGTCATCCTTCTGAGGTTGGTAAAATGAGTGCCAGTGTGCTGGGCTAATAACCATTCGGGGTAATCTGTGTTGGAGTGGCGACCCGTCCAGACTGTACTCCTTGCCAATGAAACTGCCTCGGCAGCCCGATGCGCCTTCACAGTATGAGAGGAATGGTATTATATTATTTGCATGTTGGCATACCAAGTTTGGGTTCTGTCGAGGGAACATAGCTGTGGGAGGGGAGGTGGACCCAAAGGGGGGAGGGGAAGACCCCAATTCTCTCGATGTAAATATGTATTGTATAGCGCGTATCCGGTTATACAAATCATCTTCTTGTATAAAGAAAGTTCAAACAACTTGATAATATGCATTAGGGTGATGATGAAATCTGAGTGAGAATGATTCGAAATTTTCAAAAATGTTTCATTTCACTCATTTTAAGCGGAGGTTCAAACCAAAGCAAACAACACTGAGCTTCCCAGCGAAGCGGAAGTGATTTTTTAGATCCTCGTGGAGGATCTCTAAGTCTTACTCACGTTGTTGTTCTTCATCTTCTTCTTGTGGACTTTTTTGTTTCATAGCCTCCAGTTTTCATCGAAACTTCCTGAAACTTGGCATATATATGTAAAAATACCCCGCGCAGACAGTAACCATCTCGGATTTTGAAAATTCCTCCTAGAAAAAAAAGTTATGACGTCAAAATATCTCCGCTAATGGCAATCGCCTAAAAAATTATCTCCGAAACTAAGCAAGCTTTTTAAATTCTGTTTGCAGGAATCGAACAGGGCATTAGCAGAGATGAATTACCGCACATATGATGCATCACTATGACGTCATATCAATTTTTATGACGTCATTCCTATTTTTTGACTTTTTGTTTCACAACCCAGAGTTTTCATCGGATCTTCGTGAAACTTGCCATGTACATTGTACATGCAGAAAGCCCACGCGCAGGCAGTAACCATCTCCGATTTTGGAAATTCTTCCTAGAAAAAAAGTTGACGTCATAATATCGCCGCTAATGGAAATCGCCTATACCATTATCTCCGAAACTAGGCAAGCTGTTTGAATTTTGTTTGCGGGAATCAAGCCGGGCATTAGCACAGATAATTATCACATTAGCACAGATAAAATTATAATTTATCGCAAACCTGATACATCACAATGACGTCATATTCGTTTTTATGACGTCATCATTAAGAGGACGAGGATCTTAGTTCATTTGAGCTTGTTTTTTCTAGTGCTACATATAAGTAGCAAGGATGGTTGATGAAGATGGGTGGAATTAATTGCAAGATGTCCTAGAGGTACACACACTCACCTCTAAGCTGTCTAGTCAGTGTCTGAATCCCAACCCAGCTATAAACTGTTATCCCAGGCCTTCACAGGCAGGGTCAGAGTGACTCATCAATGTTTGTGCCGGGCCTTCGGATGGAGGTTAAGCGGGCACCTCGTTTGTCAGAATTCGTCAGTGGACGTTAAATATCTCAGTGTCCTTCGTGAAGAGGAGGTGAGCTATCGCCGGCACTCTGAACAAATTACAAATTCCGCCGTAACCAGCAGAGGGCATTGTGTCAGTGGCACAGCTGCGTCGTCAGCCAATGATCCATCCCGCAGCCTTGTGACGCGTACGAATGACTGAACTTCCTTTTCTCCAATAGATTCATCTCAGATCACCAATTCTGATTTAGACCAGGTCACTCTACTTTGGACATGCTGCCTCTGCTCTCCCAACGATGGATGGATGCCCTCAATGTCAGACATAAGATCAGAGTTGTCTTTCTGGACATATCTAGAGCTTCTGATACAGTCTGGCATCCTGCCTTGCTCGCAAAACTCTCTACCTATGACATCCACGGCCAACTTCACACATTTTCCTGACTTGCTCCACTCTCGTAGCCAACGAGTGCCTCTCAAAGGAATCTTCTAATCTCCTATCCCTGCCGATGCTGGAGTGCCCCAAGGCAGCGTTCTGGGCCCACTCTCATTCCTATATCGCTGACTCTGGAAAATCCCCTTCATCTATTTGCTGATGACGTGACATCCCTCACCCTTCAGATAGACATGCAGCAGCCTCTTCCCTTTCTCCAGACATTGATAGAATCACAAGCTGGTCAACCACTTTCATTCCTCTTTTTTCTCACCTCTGAAACAAACTCCCACACTCTCTCTTCAATCCCATTCTTCCCTCCAGGTCTTCAAAACAGCTGTTCACCACCATCTCTTATCTTCCCCCATACAAATCCTCGATCTTTTCTACCCCCGTTAATCCACCCTAAACCCACCTCCTTCAAGTTCCCTGCTTTCCTTCCTGAAAGTCTCTGTGGTGTCCATCTTGTTTACCCCGTGTACCCCATCCCATCACTCTCCCTTCCACAGATCTCCTCATGTCTCTGTTCCCCACTGTTGGTGTGCTTCGCTCTCCCAACCCTCGTCTCCTGCTCCCCTTGTTATACGTTCTGTGTGTTAGCTCTTATACGAGCCTCGACATCACATACAAAAAAACCACTTGACCTATGTCTTCCAACCTGAACAATCTCTCACTATCGAAAACGACCCTCAACCCCCCCCCCTTTTCACCTCCCCCACCCATAACTTTCTTACCAATCCTCTCGAGGAAGTTCAGTCACTCAAACTCTTGAAACTCACTATCAACGATGATATTTCTCTGACAAACCACAGGCACAAATAACTAATTTAACATGTTAACTAACGTGGTGTAAAAGACGGTGCATCAACAGCTCTAAACTTAAGAAAAAAAGTTTTTTCTTTTCTACAGCCTTTAAAACCTTTATTTTATTTCAATTGAATTATATATTTGAATACTTTAATGAACTGGAAGGGTACTCAGTAGAGGGCGTACCTCCGCCACGCAATGCCTGACCCAATAGATGAATAGAACATATTGGGCCCAACACTTTTTGAGATATCGTGCTGTATATCGTTTTTGGACCTATCTCTCAATGGTGAAGAATCACGTCAACAAATTCTAATAGTGGGATAAGGATCTTCACCAAAATATAATCAGTTCGTCCTTGTCACACACCCAACCTCACCACCAAATTTCATCTGGATCCGTCCACAACATTTTGAGATATCCTGCACACAGACAGACAGACAGACAGACAGACAGAGAAGAAGAAGATGTCATGCAGAGCGCGATACTTGCACAATCCATAAAACAAATTTGACCTTAAAAAAATTGGTGGTTGAAGTCAGTGACCAAATATGTAACTCCTCGTCAAATTTCAATTGAATCGATGAAAATTGACAATTTTAGAAATTTGGCCATGTGGACCTCTAAAATAATTAGCTAGTTGAATTCAGTGAACTCAAATATAAATCCTCTTCAAATTTCAAGTCAATCAGAGGAAAATTGAGGATTTTAGAAATCTCACCTAGAGCTTTGACCTAGGGCCAATGTTGACCTTTTGGTTGATGTTGACATCAAAAATAATTGGTGGTTGAATTCAGTGACCCAAATAGCCAAGGAGACTGCTTTGGCAGCACCAATGCTCTGCACAAAGTATGGTCCTGATGGATGGATGGATGGATGGAAACATATATTACATCGTCCCCTTTAAGATGGACAAGAGTAGTGAAGAAGTTATTATTACATGAGCAAATAGTACGGAGCTCAAACCAATTCAGTAAGAGAAATAGAATCAGAGATCATAAAATAAATGGAAGCATTGATCGCTTGGAAAGTCCAACTCAGTTCCAAAACGAAACAACAGATCAAACACCTCAATCGACATTACCTTGCAACAAATCAAATCAAGTTCAGTGCAAGGAAACATCCAAACTTAACGAGGGTAACATTAACAGTTCATCACAAGTCAAGTTTGTTTGGTCGAGGACTGATACGACCACTTCGAGTATGAGTTACGCATGGGGTGACTGCTCTGTCGGGCTCACCCAGATCTACAGTAGGTGCAGTGTCACCAGCTGGAGACTTCATGTCTGACGAACAGCTTGAGCCATCATGGACCTCACTGGTTGCGTTATCAGTATCAACGAAAGACCGATCGAGAGTAACACCCTCATTGGCTACACTGGTGTTCTTACGTAAATGTCGACGGTTACGGCGATAAGTGTCACCCGTTTCTTGGGACTGAACAACGTACGAACGTGGCTCAGAATGCTGCTTCACAATCACAGCTGGTATCCACCTTTTGGAACCCGTAGGAGACTCCATTCTAACTTCATCATTCTGATGTAATGGTGGAAGATATTTGAGTGAGTGACGATCATGGTAGAACTTCTCTTTTGCTTTTTCCAGGTCAAAGTGCCTTTTCACAGCATCACGGTCATAAGCTCTCGGCACCAGAAGACCTCGGGCAATGGGAAAGGTATTCCTCGGACGTCTTCCCATCAGTAGTTGAGCCGGTGATGGATGAATGCCTTCCAGTGGCTTTGTTTGATAATCCAGCAAGGCCTGGTGCTTGTCTGTAGATTTTCACCAGAGTCGTTTTACTGTTTATCCAGCCCTCTCTACATCTCCGTTTGAACGTGGATATCTGGGACTACACGTTCCTCACAAGTTGTGAGTTGTACATAGTCCCATTATCACTCCGTAGGGTCTCCAGTGGACCGTGTCGACTAAACTGTGCTTTTAGCCGCTCAAGAGTTGTACTGCAGCGTAAATCCTTCACTTCATCCACCTCAATGAATTTGGAGTAATAGTCAACTGTTATCAGGGATGTCTTAGCACCAAACTCGAGCAGGTCTGTCCCAATTTTACTCCAAGGTAGATTCGGTGTAGGAGTCGATTTCAGGGGCTCAGCAGGCAGGTGATTTTGATAGTCTGCACACTTGGAACAGTTCTGAACAGTTTGCTCTATGTCCGCATTCATGGAGGGCCAGTAGAGAACCTCCCGAGCTCGTTGCTTACACTTGACTATTCCAAGATGCGATCGTGAATCAGGCTCAGCATGCGGAGTCTCAGAGTAGGTGGTACGACAATTCACATGCCACCCAGAACCAAAAGTTCACTCTGGGAATCCCAGTATGGTCGAAGACAGAATGATACATCTCGCCTGGCCTCTGGCCATCCGTCAAGAATCATGGACTGGAAATAACCGAGTTCTGACTGAGTAGCTTTTTGAAGATCCACATACCTCTTGTCAGAGACAGATAGAAAGTCAGCATTGAAATATGCTCCAAGTTGTCCGATTCTGAATGAATATCTGGCAGGTATGCTCTAGAAAGGGTGTCTGGAAGTTGCATATCCCCTCTTCTTCTGTACTGAATGTTGAGGTCATACCATTGCAATCATAGTAGCATGCTCTGCAGTCTCATTGGAGCAGACAGCAACGGCTTCTTGGCGATCATTTCCAGAGGCTTATGGTCATTGTAAATGGTGACTGGTTTCCCAAATATATAACAATGAAACTTCTTGCAGGCATGAACTATGGATAGCATCTCCTTCTCTATTTGTGCATACCGTGTCTCCGTCTCAGTAAGGGTCCTGGAACTGTATGCAACAGGTCGGTTGTCCTGTAAGAGAACTGCACAAAGTCCACTTCGGCTTGCATCGCAGTGAGTCTCGACTGGTTTGTTAACATCAAAGTATGCAAGAACAGGCGGAGAACAGCAAAGTTCCTTCAGTCTCTCAAATGCTCTGGCTTGAGCCGATTGCCATTGATATTCAACGTCTGATTTCAGCAGCTCTCGGAGTGGAGCTAACTCGTCACTCAACCGAGGGATGAACTTTGACAGATTCGTGATAAATCCAATGAAGCGCCTCACAGCTTCCTTATCGGTCAGAATCGGTATACTATGAACTGCCTCAACTTTGGCCGGATCAGGTGATAGTCCATCAGCAGACAGTATGTGTCCTTCGTACTGTACCTGTGTGGTGGATTTTACCCTTCTGCAGATTCAACTTCAGATTGTAATTTGTTGCTCTCTCAATAACCTTTTTCATAGTTCGATCATGCAACTCCACGTTTGGACCAGCAACAAGAATGTCATCCATGAACGTGAATGCCTGTTCTATGCCTTCAATCATCTGGTCCATTATCTTCTGAAAAATTTCAGGTGCACATTTCTGTCCAAAAGGAAGCCGAAACCACCTGTACCTCCTGAATGGTGTATTGAACACGTCAGATAGGACGATTCCTCATCCAGTTTGATTTGTAAGAACCCTGACTTTGCGTCAAGCACTGAGAACACCTTGGCATCATGTATACTTGCAATGACCTCCTCAACCATGTGCATGGGATGGTGCTCCCCCTTGATGACTTTGTTCAGATCAGACGGATCAAGACAGATTCTCAGTTTGTCATTTCTGAGAGATACCACCATTGAGCTCACTCATTCAGTTGGTTCATTAACTTTGGCAATGTATTGATCGGATTCCATCTCCCCCAGTCGGGTTTTAATACGTGGCAAGAGGGAAGCTGGTTGTCGCCGCGAAGCGTGTACTACTCCCTTCACACCAGGTTGCAATTTAATTGTATACATGCCTGGCAGAGTTCCAGTAGTTCGCACTAGGTCCGGATATTCCTTCAACTCAGTAAGAATGTCACCGGGGTCCACTTCAGCTCCAATGGAATCGAGTATGATGATCAGACCCAGAACTTCAGCTGTATCTCCGGATATTATGCTTTCCTGTGAGAGAGCTACCACTTCAAAGGTTGTGGTGAATGTCTTGCCACGGTACTGAATAGGAAGATCCACGGCTGTAACAGGTTTTATCCTGTGATTCGAGTAGGTACACAATACCTTTGCTGATTGATGGAGTTCAGCAGTATGCGTGAGACGCTGATAATCAGATAGTTTCATTGTGTTGCAGCGAACTCCGGTATCAATCCTGAAAGTCACTTGTCTTCTTACTACCAAGAGAGACTGCCTCCATTTATCACCTCGTGATGCAGCCGTTGTCTGCAGTGCACTGATCCATAGAATTTTCCCATTGCTTTCATCCATGTACTCGGTTGTATCAGCACAAGCACCGTCCAGCTGAGTTTCAACTGAATGTATGCT
>CM068965.1:10412477-10427136 GCA_035128595.1 Eptatretus atami
CTTCAAAATAGCTGTTCACCACCATCTCTTACCTTCCCCCATCCAAAACCACGATCTTTTCTACCCCATTAATCTACCCCGAACCTACCTCCCTCAAATTCCCTGATTTCCTTCCTGAAAGTCCCTGTCGTGTCCATATTCTTTACCCTGTGTACCCCGCTCCATCCCTCTCCCTTCCCCAGATCTCCTCATGTCTCTGTTCCCCACTATTTTTAAATCCTCATGGAGGATCTCTAAGTCTTACTCACGTTGTTGTTCTTCATCTTCTTCTTGTGGACTCCTTGTTTGTTCACAGCTCGCAGTTTTCATCGAAACTTCCTGAAGACTTGGCGTATATATTAAAAATACCTCTGCGCAGACATAAACGATCCTCCGATTTTGAAAAATTTCTCCTCCTAGAAGAAAAGTTATGCACATCAAAATATCTCGCTAAGAATACGCCTAAAAATTTATCTCCGAAACTAGGCAAGCTTTTGAATTCTGGTTTGGGGAATCAAACAGGCATTAGCAAGAGATGAATTAACCACCTGACATATGATACATCACTATGACGTCATATTCAATTTTAATTAACGTCATACTTGATTTTTTGAACATTTTTTGTTTCACAACCACAGAGTTTTCATCGTATCTCGTTGAAACTTGCCATGGTATATGCAGAAAGCCCATCGCGCAGCAGAACCATCTGCGATTTGGAAATTCTTCTAGAAAAGAAGTTGACATCATAATATCTTGCCGCTAATGGGAAACGCCTATTACCATTCATCTCCGAACTAGGCAAGCTGTTTGAATTTTGTTGCGGGAATCAAGCCGGGCATTAGCATCAGATACCTGGGGAACAAAATTTTTTTCTTATTCTCTGTTGGCATCGAGTTGCCTCCAGGCTGCAGAAAAAAAAAAATACTCTACTTGACCACTCTGCAAATGTTTCATATTTCCTGAAAACGGACGCGTATCTTGTCGCCTTTTTCTCAGAAGACAAAGCAGGTTTGTGTTATGCCACGATATCCCCAGGTCTTCTCTAGGGCATTGACGTGTTACTTCGTAAATCCAATCAGAATGGTGATGTATTTGCTGGATACCTCTAAGTCCAAGCCTCGAAGTGTTTCTCTTGCACAGTGGCAAGCTTTTATGGAGCGGTTACGAGTTGGTCACTCAGTGCCAGATGTGAGCAAGAACATAATGACATAAAAATGGTCATTGACTTAGGTGATCAATATCACGAGCACAACTGGAAGTCATTTGTTGGACCTGAAAATGTCCAACGTTCTCCTTGGTCAACAGAAAGGTTCACAAAGGTTTCCATTGCCAGCGGTCTGCGGCATGGGGACAGCGATCGAGCTCGGAGAGAAACAGCTGGATCGCAGAAAGAGTGGCCCATCGGTGAAACGCTGGAAGCAGGGCAATGGCAAACATGTTGGAAGACCCAATCGTCAGCCGAGAGAAATTCATTTTTCCCCCTGCCATATCAAGCGTCGGCTTGATGAAGACGTTGTGAGGCATGTGAGTACTGATTGGTGAATGGTTGTTCAACATATAGTTCTGCTTTTCCCCGGCGTTGTGTCTTTCAAGAAGATCAAGAGCAGGTGTGTTCGATGGACTCACAATTCGTGCCCTTGTGACGTGCATGAGGAATTTGTAAGAGACGATGAATGACAAGGGAGAAGGACCGTGGCTGCCTTTACGTCGCAGGTTATATCAAACTTTATTGGTACAAAAGGAGAGTAACGATATGAGTGTTTCTGTTACTAGAATGCTGTTGGTTTTCGTGATCTTGGGTGGCAACATGAGTGTCAAGTTCCATTTCTGAATAGTCACCGTTGATCAATGTGCCTGAGAGACTTGGGGCTGTAAGTGAGGAACAGGGAGACCGGCTTCATCAGGACACTCATGAGATGGGAAAGAGCCCTAAGCAAGGGCGAGTGGGACAAAAAATATAGTGGAGAGCACTGCTGGAGCATTCAAACGAGATTGCCCTGTGGGAAGTCCCACAAACGCAAGAGCTACAAGCGACCTAAGAGAATTCTTGCCGTGAAAGTAGGACATATTGAGACTTTGTCATCCTCGCTAATCAATTTGTTCTGAATCACCTATGGTCTTTATGTCGAATATATGTGTAATTTAAATTTGCTTTCATTGAAATTGTAACTTACGAAAATAAAAGTTGAAAAGTGTGAAAAGTTGCAAAAATATATGTTAATTATAGAATTTGCCTTTTATACAAATTGTAACTGTACCAAATAAATTTGATAAGGTGGATTGCAAAGAAACTCTCGAGTCTTGCAGAGAGAACTAACGTTCAGGATTTGAATTCGAGCGACACTCAAATTTAGGTAAAGCATCAAGTGCTGGTATTCAATGCGAACAAAAACTGTTCCCAGGTAATTTATCGACAAACCTGAATACATCAAACGATGTCAAAACTTCTTTTTATGACTGTCATGCATGAAGAGGACGAGGATCTTAGCTCATATTGAGCTTGTTTCCCTTCCCTCTCCTGGCCCCTCTTGTCTCTGGCTACCCTTGTTATAACGTGTTCTGTGTGTTGACTCTCATATGAGCCTCGAACAGTGTAATACAAAAGGTTTAGATCAACCGGTCATGTCGCCAGAGAATCCGATGATTGAAGTAGGCCGATGTCTGTGTCGTACGATCATCTGCTCTTCTCACACCACAAATAATGAACCAGTTTTAAAGAAGTGAAAGACTAAATACTGGCAATGGAGTCATCAGGGAGAACTTGGACTAAGGTAAAGGATGGAGTCTCGGAGGACACCTGTAAGATAACCCCATCATTCCATCTCAATGGAAAGCCCTGGTGTTCGCTTAGTGGTTTGGGGTGGCAGCTTGGTGATCCCAGGGTGCGAGTTTCAAGCTCGTTGGCCGCTGAATGAATATACGACACAGGAGGTGAGCTTCAGCCTTCCATCCTTCCGAGGTCGGCAAAATGAGTACCAGTGTACTGATAAGGGGACACTGCATCAGGCGGCAATCCGCGTCCCAACCAATGATGCGCAACTCAGCAACCACAGGCTGGCAGCGAGAGGAGAGAGAAGAGAGAGGAGAGAGAGAAGAAGAAGAGAAGAGAGAGAGAGAGGAGAAGAGAGAGAGAGAGAGAGAGAGAGATAGATACATGGGACTAACTCTGTGGAGCGTCGTTTGGTGCTCACGCCTGCACGCCAGGTCTTCACTTGGCCTATTGGGTACAATTCTTGGCGGGTCGACATCTCCGACACAGGATACCAGCAAGCGTGGACTCATTTTGCCAAACCTCAAGAAGCATGGACAGGCAGAGGTCAACCCGCAACTGGTGTGTAATTCAACAGGCAAGTGGGAATGTTGAAGCTCAGGGATCCTGAGGATCCCAATCCCACCACCCAAACCATATAGAGTCCACACAGGCATACACCCCACCTCCTCACTTTTTGAAAGGATCTATCACTGAATGTTCACATGACCATCCAAAGACGGCAAATCGTATTGTTCGGGTTAGTACCGGGGCGCCGCCGAGATAACTACCCAGCTAAGCGACTCATAGACGGGCCTTCGTCCCGTTAATTCTTGCTGCTTCAACGTCCAGCAGCCATGTAACGTACGTAGCAGAGTGAAGTGTGTCTAGTACAAAGGAGCATCGTGGCCAGCAGTCACGTAACACAGATCTTATTAATTTGCGAGTGTGAACCAAGTCACGTGACCGTGATCCTTAGTCCACAGCCCATCCAACTGGGTGTGCTAGAAATAACGGCCCGGTGGCAAAGTGCGGCGTTGGCAAAAGTTGTATCCAGCCAGCCAACCTTATATATGGGTTGATTCTTAGCGTGCACCTGGAACATAGTTCTAGGGGAGCTTAGGGTATGGTAGCTACGTCATACGTCGCCCGTCTGTCTTTCTGTCCACAAATACTGCAACTGTCTCTCTGAAACTACACATAACGATTCGAGTGAAACGTTGACCAAACCTTCAATGCACCGCTGGAATGTACCAAAAGTTTGTTCACGACATTAAAAATTGGGGATAAGGGGGCATAAACGGGGTCTGCTCCGCACAAATGTATTTGCTTCTCTCAATAAAACCAACACAAGTCCGATGAAACTTGCCCGACGCAGCCACGTTTATCACCCCATGATGGACTAAGGTTGCTTCACGATATTAAAAAAATAATCGGGGGTCTTAGGTCGGTTAACATTGAGTGGACGGGGGGGGGGGGGGGAGGGGGGGGTTGCCCTCAAAGTTTAAATTGTCATTGACTCGCCAAGCAGAAAGGACAGCCAAGTGTGTCTGCAGAGCACCTTCTGTTATTTGGGGACAAATCTCTATGAGCGTAAAGGGTCATCCACATATTTCTATCTGTTATCCACAACAAGCACAGCATCGTTGACCATTATAAAAAAAAAAACCATAATTGTGCCGAGCTTGGTCCACCTGAGGGCACGCTCAATCAGGATCTGGGATGAATGATGTGGGCAGCATCTGCTAGCCAGAGTCCTGTGAGTGATCAGAAAGAAAGCTGCATGTGGTAGCTGATGATCGCCGGGTCGATGTCAATTGAATCAACTTACGCACTGCTGCGCATGGTCAATGAAAATTATGTCGTATCGGTAAATCTGAGTTCTCAGCAAACAGAACGAGACAAACAAACAAACAAACAACCAAACAAACAAACAGACATCATGTCCTTGCTTCCTTCGGTGCAGAGGTAAAAAATTGGGTCTAAGGGGGGAGAGCTGAGGTGCCCCCTCCCCCAAAAGGTATTTGCTCTCTTCTCCGAAACGCACACGGTCGCACAATTTCAATGAAAAACTTGACCACAAAACCTTCATTCACCCGTGACTATACAAAAGTTTGTTAACGGTATTTAAAAATCTGGGGATTTATGGGTGGGGAGGGGTTGCCCCTCCCCCCCGCAAAAATAGTATTTGCTCGAACATCGGTTCATTGCTACATTTTGAAAATCCGTCCCACGGTTGATCTTCCTCCTCAGGTCTCAATTATTGGCATCAGGTTGGAGCGCCAGGGTATTACCACTATATATTATATATTTTTTTTTTTTTTTTAACTCGCCTCTTCGCCACAAGCCTCGATGGTGTATACAAAAAAGTGTAAAAATGAAAGTCCAGAAACTAAAGGTCAAAATACAAGTCAAAACATGGGTTCTGTCTAAGCAGCAGACAGTAATGCGACAAAGAAGGCGAGCACAGGCATCATGCAGATGACATACAGTCCTTTTAGTTAGTATTCGGTGTTGCCAGGGACCCATCATTTGCGCTATGGCCCAAATAAATCGACCTGCTGGTCCACGCAGCACATGAAGGACGCCCTCGGAAGGAACTGCGCAACTCATGAAGGTTCATTCCTGTGTCTCCCTTTTGTAAGCTGCCATAGCTCTGGTCACCCATAATAACTTATCAAAACAAAGATGGTGGCTCCATCATTCCAACAGAAATGGAAATTAGATGACGAATTCGAGTTTTCAAAGGCCTTAGACCGACAATTTTTTTTTTGAGCGAAACAACGGAGCCGATATGTGTCTGATTCTCAAAAGAGAATTACAAGTGTTCAAAAAACTCAAGCAGCATATTCACAAAAACATGCAAGCATTTGACGTCTCAAACGGTAGGTGAAAACCATCGAAAGTGAACTAGCTGAAACAAAACGTGACCATGCAACAATCTTGTTTTAAATGCTGTAAACCTAGAGTCTGGTGGCGAACAAGATCATTTTTTTTGATAGCTGAAGCAATGGCCAAGAATGAAAACCATTTTGCTGATGGGGGAATTTGTAAAGACTGCTTGGCATATTAATTGTGGTATTCCTGACAAAACATCATAGGTAGAGAAGATCGCCTGTCACATCAAAACCATCGAATTAAAGAGTTAGATGACCTGGCATTGAACATTCAAAATTCTCTGATCAAAAGAGTTCTGGCTTCAGTTTTAACAGAGTGCTCGATGAAAGTCAGTAGGATACAGGCTTCAACGAATCTTTTCACGAAGGAGTCACCAAAACGTCTAAGTTGTTGAGCGACTGCTCGCCTTGTCCAGTGAAATAGACAAAACATTTTCGAGAACTAAACCCGTGTCTTGGTCAAATTCAAATCTCCATGGCAACAAACTTTCGTGGTCTAACACAACTGAAATGGAGCCCCTGGATACAGAGCAAGGACAATGGATTCGTTAATTCTGAGCTCAAATCTGGTGCCCATGAAGTACATCTCAGCACGCACATCACGCCAAGAACAGCTCTGTGTAAAAACCCGGAGATGAACGTGATGGAAAAACGTTCTCAATACAGTCATTTAATAGGTCCAGGGAGCACAATCACATGATCCAAAGCCTTAACTTAGCAGAGTAGAATCACAACCATGATATTCGTTTACTTCAGCCTGTTGGTGAGTCAAGCAGGGTGGCTACACTCAGCCAGAGCTGGTCAACTGGCTGAAGAAAAAAAAAACCTCATTGACAATCCAAAGGAAAATGTAAGGCTTCATGATGATCGAAGAGTGGTTGAATGACTGGGATCCGTGTTCATATCACCATACATTGAAGACTTGAAATGGAAATACAAGGAAAGATCAATTTAAGGAAACTGAGTATGTACAAACATTCAGTCAGAAACAGCTGATGATAAAGAAGTTGCCATTTCACAACACTATCAACAAGAATGTTGAGACAGTCGGGTCAGGTAAAGGTATGGGAGAATGCGCCGAGAGCAGCGTGTCGCCGTGTCACTTCAGCCAGGTACCCAGCGCCTCCGTCTGGCCAATGCCAGGCATGATAACTGCCCATCCCCAAATCTCCTCGAGATGCTGACACCTGCCTAACTACATGCACGTGGTCGGGCACCCGTTGCTCCTCCACTCACGAGGCACCGTCGCTTGAGAGATAATCTGGTGAGCAGGATCAGCGACAAAAAAAACGAGCCACATCTCATACAGCCACAGTGACACCAACGCGACTATACAAGGTAACAAATTTCATCTGATCTTCTCAATCCCCAAGCAAATGCCATTGGACACAAAGTTCTGATTCTGACCCAGTGATAACCAAGGGTCTCACGAGGAGAAAATCCCTTTCTCAAAACCCACCAAACAACGGAAAAAGGAGGGAAAAAGAAAAAAAAAAAAAAAATAAAAAAAAGATTCCTCTTGTCGGAAAAGAACCCTTGGTTATCACTGGCAACTTTGGTCCAAATGAGCATTTGCTGAGAGAGACCAGATGAAATTGTTACCTGATGTCCGTGAGGCACTGTGCTTAGAGATTGGCTCGTTTCTTGTCGCTCGATCCTGCTCACCATTTCTCTCAGCGACGGTGCTCGGAGTGGAGGAAGGCCAACGGGCCGACCGACGTGCCCTCGTAGTTAGCAAGTGATCACATCTCCAAGGAAATGGGGAATGGGCCAAGTATCGCCTGGCGAATGCCAACGGAGGCCCTGAGTACCGGCGGAAAGTGGACACGGCGACACGCTGCTCGGCGCATTCTCATACTACCTACCGACTGTCTCAACATCCTTGTTGATAGTGTTGTGAAATGGACAACTCTTTATCATCACGCTGTTTTCTGACTGAAATGTTGTACATAACTCAGTTCCTTACAAATTGATCCTTCCTTGTAATTTCACATTCAAGTCTTCAAATACCTGGTGAATAACCAAGGAACCCAAGTCATTCAACCAACTCTTCACATCCAGAAGCTTAAACAATCTTCCTTGTGTCATGAAGTTTCTTATTCTCAGCAGTGACCAGAACTGCTAGTGTAGCACCCTGCGTGACTCAACCAAACATGGCTCGAAGTAAACGACATCATCATGGTGTGATTCTCCTCTGGTAAGAGGCTATTGACATGTGATGTGCTCCCCTGGAATCAATAAATGAACTGTATGAAAGAACGTTTCCATCACTTTTCATCCCAGGTCTTTACACAAGCTGTTCTTGGTGAATGATCAGGCTGCATGACGACTTCATGAGCACCGATTTGAGCATCAGAAACGAATCCATGTCCTTGCCTGCATCAACAGGGGCTCCTAATCAGTTGTTAGACCACAAAGTGTTGCCTGGAAGATTGAATTTTGACCAAAAAAGACACGGTTAGTTCATCGAAAATGTTTGTCTATTTTCACTGGACAAAGGCCGAGTCAGTTCCTTCAACAACTTAGAAAAGTTTTGGTGACTCTGTGAAAAAAGATTGCCAGTTGAGCCGTATCACCAACTGTACTTTCATCGAGCCTGAACTGTAAAAACTGAAAGCCAGACTCTTTTGATCAGAGAATTTTGACTGTTCAATGCCAGGTCTCTAACTCTTCTAAACGATGGTTTGATGTGAAAGGCCGATCTTCTCTACCATCGCTTTTGCAGGACATACCAAACATGTAATAGCCAGCAGTCTTGCAACAATTCCGCCCATCAGAAAATGGTTCATCTCTTGCCATTGCTTCAGCTATCACAAAAAATGATCTGTTTCCCCACCCAGAACTCTGGTTTAAAGCATTAAGAAAATGTTGCATGGTCACGTTTTGTTCAGCTAGTCACCGATCGTTTTCACCTGACCTGTAGGACCGTCAAATTGCTTGCATGTTTGTATAAAAAAAAAAATAATACTCGCTGATGTTTGAACACGAACTTCCTTGAGAATATCAGACACAATATGCTCCGTTGTGTCGCTCAAAAAAAAAAATGTCGGTCTAGAGCTTGAAAAACCGACATCGGATATCAATTCTCCATTTCTTGTTGGAAGGGGGGGGGGGGGGGGAATGGGGAGAGGGAGCCACCATCTTGTTTGATAATATTATGGGTGACCAGAGCTATGCAGCTACAAAATGGGGGGGGGGGAGACAACAAGGAATGAACCTCATGAGTTCGGCAGTTCGCTTCAGCGAGAGCGCCTTCATGTGGCTGCGTGACCAGCCAGGTCGATATTTGAAGAAATTGATGGTGCAACGAGCCGAATACCTAACAAAGACTGTATGCATCCATACGCAATGTGCCTGCCTCTTTGGCACTGAATTGTCTTTAGAAACCAACAGTTTGACTTGGATTTTGATTTAGTGTTCGACTTTCATTTTTAATTTTTGTATCACCAACGAGGCTTTGTGGAAGAGCGAGTAAAAAAAAAATATATTATATATATATAAGTGGTAAGACCACTGGGCGCTCACTGTCAATAAATAGAGACTGAGGAGGAAATCAACGTGAGACGGAATTTTCAAATGTACCAAAAATGAACCGTGTTGAAGCAAATACATATTTTGGGGAGGGGGGCACCCCTTCCCACCCATAAATCAGATTTTTTAAATAGCAGTTAAACAAAAAACTTTAAAGTAATGATCAGGTGATGAAGGTGTGGTCAAGTTTCATTGAATTGTGCGTGTGGTTTCGGAGAAGAGAGCAAATACCTATGTGGGGGGGGGGCACCTCCTATCCCCTTAGACCCCAATTGTTACTCCGCACCGAAGGAAACAAGGACTGATGTCTGTTTGTTTGTCTGGTTGTTGTTTGTTTGTTTGTTTGTCTGTTTGCTGAATCAGATTACACAAGACATAATTTTATTGACCATCGCGAACAGCAGTGCGTAAGTTGATTCAACTTGAATGATACCCGGCGAATCATCCTACCAAATGCAGCTTTCTTTCTGATCACTCACAGACTCTGGTACAATTGATCACATCATCATCCCAGATCCTGATGAGCGGTGGCCCTCAGGGGACAAGCTCGGCACATTTTTTTTTTGGTTTTTTTTTTTTATAATGGTCAACGTCTGTGCTTTTGTGATAACAGGTAGAAATATGTGGAGTGGACCTTACGCTCATAGAGATTGTCCAAAACAAGAAGGTGCTCTGGCAGGACGCACTTAGCATGTCCTTTCTGCTTGGAGCATGAACATTTAAATTGGAGGGGCAACCCCTCCCCCCCCCCCGTCCACATCCATGTAAACCACTAAGACCTCCGATTACTTTTTTAAATAATCGTGAACAACCTTAGTCCATCATGGTGATAAACTGTGGCAGTTCATCAATTTGTGTTATGATTTGAGAAGAAAGCAAATACATATTGTCGGGGACAACCCCTTTATGCCACCTTATACCATTTTTTATGTCGTGAACAAATTTGGTAAATCCAGGGTTGATGAGTTGTGGTCAAGTTTATCGAATCGTAAATGTAAAAGTTCAGAGAAGAAGTTGGCAAGTATTTGTGGACCAGAGAAAGACAGACGGGCAGACGTACTGACTGACCACCATCATATAGCTCCCTAGAATATGTTCCAGTGAGCTAAAAATACATAATACAGTTGGCGCTGATATAAACTTTGCAAGCCGCGACTTTGGGGCCCGGGCGTATTTTAGACAACCAGATTGGGCTGTGGATAAGATCAACCGGTCAGTGACTGTGTAGACTCGAAATTATAAGATCTGTTACGTGACTGCTGGCACGATGCTCTTTGTACGTAAGAAAATTACCTGCTACTGTACAGTTACAGCTCTGACGTGAAAGCCAGGCAAGAAAATTAAGCGGAACGAGGCCTGTCATGGTCGCTGTAGTCTGGAGTAATCGCGGGTACTACCGTAACAATAACGATTGCCGTCTTGGGATGTCATGTGAACAATTATGATAGCAGTCCTTTCAAAAGTGAGGGGTGGGGGTGTAGTGCTGGTGTGGCTTAATGTTTGGGTGGTGGATGGGATCCTACGGATCCTGAAGTTCAAATCCACTTGCATGTGTTGAAAATTAACAACCAGTTTTGGGGTGTAACTCTTTGCCTGTTCATTTCTTCTTTGAAGGTTTTGGCCAAAAAAAAAAATGAGTGCCAGCTGCTGGTATCCGTTGTCGAGTGTGACCCGTCAGATGTACCAATAGCCAAGGAGACTGCTCAGCAGGCACCAACGCTCTGCACAGATGATAGTCCCATGATATCTATCTTCTCCTC
The DNA here is from genome assembly GCA_035128595.1 of Eptatretus atami. Taxonomy (NCBI): domain Eukaryota; kingdom Metazoa; phylum Chordata; class Myxini; order Myxiniformes; family Myxinidae; genus Eptatretus; species Eptatretus atami. Next base: position 10,423,394 of record CM068965.1, read on the forward strand.
TCTCTCTCTCTCTCTCCTCTCTCTCATCTCTCTCTCTCTTTTCTCTCATCTCTCCTCCTTCTCTCTTCTCGTGCAGCCGTGGTTGCTGGTTGATCAATTGGTTGGACGCGGATAATGCGCTGAATGCAGTGTCGCCCTTATCAGATAACTGGTACTCATTTGCCGACCTCGGAAGGAGACAGGCTGAGTCACCTCCTGGGTGTATATTATATTCCAGCGGCCCAACGGGCTTAACCAGGACCCTGGGACCCAGCTGCCACCCTAACCATAGCAAAACCAGGCTTACCCATGGATGGATGAGGGGTAGTATACTAATCCAGGTGTCCTCCGTGATGACTCATTCTTTACTTATGCCAGGTTTCATCCTGAGATCCATTGGCAGTAGTTAGTCTTTCACTTTTTAAAAAACTGTTATATTGTGGTGTGACAGAGCGATTGATGTACACACAGGACATGGCCCTACTTCAAATCATTCCGTGATCTCTGAATGACCGTGATCTCAAACCTTTGTAATACACGTTCGAGGTCTCATAAAGAGAAAGAAAAAGGTCCCAACAACAGACGTATAACAGAGGGGAGGAGGAGCAAGGGGGCAGGAGAGGGAAGGAAACAACATCAAATGAGGCTAAGATCCATCGTCTCTTATGAGTGGGTCATAAAAACAATATGACAATCGTGTAGTAATCAGGTTTGTGATAAATTAACACTGGGGAACAAAGTTTTGTTGCATGATAGAGCACTCTGATCTTAGCTAATTGAGTGTGCTGAATTCAAAATCTGAAGTTAAGTTTCTCTCATGCAAGCTCGAGAGTTTTGCATCCACATTATCAACATTTATTTGGTAGTTAAATTTGTATTAAAAGCAAATTATTATAACTATATTGCAATTCAATATTTTCACATTTTATTTGGTAAGTTAACATTTCAATGAAAAGCAAAATTAAATTAACGATATATTTCGACATAAAGACGATAGGATTGCAGAACAATTGAATAGATGGAATGCAAAGTTCAAGTATGTCCTTTCAGGCAAGAATTCGCTTGTAGCTCCTGTTCGTTTTGGGGCTCCACGTGGATCCGTTAGGGACCTCCCCAGGGCAAAGTACTGTTGATGCCGGTTCATATTTTTGTCCAATCGCCTTGGCAGTGCTCTCCCATCGTCATGAGGTCTGAGGAAGCGCTTCTCCCTTGTTCCTCATTACAGCCCAAGGTTCTCAGGGATTGATCCAAGGTGACTAGTTCAAGGAAATTGGAACTTGACACTCATGTTGCACCCAAGATCACGAAAGCCAACAGGCATTCTAGTAACCAGAAACTCATAGTTACTGCCTTTTTGTTACCAAAAAGTTTTGTAATAACTGCGACAAAGGCAGCAGGTCTCTCCTTGTCATTCATCTCCTTAACAAATCCTTCATCACGTACAAGGGCACGAATTGAGGTCCATCGAACACACTGCTTTGATCTTCTTGAAGAACAAAGCAGGAAAAGCAGAAACTATATGTTGAAAACATTCACCATCAGTACTCAATGCTTCACAAACTGTTTCATCAAGCGAGCTTGATAGGAGTGGGAAAAATGATCTTCTCTTCGGCTGACGATTGGGTCATTCACAATGTTTGGCATGCCTGCTTCCAGAGTTTCACAGATGGGCACTCTTTCTGATCCAGTGTTTCTCTCGAGCTCGGCTGTCCCACATGCAGAGATGACATGGAAACTTTCGAAGCTTTCTGTTGAACCAAGGAGAACGTTACCATTTTCAGGTCCACACAAATGATCCATGTTGGCTCGTGATATTTGGATTAAGTAATGACCATTTTTATGTCATTATGTCTTCTCACAAATGCACTGAGTGACAACTTAAGCCGCTCCATAACATGCCATGTGGCAAGAGAATACACTTGAGGCTGTCCTTAGAGGTATCCAGAAATAATACCATTCTGTTGATTATACGAAGTAACACCGTAATTGCTGAGAAGACTGGGATATCGTGGCAGTAAACAAACTGCTGTGCTTCTGAGAAAAAGGCGACAAAGACTGGTCCGTTTTCAAAATATGAAACATTTGCAGAGTGGTCAAGTAGATTTTTTTTTTCTTGCAGCCTGGAGCTTAATCTCATGCAACAGAGAATAAGAAAAAAATGTTCCCCAGTATCTGTGCTAATGCCCGCTTTATTCCCGCAAACAAAATTCAAACAGCTGCTAGTTTCGGAAGATAATGGTATAGGCGATTTCCATTAGCGGCGATATATGATGTCAAATTTTTTCTAGGAAAATTTTCAAAATCGCAAGATGGTTCCTGCTTGCGTGGGCTTTCTGCAATACATGCAAGTTCACGAAGATCCTATGAAAACTCGGGTTGTGAAACAAAAATGTCAAAAAATAGAAGACGTAATAAAAATTGATATGACGTCATAGTGATGTATCATATGTTGCGGTAATTCATCTCTGCTAATGCCCTGTTTGATTCCCCAAACAGAATTCAAAAGCTTGCCTAGTTTCGGAGATAAATTTTTAGGCGATTTCCATTAGCGAGAAATATTTTGATGTCATAACTTTTTTGGAGGAATTTTCAAAATCGGAGATCGTTACTGTCTGCGCAGGGTATTTTACATATATACCGCCAAGTTTCAGGAAGTTTCGATGAAAACTGGAGGCTGTGAAACAAACAAGTCACAAGAAGAAGATGAAAAAAACAAACGTGAGTAAGACTTAGAAGACCTCCATGAGGATTAAAATAGTGGGGAACAGAGACATGAGAGATCTGGGGAAGGGAGAGGGATGGAGCGGGTACACAGGGAAAGAATATGGACACGAACAGGGACTTTCAGGAAGAGAAATCAGGGAATTTGAGGGAGGTAGGTTCGGGGTAGATTAATGGGGTAGAAAAGATCGTGGTTTTGATGGGGGAAGGTAAGATTGGTGGTGAACAGCTATTTTGAAGACCTGGAGGGAAGAGTGGGATTGAAGAGAGTGTGGGAGTTTATTCCAAAGGTGGGGATAAAAGAGGAATGAAAGAGTGAAGGTGACATCCATACAGGTGAGAAAAAAAAATTAAAATAAGAATAGGATTGAGAAATGAGAGAAGAAACCACCAAACATAACCTTGTCCAGAAAATGCTTCAGCAGCACAGACTGATGATGATGATTGTATTTATTCATGTCCAGCCTGTGGTTGCTTGGCTGCATCATTTTCTCGGAGTGCAGACAGTGTTGGCTGATGCAGTGCCCCTGTTACCAATAAGCTGATACTCATTTTGCCACACTCAGAAAGATGACAGGCTGAGTCGACCCACTAGTGTTAATTCAACGGTGGAATGGGGCTTGAACTCAAGACCCTAAGATGATAAATGAGCCATCCTAACTGTTCAGCCAACACCAAGGATGATGATAATGATGATTGACGATGAAAGTAGCGGTGAACATTTAAACAAAGCGTGACTGGGCAGAATCGAATGTTGTGATAAATAAACAAACTCACAGCGACGACGTCCAGATCACGCTCGACGTCCTTCGTAGGTTTTTTTAAAGCAAAAATCGCAAGAATTTGGAATTGAGGAAGGAGACGAACGGAAGAAGATAGAGTGGAGCCGAGGGAGAGGGGAGGAGCGAGTGAGGGGGAGGAGCCGAGGGAGGGGGAGGAGCCGAATGGGAGAGGGAGGAGCCGAGGAGAGGGAGGAGCCGAGGGAGGGGGAGAGCCGAGGGAGAGGGGAGGAGCGAGGGAGAGGGAGGAGCCGAGGAGGGGAG
>CM068965.1:10436527-10461187 GCA_035128595.1 Eptatretus atami
AGGATCTTAGCTCATTTGAGCTTGTTTCCTTCCCTCTCCTGCCCCTCTTGTCTCCTGCTCCCCTTGTTATACGTTCTGTGTGTTGACTCTCATATGAGCCTCGACAGTGTATACAAAGGTTTGAGATCAACCGGTCATGTCCAGAGAATCCGGATGATTGAAGTAGGGCCCATGTCCTGGTGTGTACATCAATCTGCTTCTTCACACCACAATATGAACAGTTTTTAAAGAAGTGAAAGACTAAATACTGCAATGGAGTCATCAGGAGAAACTTGGATAAGTAAAGATGGAGTCATCAGGAGGAACACCTGGATAGATACACCCCATCATCCATCCATGGGACAAGCTGCGTGTTTGCTTAGTGGTTAGGGTGGCAGCTTGGGATCCCAGGGTCCTGAGTTCAAGCCCTGTTGGCCGCTGAATTAATATACACCAGGAGGTTGACTCAGCCTGTCATCCTTCCGAGGTCGGCAAAATGAGTACCAGTGTACTGATAAGGGGCACTGCATCAGCGCATATCCGCGTCTCCAACAATGATGCAACCAGCAACACAGGCTGCACGAGGAGAGAGAGAAGGAGAGGAGAGAAGAGAGAGAGAGAGAGAGAGGAGAGGAGAGAGAGAGAGAGAGAGAGAGAAGAAGATAGATATCATGGGGCTATTACTTCTGTGCAGAGCGTTGGTGCTGCCTGAGCAGTCTCCTTGGCTATTGGGTACAATCCTGGACGGGTCGACACTCCGACACAGGATACCAGCAAGCTGGCACTCATTTTTGCCAACCTCAGAAGAATGACAGGCAGAGTCAACCCCAACTGGTGTTAATTCAACAGGCAAGTGGGATTTGAACTCAGGATCCTAGGATCCCAATCCCACCACCCAAACCATTAAGCCAACACCAGGCATACACCCCACCCCCTCACTTTTGAAAGGAATCTATCATAATTGTTCACATGACATCCCAAAGACGGCAATCGTATTGTTACGGTTAGTACCCCGGATAACTCCAGACTAAGCGACCATGACAGGCCTTCGTCCCGTTAATTTCTTGCTGGCTTTCACGTCCAGAGCCATGTAACTGTACAGTAGCAGGTGAAGTTTCTAGTACAAAGGAGCATCGTGCCAGCAGTCACGTAACAGATCTTATTAATTTGCGAGTGTAACCAAGTCACGTGACCGTGATCTTATCCACAGCCCAATCTGGGTTGTCTAAAATACGGCCCGGGGGCCAAAGTGCGGCTTGGCAAAAGTTTATATCCAGCCGCCAACCTGTATATGTATTTTTAGCTCACCTGGAACATAGTTCTAGGGGAGCTTATGGGATGGTGCGTCGTCAGTACGTCTGCCCGTCTGTCTTTCTGTCCACAAATACTTGCAACTTCTTCTCTGAAACTACACATACGATTTCGATGAAACTTGACCACAACCTTCATCACCCTGGATGTACCAAAGTTTGTTCACGACATTAAAAAATTGGGGTATAAGGGGGCATAAAGGGGGGTTGCTCCCCACAATATGTATTTGCTTTCTTCTCAAACTAAACACACAATTCCGATGAAACTTGCCCACCACGTTTATCACCCATGATGGACTAAGGTTTGTTCACGATATTAAAAAAAATAATCGGGGTCTTAGGTGGTTTACATGGGAGTGGACGGGGGGGGGGGGGAGGGGTTGCCCCTCCAATTTAAATTGTCATGACTCCAAGCAGAAAGACATGCAAGTGCGTCTGCAGAGCACCTTCTTGTTATTTTGGGGACAATCTCTATTGAGCGTAAGGTCATCCACATATTTCTTACCTGTTATCACAACAAAGCACAGCATCGTTGACCATTATAAAAAAAAAAAACCATAATGTGCCCGAGCTTGGTCCCCTGAGGCCACCGTCTCAGGATCTGGGATGATGATGTGGCATCATTGTAGCCAGAGTCTGTGAGTGATCAGAAAGAAAGCTGCATGTGGTAGGGATGATCGCCGGGTCGATGTCAAGTTGAATCAACTTACGCACTGCTGTCGCCATGGTCAATAAAATTATGTCGTATGGTAATCTGATTCTCAGCAAACAGACAAACAAACAAACAAACAAACAACCAGACAAACAAACAGACATCATGTCCTTTCCTTCGGTGGCGGAGGTAAAAATTGGGTCTAAGGGGGATAGGAGGTGCCCCCCCCCCAAATAGTATTTGCTCTCTTCTCCGAACCACACGCACAATTTCAATGAAACTTGACCAAACCTTCATCACACCGTGATATACTAAAGTTTGTTAACGCTATTTAAAAAATCTGGGGATTTATGGTGGGGGAAGGGGTTGCCCCCCCAAATATGGTATTTGCTCGAACATCGGTTCATTGGTACATTTTGAAATTCCGTCCCACGTTGATTTCTCCTCAGTCTCATTATTGCATCAGGTGAGCGCCCAGGGGTATTACCACTATATATATATATATATATTTTTTTTTTTACTCGCTCTCCACAAGCCTCGATGGTGTATACAAAAAATTAAAAATGAAAGTCCAGAAACTAAATCAAATCCAAGTCAAACATGTGGTTTCTAAAGCACAGACAGTAAGGCACAAAGAAGGCAGGGCACAGCATCATGCAGATGACATACAGTCCTTTTAGTTAGGTATTCGGTCGTTGCACCCATCATTTGCTTGGCCAAATAATCGACCTGGCTGGTCACGCAGCACATGAAGGACGCTCCTCGTGAAGGAACTGCCGCAACTCATGAAGGTTCATTCCTTGTTGTCTCCCCTTTTGTAGCTGCCATAGCTCTGGTCACCCATAATACTTATCAAAACAAAGATGGTGGCTCCCATCATTCCAAACAAGAAATGGAGAATTGATACTGAATGTCGAGTTTTCAAAGGCTCTTAGACCGACAATTTTTTTTTTTGAGCGAACACAACGGAGCCATATTGTGTCTGATATCTCAAGAGAAGATTACAGTGTTCAAAAAACATCAAGCAGCATTATTCTACAAAACATGCAAGCAAATTTGACGGTCTCACAGGTCAGGTGAAAACCGATCGAGTGAACTAGCTGAAACAAAACGTGACCATGCAACAATCTTTCTTTAATGCTGTAAACCAGAGTTCTGGGGTGGCGAACAAGATCATTTTTTTTGATAGCTGAAGCAATGGCCAAGAGATGAAAACCATTTTCTGATGGGGGAATTTGTGAAAGACTGCTTGGGCATATTTACATGTGTGGTATGTCCTGACAAAAAGTCGATGGTAGAGAAGATCGGCCTTTCACATCAAACCATCGTTTAGAAGAGTAGATGACCTGGCATTGAACATTCAAAATTCTCTGATCAAAAGAGTCTGGCTTTCAGTTTTACAGTTCAGTGCTCGATGAAAGTACAGGTGAGTGATACGGCTCAACTGGCAATCTTTTTCACGAGGAGTCACCAAAACTTTCTAAGTTGTTGAGGAACTGCTCGGCCTTTGTCCAGTGAAATAGACAAAACATTTTCGATGAACTAAACCGTGTCTTGGTCAAATTCAATCTTCCAGGCAACAAACTTTGTGGTCTAACAACTGATGGAGCCCCTGTGATGACAGGCAAGGACAATGGATTCGTTATTCTGATGCTCAAATCGGTGCTCCATGAAGTCATCATGCAGCACTGCATCATTCACCAAGAACAGCTCTGTGTAAAGACCCTGGAGATGAAACGTGATGGAAAACGTTCTTCATACAGTTCATTTAATGAGGTCCAGGGGAGCACAATCACATGATTCAAAGCCTTACTTACAGAGGTAGAATCACACCATGATGATGTCGTTTACTTCAGCCATGTTTGGTGAGTCAGCAGGGTGGCTACACTAGCCAGATGCTGGTCACTGGCTGAAGAAATAAAAACCTTCATGACAAACAAAGGAAAAGATGTAAGCTTCATGGATGATGAAGAGTGGTTGAATGACTTGGGATTCCTTGTTCATATCACCAAGTATCTTGAAGACTTGAATGTGAAATTACAAGGAAAGGATCAATTTGTAAGGAAACTGAGTATGTACAAACATTCAGTCAGAAACAGCTGATGATAAAGAAAGTTGTCCATTTCACAACACTATCAACAAGGAATGTTGAGACAGTCGGGTCAGGTAAGGTATGGGAGAATGCGCCAGAGCAGCGTGTCGCCGTGTCCACTTTCCGCCGGTACTCCAGGGGCCTCCGTCTGGCCATTCGCCAGGCAGATAACTGGCCCATCCCCATCTCCTTGAGATGCTGATCAACCTGCTAACTACGAGGCACGTGGTCGGCCCGTTGGCCTCCTCCACTCACGAGGCACCGTCGCTGAGAGAAACTGGTGAGCAGGATCAGCGACAAGAAAACGAGCCACATCTCCATACAGCCACAGCTGACACTCACGGACTATACAGGTAACAAATTTCATCTGAGTCTCTCTCAGCAAATGCTCATTGGACACAAAGTCTGACCAGTGATAACCAAGGGTTCTCCGAAGAGACCTGGTACCGGAGTTAAGTCTCCATCTCAGATCCTTGGTCATAGTCTAAGTCTCACATCCATAGAGCAAGACTGGAAGGACAAAGGGCTTAAAGACTCAGATTTTCGTCGTCCTGCATAAGTACCGACAGCACCACACCCCATGATCTAATGATTCCATGACTCTCCAGGCTGGAACCAGACGTCTGCTGACCTCTGGCTCACAACATGCAGAGACACGAATATCACTGCCAAGGTAAGGGAATCTCTCCGTGATCTCAACATTCTCACCACAAACAGGTACAGACGTTATGGCAGCATCTCAACTGTCATTCAAAGCCTGGATTTTAGTTTTGACCCAAGAGACCCGTAATCCCAGCGGCGCCATCTCCTCATTCAGCACCCCTATCAGGATATCCAGAGTCTCTGCAAAGATGACCGAATCATCTGTAAAATCAAGGCAACATCAAGGATGGTCGTCTTGAAGGCACTTCACAATTCTTCAGGAATTCCCAAAACACCCAGACCCCCCCCCCCAGATCCCCACTCAACTTGTTCGCAAACTACTCAGCTACCCTCTCACCCTTGAGATAGATATAAATTAATTATTTTATCACCTTAAAGTTGATTTGCACTGCAATGATCTAGTGATGATTACTTTAATAGCATCTGCAGCAACAACAATAGATTCCAACCAAGTTTGACAGCCCTTCACATTCATGGAAACAGGAGATTGATATATATCCAAAAATATCAACCAGCAAATTATTCACCAAATCAGAGTTATCGTTTATAGTATTCCTCAATATACTTACTGTAAATTATTTATTATAAAATCTTGTTCAACTGCAATGAGGAATGCTATTTGCCAACACCTCCACCACATCGTTCCCACATCTGCTGTGATGGAGCTTCTTTATAATAATTAAGCCTCGATACCATAGAAACGTAGAGTAATTATTCAGGTTTACCTGCTGGAGTTGGACTGTTGATCAGGTGTGAATGTCGCTACCATGCAACAAGAAAAGCTTTCTGGTACAAATGAGCTTGTGTTTTTAATTGTGAAATGCAAATCACTTTTGAAACTGAACCAGCAGTCGGAGGGATGTTTTGCGAAAAAGTTTGACATGTTTGGCTAATTCTGTCCAAACTGTACATTCAAGTCTCCAACATCCAACATTCAAGTCTCCATCATAGTTCTTCACAGAGGTCTCGATGTTCTTCACAATTCCACATCCCACCGGCAGCAGCGGCTTCACTCTCTCCACTGTCCTGGGAAGGATCGGTGCTGGTCTTGCATGGGGAGAAGAGGTCTTTCGATCAATGCAAATCTCAAGTTCTCATTCTGTTTTCCCATACAGAACAACCTATGCAGTTCCACAATCAACCAATGGAATAAGCTTGGTTTCTTAAACCTATGGGCCTCACCATCACCTATGACCTCTCTTCGGCAGACCATGTGTCAAACTTCCCTCCAGGTCTTCAAGACAGCTCTTCACCACCATCTCAGATCATCCCCAATCCAAAACCATGATATTTTCTACCCTCATTAACCCCCCACCCTCCTCACCCAAAGTCCTCCTTCCAGGTTTCCAGTTTTTCCCTCCTGGGATTTTCCTTTGTGCCCATATTTTCCACCCTGTGCGTCCGATTCTGCCCCAATTCCTTCACACACCCATTATTTGTCCAAGTCTAAAAAACAGCAAATAATACTACTCTGTATAAAAAAGGTGCAGAAATAGATCCCTGCAACTAGACCAATCAGCCTTCTCCCAATCAGCAAGTTTATGAAATCCATCATCGCTTCAAACATCAAATCCTTCCTCTTCTCCAGTGGCTTGATTTCCAACCATCAATTTGGATTCAGACCAGGTCACTCTACCCTGGACAAGTTAATTCTGCTCTCCCAACAATGGATGGAGGTCGTCAATGCCAGACATGAGATCAGAGCCATATCCCTAGACATATCACGTGCTTTTGATATGGTCTGGCACCCTGCCCTACTCATCAAACTCTCTTCCTATGGTATCCATGGCAATCTCCACTCATAGATCACAGACTTCCTCTCCTGTCACAGTCAATGTGTGGCCCTCAATGGAATTCTCTCATCCCCTCTTCCTGTCCAGGCTGAAGTTCCTCAAGGTAGTGTTCTGGGCCCTGTTCTTTTTCTGGTTTTCATGAATGATCTCTCCGACTCTCCGGAAAATCCTCTTTATCTCTTTGCTGATGACTCCACCCTCTGATGTACCATCTGCAATCCCTCAGATCGGCAAGCAGCAGCTTCTTCACTCTCTGCAGATCTGGATAAAATCACAAGCTGGTCCAACACGTGGAACATGCCTTTCAACCCTGACAAATCTCACACTCTCACCATGTCTCTCTGAAAGGAGCATGTGGAACCCCCTCGCCCCTCCCCCATCTTCTTTCTCAACAATCCTCTTGAAGAACTCCTTTCATTCAAGCTTCTGGGTGTCACTATCTGCCATGATCATTTCTGGGAAAGCCACATCTCGAAGCTGGCCTCCAAAGCCAGTCACCGACTGGGAATCCTCCATCATGCAAATTCCTTCCTTGGAACACCTGAGCTCCTGACCACATACAAAAGTTTCATCTGCAACCTGATGGAGTACTGCTGTCCTCTCTCAGCTGGTGCACACACCTTTCTCGGCTTCACGTTGTGGAAAACAAGGGTTTTGGGATCATTGTTATCTCTCACGATGAAGCTGAGTCTTTGGGTCTCTCTCTCACCAGAGGTGGTCGTTATGTCTTTTACCATCTCCTCTCCGGCCTCTCCCCCTCCCCCACCCAATCCGCTTCGTCTGTGATCTGTCCCCCTAATATTTCCGCAGGGCACTCAAGGGTCCACCAGCAACCCCCTTCTGGTGAAACTACCAAAATCAAGAATCACTGCTCACCTTCACTCTTTCATTCCTCTTTTTTCCCACATCTGGAACAAACTTCCACACTCTCTTCAATCCAATTCCACCCTCCAGTTCTTCAAAACAGCTGTTCACCGCCATCTCATATCTTCCCCCATCGAAAACCTTGATCCTTTCTATCCCTATTAATCCACCCCAAACCCATCTTCAAATTCCCTGCTTTCCTTCCTGAAAGTCCCTGTAATGTAAGGACCTGAAAGTCCCTGTGGTGTCCATCTTGTTTCCCCGTGTACCCCGCCCCATCCCTCTCCCTTCCACAGATCTCCTCAGGTCTCTGTTCCCCACCGTTTTATGCTTCCCTCTCCCGCCCCTCTTGTCTCCTGCTCCCTTTGCTATACATTCTGTGTGTTAGATCTCATACGAGCCTCGACATTGTACACATTACTTTTTGCCCCCTCACCGCACTTTTGCATAAATCGATTTTGTATGAAAAAATATTTCAACACGGAATCCTAGACTTGAATGCATCAACAAAGGGTTAAGGCCGGAGATATTAATTTTTCACATTTTAGCGTTTTTTGCTTCCGTACCAAGGGTGCCGGAGGCATTATGTTTCCGGGTTGTCCATCCGTCCGTCGGTCCGTCCGGATTTTCATTTACGTGATAACTCAAGAAGCAAATTGTAGAATTTTATCAAACTTGGTAAAAAGGTAAAGTAAGACGGGGCAATTAAGTGATTAGATTTTGGGCCAGATGTGATAAAGGTCAAGGGTCAAAGGTCAAACTCTGAAATTTTACTGTTTATGCCCTAACTCAAGAAATATTGGACAGAATTTCATCAAACTTGGTACAAAGGTAAAGTTAGACAGGGCAATTAACTGATTAGATTTTGGGCCAGATATGATAAAGGTCAAGGGTCAAATATGTCAATACTCAAGTGTTTGTGCGGGAGAGCGGAGGCATACCCGTTGACTGCGCGCAGTCGAATTACTGTAGTTTATTATATTTTTTGTTACCACAATGACATGTGAACAACTGGACGGATTTCAACCAAAAGTGGTACAAGTATAGACTTTAATACAAAGATTAACTCATTAAATTTTGGGTTCAACAGGTCAAAGGTTATGTCTGTCTGTCTCTGTAATTGAGATCAAATATAACAGTGGGTTTACATACAATGTGGGCGGACGCATATCCATCGACGAATTCTTGTTGAATTCTATTTTCAAGTCACTTCTGGTTCCAGAATGAACTGCTGCTAACCCTTCAATCACAAGAGATGTTTCATTATTTGTGAAAAATCTTTTTTTTAATTTTGTTTTTTAGGAACTTTATGAATGGTATGACACATGAACGACACTCCTCAACAACAACAACAAAGTATTATTTTTGCTTGTTAATGACATCCCACAATCCGACATTATCTTCATGACGGTTGTAACATCATATTTCTCTTCCCAACAGAATTGACACGTATGATGTCCGTGACTCGGTCATGCTGGCAGTCAAACACGCACACAGACCGGGTCTTGGCGTCCCTAAACCTGCAACGACGGTCCGGCTGCCTGTGCGACGTGGTTCTTGTGGCCGGTGATAACCCACCGCAAAGGTTCCAGGCGCATCGTGCTGTGCTCGCCGCCTGCAGCGATTACTTCCGGGTGAGAGGTCGTGTTTGATTGCAGTGACCGTGAGGAACTCAGGATGTAATTGAACTTCCTGTTCTGTTGCATTTGATGCCGGTGGCATTTGGAGCGATCTCTCCCATACATCTTGTCCGAGTCAGATTTTGAGTGTCGTTTCATAATTCTAACTTTGGATCAAATCTTCCTGTGGGTTGGCCTGTTGTATCCATCGTCTACTAATGTCCTTTGCTAACGTCGGCCACAAACGCCACTTTGTGGTCGCCAGTATTACACATCATCTTTTTTCAATGTAGTACTTCCATAAAGGATGCACAATTACAATGCGAGCACATCTATAAAGGCTGTACTAATAAGAATGAGTATACGTCTGTATTAAGAACATGAGTGTATCTATAAAGTACAAAACATGTAAGATTGGAACGTGAATCTATATGATAAAACTGAAAAGGTCTGTTCGCTGTATGAACATAAACTGACGTCATGAATGCATCATGGACACACCACACAAACACAAGTGTCCTGGTACACAAACATCACACCAAGCAAGTTCTGGTGGGGGTTTGCAACCTCTGATTGCTCTTTCTAGTTGTTATTGTAAACAAATGATTAAATGTGTTGGAGCACCAACCTGTTCCTCTAAGTGGTTGTAGTCCTGATATGCGGTTGTACCCACAGGCCATGTTCAGCCTCTCCATGATGGAAAGTGGAGCTCAAGAGGTGACTTTGAAGGGAGTTGGTGATACGGGCCTTGAGAAGATCTTGGATTTTGCTTACACTGGCCAGGTATTATCACCATACATCGCTGACAGGTGTTTTTAACTTAATTTGCAATTACCTTTGTAAATATGATTAGTTACGTGGTAACAAGCCATTATGACACATGGAACCCAACAATCACTGATTTATGGCATGGAACCTATTATGACACGGTCTCCAGAGACTGCCCGACTGTGAATACGTGTTGGAGTTTTTCCTCAGCTGGTTAACATGTTTAGTAATTATTATTATTTTTTTTAAAGTTGATCATACTTTCATAGTTTGGTTATGAAGACGATCGGAGGGATTTTATTACGTACTAGCAAATACTACCCATCGCTTCGCTGACGGGAATACCAAGCATGGAGGGGATACTAAGGAGAGAGAGAGAGAGAGAGAGAGAGAGAGAGAGAGAGAGAGAGAGAGAGAGAGAGAGAGAGAGAGAGAGAGCAAGGAGGGATGTGGGAGTGAGGATGGGTAGGGGAAGGGAAGACAGTGTGAGATGAGAAGAAAGGTGGGCAGACGTGTGGAGCGTTAATTATGATTCATACTGTCTCATCAAAATGATTCTGCATACAATAACACTGAAGATGGAAACAAAATAATGTCTGAAATTCATTTTCAACCGGTCATACTATCAACACGGCCTGGAGACAAAAACTGCCCGGACGCATCCGGAGCCAAGCTGTTCAGAGACAAACTCCTGTCAGGAGCATCATATCGGCCTGGACGGGCGTCTGAGACAAACACCGCCCTGACCTGTCGGGACATATACACCACCGGACACGTCTGGAGAAAACTCTCATCCGGACAGTCCAGAGATAAATACCATTCGGACACGTCCGGAGAAAAACACCATCCAGTATTGCTGGCACTGTTTTGGAGGGGGGGTACAGCATGGAGAGAGAGAGAGAGAGAGAGAGAGAGAGAAGAGAGAGAGACACAGAGACAGACAGACAGACAGAGAGAGAGGGGAATTTTGAATTTGAAACACTTTATTTCACAATAGCAAGAAAAAAAAAAAGGCAATTCATTAATTTGGGAACACACAAAAAAAACACATCTTTACATCCGAAAAAAAGATACAAATCATACAGTAAAACCACCAAATTAAGTTGATCCACCAGACACATAGCTCCACCAATACACCATTTCTCTCAAAAGTTAACATTGTCATTATTTTTATAATGTTAATTCCAGTTTCGTCTCGCTACACAAAACCTTTGAAAATAGTTACATTATCAACGTCATCGTCATTTTCCTTGACTTATAAATGGCGTATTTTGCTACAGCCACCAGAAAATTCAAAAAAGCACCAGCATCTCTACAAATGAGGGCTATAAGGCACCCCAAAAATAAACCTGTGTGATGTAAAAGAAAAAGACAAAATATGAAAGAGGTGAAAAGCAAGGAAAAAAGAGGGGTAGTCTTTCGCACTTCACGTATGTATGGAGGAGATCCTCTTCTGGCTCACATAAGGGACATGTGATCGATATGGAGCTATTAAATGATGTACAAAAGGTTGGATGGGAGTGCCCAATGTACTAGCCTCCACTGCATATCAGCCAAAAGGCCATGTATGGGTAACCTGTACAATTAGCCCACTAGGAGGCAGAAGGAGACCCGGGCCTAACTTCTCCCCACAATGCTCTGCATGTTAGCCCCGATGGAGAAACATTGCTTCGTTCGTGAGAGGTCTTGGATCCCAGTCTTAGTTACTAAATGAAAGGGGGAAGATCTTCAGTATTTGACTGGACAGCAGAAAACACTTTAATTTCAGGAAGGTCATCCAAAAATCTTCCCCAATATCGACACCTTCCCAACCAATATTTAACTGTCTAATTTCTCACCACAATCCGTACAGTTGGTCCCGAGTCGGATGGATCTAATGCCAAGCCTGTCTGCAACTGACCTTGCAGATGTCCATTTAACCTAGAACATCCCTAGGTCACACACTTGTTAACTTGTCCTTGTATTAATTTTTTGATCAAGGCCTGATTATGAGGAACACCAAGAAGAAAAGTGTTGTAGAATAAAAGCTCCTGGGAAACATTCGGCAGTTGTAGACCTCATTCAGGCGTGACACTCACCCAACCCTTTCCAGGCATCCAGTAAACTTCGGTAAAACCCAGGAAGTGAGGCATAGTTTATGCGCTAGGTCTACTAAAAAAGTGCCGGTCATATTTTAAGCCACCAGCCTGTTGCAGAAGGAAGTGTGCAAGGGACGCCAAGCTATCTGTTCGTTGAACAACAGTCTTTGCACAGACTGCAGGGCGAAAAGCCATGATGGCGACTGCTGATATCCACGACACCTTGTCCTCGCCCTCCCTCCTTCCGGGGGCGTACAATAAAGCAGGCTGAGCCAGTGGTAACCACTCCAGAAAAAACTTGAAAACAGCACCTGCTGGATGTCGATGATTAAGCCTCTCGGTGGTTGTAGGCAATAGCTTTATGCCATAGTCCAGCTGCTATCAGGTTATTAATAACCAAAGTGCGTCCTCTGTATGAAAGCGACCTGAGTAGTCCTTCCCATTTTTTAACAGACTCGTACCTTGTTCCAGCATTCCTTCCCAATTCTTCACTTCCATTTCTCTATTCTCCAAGATAGATTCTGAGGTATTTGACCCATCTGTCCTCCAGGTTAGGTTCTCTGGCAGTGAAGTGTCTTTATTGGGGAAGATATACTATTTTTACCACACAGCCCTAAGCTTTTGTTCCAATTTACCTCACTTGAGGAGGCTGCAGAGAATTTTCCAAAACACTTTGAAGAACAGAGATACTGTTTTGATCTCTAATTAAAATGCAGAGATCATCGGCATAGGCCGTGACCACAAAATTTGGACCTTCTACACCCCCCCCCCATCCTGTGGCATTCGCTGCTAATAGATGCCAGAAGTGTTGAAGGGCAATTGTATACAGCAATCCTGAAAGGGGACAGCCCTGACGAATACCCTTCGGAAAGAGAAAGGGGGTCATAACCTGTTATTTACTTTCACCATACAATAAGTATCATTATACAAAGTTTAACATAAGAAATAAATTTTTTCTCCAAAACCCATCCCCTTAAGAACAGAGAACAAGTACTGGTGTGTCAACATGATGGAATGCCTTTGCTTGATCAATAAAATCAAAACCCAAAATTGTCACCACAAGGTATTATTACAGGAAATGCTATCCCTTACCAGAAAAATATTATCATGAATGGACTCTCCAGCACACAGCAAGTCTGATCTGGATTAATTACACAAGCAATTACATTTTTCATGCGACTAGCGAGAACTTTAGAAAAAATGTTATAGTCAGAACAAAGTAATGACACAGGCCTCCAATTTTCAACCCTGTTGAGGTTCCCATCTTTCGGCAGCAAACATACAACTGCCCTCTTACAAGATAATGGCAGTTCTCCCAAACGTATGTCTTCATTGTCTTCAAGGACATGACGCAAGTCTGGTCCGACCAAAGTCCAAAAAAGCTTTATAAAATTCGACGGGTAGGCCATCTATTCCGGAGGCCTTTCCATCTTTCAAACTCCGCATGGCTTTCAAGTTCTTCAGCCGTGATTGAGAAATCAAGAAGTTGTGCTGATCTCCTTCTAATTGTGGAAGCTCGGCAATCAATTCTTGAATTCCTCATTGTCCACACTCTGGGGGAGTATAGATTTGAATAAAAATCTTTCAAGACACTCCTGATCCTTTCTGGGACGTCATTAGGGATCCATTTAATGCGCACGCAGCCCATGAATTTGTGAGACTTTTTAAAATATTATTTCTCCAATTTAAAGAAATCTTTGTTTGGCATATCAAAGGTCAGATAACCCATCTCATCCTTACCAAGGTGCACTAGGCTTGTTTCACCATTTCAGTTAATAAAGCTCTCTTTTCACAACTCTTTGTCATAAGAGCCCTTTCCACCATCTGTCTTCTGTTCTCGAGCTGCAATTTGAGTTCTTAACAAATCAATTGACAAAGAGTGTGTTCTTGAACTAAAGAACTATACTGCTGACAGAAGGTTTTATATCTGGGACTTTGCAAAATCCCACCACACCTGCAAGTTAGCATGTTCAAACTTGGATGAGCGAATTTTCCCCATACATCTCGAAAAGATTCTTTAAAATTTTTTTTATCATTTAAAGACTTGTATTAAAAGACCAATAGGCACTTCCACATGCTAGATCCGGTTTGTTAAGGACATCATGAGCGAGGTCATGATCCGTGAAACCGGCAGGAACAATTTGAGACTTCACACCACATTTGACATTACTTAATTTACATATATTCTGTCTAGTCTTGCTCTTGATACAGCTCCATCATGACATCTACACATGTATAAGCATTTCAATTGTGGATGCTGTACTCTCCACACGTCTTTAAGTTTATACTGTTTGATGATGCTGTCTAGAATTTGGTTGAGACAGCATGGGGTTCATGACTGTTTCTATCGAGTGAGGGACAGACAGTCAATTAAAATCTCCAGCAATAATATAATGCGGTTGACTCCAAGTCCTTAATAAAATCTTTTAGAATGGAATTTTTTTTTTCTCCTTTCAATAGGATCACTTGGTGCGTAAAATTTACAAACAATTATCTTTTGTTTATTGAAAACAAATTCCATAGAGATAAGATGCCCTCTATATATTTCCTTAAAAGAAAGTTGCTGTGCAAATTTTATGGCTTAAACAAATTGCAACTCCTGCTTTTGGTGTAGGAAACCACTTAAAAACCATCGACCTTTAAAGAGTCTTCCCCATTCGGCTACTAGGGTGTTTGTAGCATGAGTTTCTTGTAGGAGGATTATATCTGCTTTCAAGCTCTCACAAGCTTGAATTGTTTGAACCCTTCTTAAAGGGGCCCGACCCATTTATATTAAAAGATGCGATGTGCAAAACCATCGTTAAGATTCTAGGCACTCGGTCTATTCTACCTGCATTTTTTTTTCGCTTTTGTCAAAGCTTTCCTGAGTCTCTGGAACTGAGGTTCAGAAATCTCTGTGAGTTTTTTGCACCATTTGTTTTGCAGTGGTGATAAACGCCTTGATATCGGGAAAATGATCTTTGATCTGCACATTTGCTGCCTGAAGGTTCATTTAAAAAGCTAATAATATTTCTTTCGATACATTTGACTCTCTTTCTTCTTCCTGAGATGCCACAATGCATCACAAGAAACACAAGCCTCTACATTTACATCCTCAATCTAGCTTGGTTGTGATTCAGCCACCGCTACCTCCATTTTCCCATGGTCTAAATAATCTCTCTGTAGAGATTGAATAGGGAGCCTGCCCATCACTGTTGTCAACTTGGGGGTTATTTCCCTCTTTATGTTCAACTCCTTATTACATTGGGGGTAAGGGGTAGTCATTCTTAAGTTCTTGTGCTTATTTTGTGGATCATCATCTCCCCGTGAGTAAGTTGTTCACCTTCACATGTATAAGTATGATCCTGAAACCTTTTAACGTGAACCAGTGTGGAGTCCGTCTTCCACCAACTCCTCACTACTTTGCTCCCTTTGTGCAGGATGACCAAGCTCACTCGAGGTACCAGCGTTTTGGCACTATCAGCACTTTATCGCCTTATCTTATTTTCAATGCTTAAGAGGGAGCGTTTCAGACTCTTTCTCAAGCTTGTGTCCATCATTTGTTCCTCAATGCAATTAAATCCTCTGGATTTTGCACCTTCTCTCCCATTTCATTTAGGTTGTTGTCGTCACAAGGGTTAACCATACTATCCTTATCATTCCATCTTTTGCTGCACATTGACGTTCTAAGGCAGATTCCTGCACTATAGATGACTCATCTGTTGGGTCTCCCCGCACATTCATGGAGGTGGGGGGGGGGGGGGGGTGGATGTTGACCCAGCTGCAGCAGCATACGTTCTTTTTGCATTCGGACAATAATTGCGAGTATGACCTTGCGATCCACATCCATAACAGATT
Organism: Eptatretus atami; assembly: GCA_035128595.1. NCBI lineage: Eukaryota > Metazoa > Chordata > Myxini > Myxiniformes > Myxinidae > Eptatretus > Eptatretus atami. The sequence goes on from CM068965.1 coordinate 10,452,183, forward strand.
AAAGTTTCCGTTGCTGCAAAAACCCGATATTCATGTCCGTCTAATTTCAGGTTAAAAGACACACTTAGTTGCGTCACATCATCTTTTAAAACAACAAAGCAAACAACCGTCTAAACGATGCAATGTGTTTTAAGTTTTCATTCCTGGTACGGAGGGACAGTAATTACTCTGGACACCACAGTACCATGTTCACCGAGCTTCTGAAGCATATTTCATTTGATATGAAGGGTGGGCAATTACTTATCATTATTTTTGTCACCGCTGTGTCAATTGATGACACCGGAACGAAAGTCTGGTCATCTCCCAGCCACAACCCTCTTTGCACACAATGTCTGCAAAGTGCGTTTGTGACACGAAGACGACAACTTTGTGGCTCATTCGGGATGCTGCTCTAATGTTCTTTACACCTATTATTTCTCCAACCGCAGGAGAATATCGTCCATAACGACGTTTTCCGGCGGAACGAAACACACGCCATGCTTCCGTGATAACCTTCATCGCACCCTAGGACTGTTAGTAGTTTGACCAGCCATGGCTTTAAACCAAACAAACCCAAAAGGAAGGTTCTGCAAGAGCAGTAACCACTCAGATTATCAAAAGCAAACCTGCCACAAGCAAAACTAGCAAGTGGAGGGAAAACAAAAGTTAAATGAACGAAGTTATTACGAAAAAAGCTAACGGAGAAACACAGCAAGTAGTAAAGCAGGCCCAAAAACCAGGAAGTCCTGAACAAGCCTGCGAAACACTTACTGTGTGCTCTCTCTTTCTCTCTCCTGTCTCAACAAAGAAAGGAAACACAGGGGAAACTTCACACACAAACAAGGATGCAAGGGGAGCAAAAGGGGATAGGAAAACACCAACACGAACACGTACTCACAGCTATACTCACAGAACCACCATGATGCCACACCCACGCACAACTTCACCAACAACACAACAGAGACAGAGACAGAGACAAGAGCAGAGACAGACGAGAGATGGGGAGTTGGCAGAGTTAATATGTATGCTTTATGAAACAAAAACACACAACAACACACAACACACACACACACACACACACACACACACACACAAACACACACCACACAATATCGCAATTTTACTGGAATTGGCAGGTTGGAGTCAGTGTGATTACCGACTACAGCACATACTGTATCAACCCAGAAACTCTGAGTACTGAGTGCTTTGACGCAAAAAGAAACGACGTTACATTTATATAGACATTCCAGGGAGATGTTCACACAATTATTCTTTATAAACAGCTGCGTGTGAGGGTGGAAAAAATTTGGCTCGGTAATTTGAAATAGGTTAATATGGCAAACGGCTCGGAAATCGGGTTATTTTCACAACTCCACTCAGAATGACGGACCAACCAACGGGCATGAACCACTCGCTCAGGATGACGGAGGCATGAACCACTTCGCTTCAGGATGACGGAGCATGAACCACTCGCTCAGGATGACGGAGCATGAACCACTCGCTCAGGACGGCGGAGCACATACCACTCGCTCTGAATGACATGGTACGGAAAAAGCGTCCGCAGTGAGTCAACAATTTGCTTAGAGTGATGTAGCGTGGCACTACTATCGACTGAAGGGCACTCTGAAAGTGGCTTAAGCACTCAAGCAAGCACTCCAATTAAATGGTTGATAAGGAACGGCTGGCCAGGCTGTGGCTGCATACCATATGGGAAATCCCTTTAACTTTTAAACGCCAAGTTATTCACTGCACGCATGCAGCAGTTAAATAAATAAAATGAATTCGTTCAAATAATGAATTTATCCATTAAAGAGTTGCTGGTGATGTAGAACAACACTGGAGACATCGCAAAGTTTAATCGCCTGTGAAATAAACATTGCAGATAATCCACCATGTTGCCTGCTCATCTGTGCACTCGTCACGTGGTACATCGTTCGTGTTCCGCGCAAACGTTATAACCTATTTTAAAACGTCTGCTCTTCACCAGGTTTGCTTTGATTACCCATAGAGCACCCCACGAAACCCCCAAAAATATCGACACACATGGAAGACGTGATGGATAAGCAGTCCCTCGGCGGGACATTGCATGAGGTCGAGCAGTGAATGCATTAAATCATATAGTTCAATGAAGCTGGTTGATTTTGGTACGTTCATAGCGAACGCAGTGAAGCGAAATCGCAGTGGAGTTTCATACTTACGCGTTGCACATGAAAGAGAATAGGAAACCAACTAACAACAACAACAACAAACAACAACACAATACCCTGACGATTTTTGGAATCCGTGTTTCATGGGCTATGTCCCTTTTTTGCTTCCGGTTGTTTTTAAACGCTGTGCGAGTGTTAAACACGATTGGGGTTTATTTCTATCTTTGAAATATAATTAACGCGTGCACAATGGAGAGAATAGGAAACAACAACAACAACAACACAATACCATGGCAATTTGGAATCCGTGTCGTTGCCTATGACTCCTTTTGCTCTCCGTTTTTTTTTGCTTCTGGTTTTTTTTGTTCCGGTTTTTGCTCATGGGGAATGATGCATGCCGGGAGAAAGCATCGTCGAGACATGAAAGACCCAAATATCAGAAGCATGGTGTATTATTCCTCCACTGATTTTAATACAGATATCTCCCCGCATCATCAAAAAATAATTTTTATCGTTGATTTTACGTTATTTGATCGCGTGATCTCCGAATCCAGGGCGAAGTAAACCGGAAATTGCGTATACAGTTGTGAATAGTTATAGGTAAAAGTCAGAAGCGAATGAAGAAGACGACTACGTTCGCTTCTAGTACAGTAGTACCTCTACTTACGAATTTAATTCGTTTCTGGGAGTAGGTTCGTAACCTGAACTTCTAAGTTAGAGACGCCTTTGAATGTAAATAGCGCTAATCCGTTCGCAAGCCCCCAGCAAAATCGGATACATTTTTTTTAATAAATCATAAAATGCATCAGAATTTCATGAAAACAAATACATGTTAAATTAGATTTACCCGCACAATAAACAAAAACGAGAGGCACATAATGTAAAAAACAAAGAATAAAGGAAAACATAATAAAAATATTCAATTTACCTTTTAACTGCTATTCTCGTACTTTTTGGCCTCTTTGTTTAACTGGTCCTTAATCAGCAGTGGTTTTTTGCCTGGTTTCGTGAAGATTGATCCAAATGAACGTCTGCTTTTTGCCGGGCTTTTTAACAATCCGTCGGAAATGCGCGAGGCAAGACATCGTCATAGTGCGCGATAGCCCGACTTGTGAGAAACACTTTTTCCGGGTGATTCTTTTCTTCGTATCCTGAAACGCCTTCGTAACTAGATGGCAATATTTTTCCCGTTTCAAGGCGCTTGTAACCTGAAAATTCGTATGTAGAGACCCAATTCGTAAGTAGAGGTACCTACTGTATTTATTTTTTTTTTTAGATGAGATCCGTTATAGGCGGTGTCGTCGTTGTGGAAGGTAATGTTGAGGAATTATTATTTTTTTTCAGGATGAGATCCTTGTTTTCTAGCCGGTGTGTTGTTGTTGTGAGTAAGTGTTGAGGTATAGTGTTGAGGTTAATATTTATTTTTTAGATGAGATCCTGTTCTAGGGTGGTGTGTTGTTGTGAAGGTAATGTTAGGTATAATGTTGAGGTTAATATTAATTTTTTTAGATTGAGATCCTGTTCTAAGCGGTGTAGTTGTTTGTGAAGGTATGTTGAGGTAATATATTTTTTTTCAAGATGAAGATCCTGTTCTAGTGGTGTAGTTGTTGTGAGGTAATGTTGAGGTATAGTGTTTGAGGTAATATTATTTTTTTAGATGAGTATCTGTTTTCTAGGTGGTGTAGTTTGTTTGTTGTGAAGGTAAATGTTGAGGTAAATCTTAAATTTTTTAGATGAGAATACTGTTTCTAGGCGGTGTAGTTGTGTTGTGAAGGTAATGTTGTGGAGGGTATAGTGTTGAGGTAAATAATTTTAATTTTTTTCAGATGAGATCCTGTCTAAGGCGTGTAGTTGTTGTTGTGAAGGTAATGTTTGAGGTATAGTGTTGAGGTAAATATATTTTTTTTTCAGATAGATTCCTGTTCTAGGTGGTGTAGTTTGTTGTGAAGGGTAATGTTGAAGGTATAGTGTTGAGGTAATATTAATTTTTTTTAAGATGAGATCCCTGTTTCTAGGCGGTGTAGTTTGTTGTTGTGAAGGTTTAATGTTAGGTAATATTAATTTTTTAGATGAGATCCTGTTCTAGGTGGTGTGGTTTGGTTGGTTGTGAAGGTAATGTGAGGTATTTATTTTTTTTTTAGATGAGATCCTGGTTCTTAGGCGGTGTAGTTTGTTGTTGGTGAAGGTAATGTTTTGAGGTAATATTATTTTTTTAGATGAAGAAATCCTGTTTCTAGGCGGTGTGGTTGTTGTTGTGAAGGTATGTTGAGGTAATAATTAATTTTTTTTTTAGATGAGATCCTGGTTTTTCTTTGGCGGTGTAGTTGTTGTTGTGGGAAAGGTAAATGTTGAGGTAATTATAATTTTTTTTTAAGATGAGATCCTGTCTAGGCGGTGTAAGTTGTTGTTGTGAAAGGTAATGTTTTGAGGTAATATTAATTTTTTTTAGATAAGATCCCCTGTTCTAGGCGTGGTAGTTGTTGTGGAAGGTAATGTTTGAGGTAATATTTTTTTTTTTTAGATGAGATCCTGTCTTATGGGCGGTGTAGTTTGTCGTTTGTTGAAGGTAATGTGAAGGATTTTTTTTTTTGTTTTTTTCAGATGAGAATCCTGTTCTTGGCGGTGTAGTTGTTGTTGTGAGGTAATGTTAAGGGTAATATTTATTTTTTCATTAGCAAAGAAACTTTAATTTGGAATATATTTAAAGAAGCGAATGTAGAATAATTCTAACGTTCGGCTTCTAGGCTTTGCTATTACATATTAAAATTTTTTTTGTTCCACTTCAATATAATTCTCCAAACAGTAGAAAAAGTTAAGTTTTAATGCTTTGGAAATTTCACATTTTCTTTGTGGTATCTTAATGGAGAAGGAGAGAACATAATGTCTTGCCTTGCTTAAAGTAAATAGGTATAATATTGGCTTAGTTGTTTCTTTAAAATTATCAGATTTCACTAACAGATTTTTTGACATTTATTTAGTCCGGCACGATATCCGATCGCTCAAACCGAAAATATTTTGATGGAAAGACTTTAATTAGTCCATGAGAAGTAGATCGTGGGACAAATTGGCCATCATTTATTTCATCGTGCCGAATTTGGAAAACTACATCACTTCAATAAAAGCGATGTTACAGCGATTTGAGCTCGGATGACAGGCATTTTAGTGCTGCAGAATGGTGCCCACATAACAGACCAATTGGTGCAAATTTTGGGTGAAAAGCACGAAAAATTGGCACGAATGTTAGCTTTTAATAGTGCTGAACATTTATAGAATATGGGGCCATTTCAGTTTTCTTCCAGATGGCCCACCAAATTCCAAATGGCACCACTGGAAGTAAAGAAACTGCTTTCTGACTTGTTTTATAATATTCAATTGTATTAATTTCATATTTTTCATTTTGCCTTTAACTGTTGATATTGCAAATAGGTTAGTTTCTATAACCTGATGTTTTGCATATTTTCACATGCAACAATTTTTTAAAAATGGCACAGAAATCCAAAGATGGCCACCATGCTTAAGCAGTTTGGAGATTCGACGCTCTCTGAAGGAGGGTAAAAAGCGTCGTTTTTTTTGCTGAGATAACATCCACGCGACTTTTTAAATATATCCTTTTCCATGCCTTTTGCAGTCGCATATTGCCTCATATATTTAAACCAAATTACATCGTTAAACGCAAAATTGTTGCTTATCTCATTTGCCAAATAAAAAGGGGATGCAAACTCTCCCTTCGTATAATAAAGTACATTAGTTCTGCAGTTGGCAAAACGTTCTTATGAACAATGTAACTTTCATCATCTACGCAATTACGTCTTTAAGTTTTGGAAATAATTAACGTGTAAATACAAAGTAATTGGAAAAAATTAACCGTTTTTACTCCCATTTTCCTAGGAGGTGGATCTCCTCAACTGTTAAGTGGATAACCGTAAAAAGCTAATGTTATCTTAATGAAGTCAGGGTTTTCCTTCAAATTATAATTTCTTTTATTACTAATCACATGTAGGCATGGCTTTACTATGATTTGTTTTTTTCAGAGAAGCGTCTATCAATATGGTGCCACATTCATCTTGTTATAATAGATCTTAAGTCAAATCGCCTCGCAACAAGAATTCAACCAATGGTTTTTTTTAGCGTACAATTGTTTAGTTACATATAGAAATCAGCAATCTACTCTAAGGCACAAAAATGATGCTTAATATTCCTTGTACCGGATTTACTTGCTTGTGGGCCCTGGCCAAACCTTATCAGTGCCCCCCCCCAAAAAAAAAATTATATATATACGGTATAATATGTAATATTGTTAATGTAAAAAAAAAAGAATGTTTTTTTTTTTTGCCTAACTAGCCTACTCCTTAAATAGACAGGAAAGAATTTGCAAGATATAGGCCTCCTCGCGTACTCCTTGGCCAGACAGAGAACCCACAAGTCCCCGGTGGGCCCCAGTTACTGGTGGGCCCTAGGCCAAATGGCCTATGTTGCCTATTGGAATCCGGCCCCTGTTTTAATATTGGCTTTAATAATGTTTATTGATGCTCAGTCTCCGTGACACTTGTCCAAAATATGTTGTACATGCCATCGTCCGCCTTCACACACTTGCACTGGGCGCAGGCATCCTCTTTCCACTTTGCAGCCGCACTTAAGGAAGTTCCTTTTTGCACGATTTGGATGATCCGGCAGGGTTGTCCCGGCAGCAGGTTTCCCACAAACTGTGGGCCGCTTTAAAACCATCCCCAGTCAGCGGGATCTGGTAACTCTGATCTCGCAGTAATGCCTGCCCCCAGCAATGCCCTGGCCTGATAATGCCTGGCTGAATTTGCGTGTTGACAACAGTGGGCAGCTAAAGTAGGTGGAATGGAACTCAATGGAGTCTCCCCTTTTGAGTAAATAAAACTCTCTTCAGGCATCGTCAACACTGTAAACAGCAGCTTGTCCCGTCATACTGACGACAAACAAAACCGTTCAATTGTTTTGCATTTGGTTCTTACTCAATGTCCTCGTCTGAAGGAGGTAACTCTACCAGAGTCCCGGCAAAGGCTTTCTTACGACAATCTGGTGAAAACCCTTAATTGTGCTTCCATGCTGTTTCTTTCCTCGGTTCCAGAAAAGAATGACGTCTGATCACAACCGAGTGAGGCGTGGAACATTAGCAAGACCAAGATTTTATCTGGAATCTAGGGTTTATGGGCAATGGTGTGTGCTGGTAATGAGTCCTGCAAATTCTTTTCCCTGTGCCAAATAATACCCATATTTCACTCAGGTTCGTTTGGGTTGAACAATGCTTATTGCCAAGAACAAGCAAACGTCAGTGTCCCACAGTAAATGCAACATGACTTTCCTCTGGTAATCTATTCGCAGCAGCGTCTGCTGCATGGAGTAGGTAGCCTAGTGTCGGCCTTCCTTCGTGGTGCACATTGGAGAAAGGCGACTGATGTCTTTCTCTTGGGGGAATTCCAGCAATATCGATTTTGCCAACGTATCCTCCTTCAATCAGTTGGGCCCATCGCAGTGGTTTCTTTTTGAATGTCTCTTGACACAAAAATTGCAGTTTTGTTCCAATCTATCGGCGATGATGATGTTTGAATGAGTTTCTGGACGTTGTTCTGGGTCCTAAAATCTTGAAGGATTTAGCCATTGTTGGTATTTTGATTACTACACCCCACCACGCTTCTACAACTAACAACAGCAATGCACTGTGATATGGAGATACTGATGTTGAAAGAAGAAAATGGGATGAATAATGGATTGAAATGCGTGCGATATACACAGAATTAAACTGTAAGAACGTTACTGTGATGCATGGTAAACAATACCACATTACAGTTTCATATGTTTGTCACCATTTATCATGTAGCAGCCATTTTTGAATTTGGCCAGCCATTTGAAAATTTGAAAGCCATCTTGGTTAAGAAAAATGAAGAACCATGTGAAACGGAAAGATAAAAAGTTTAGTGGACATATTCACATTTCTGGTCATTTTCAAACGCAATCATAGGAAATTATTCATTTATATGGGTTTGTATCGGTCCATTTTTTGCCCATTGGCGGCGGCCATTTTTGAAAATGACGCGCATCTTGGAAAAAATTCATTTTGGCCCCAATATCTAAATATTGTTCAGGAGGTAAAAACACTTACAACTGTTGCAAAGTTTCATGCTTTTCACCAAAAATGCACAATAATTCCACCTTCTGCAGCACTAATTCCAATAATATGAGTGAGGAAAGTAAAAATAAAAAATTCGTAAGAAAATCGTTGCGGCCTGTTCCAAGTCCAAAGGGCATTGGTTGAGCAGGGCAAAACATGGCGGCTTCCAGACCGCCAGTGAGAGTTACCGACGGAGAACGCTTAGACCCACAAGCGAGGTGGCGAGGATACCGCCTGATAAAGGATATATTAAATATGGCCGTTAAATCATTCTTCAAAATGGGTGTTTTAATCAACCCAAACACCCAATTTTTACTCGTGCACTTCCTTGGAGTTCCTTTGGTATGCATGCAATGTTTTTCAGCCTGCTAAGGTTTTTTTTTGGTTTTTTGGAATTTTGGAGGAGACGGCACGCACGTGCCAAGCACACACACAACACTGCATTTATTGGTCGTAGAGATGGTAAAAGGTGTATCGAGCTTTTTTAGTAACTACACTCGCTTTTTCCAATGGGTAGTGAAACAAACACTTTTTCCTATTAGAATTTTTTCTCATAATTTTGAGAACAAAGGCAAACGGACTTTAATCGCTGCTATTTGGCCAAGTGATTCTTATCCGATGTGTCCACTCTACCATCATCCTCTGCTTTATGTACTGCAGGCTAATTGTTTCCGCTTGTAATAGACCTTTATAGTTTTTCACCTTGTGTTCTCTGCCATCGCGCAGGTCGTCCTGGAATT
>CM068965.1:10465006-10475073 GCA_035128595.1 Eptatretus atami
AAAAAAAATTATATATATACGGTATATATCGTAATATTGTAATGTAAAAAAAAAAGATGTTTTTTTTTGGCCTACTAGCCTACTCCTTATAGACAGGAAAGATTTGCAAGATATAGGGCCTCCTCGCGTACTCCTTGGCCGATCAGAGAACCCACAAGTCCCCGGTGGGCCCCCAGTTACTGGTGGGCCCTAGGCAATGGCCTATGTTGCCTATTCGAAAATCCGGCCCTGTTAATATTGCTTAATAATGTTATTGATGCTCAGTCTCCGTGACACTTGCAATATGTTGTACATGCCATCTCCGCCTTCACACACTTTCACTGGCGCAGGCATCCTCTTTCCACTTTGCAGCCGCACTTAAGAAGTTCTTTGCACGATTTGGATGCTTCAGGCAGGGTTGTCCGCAGAGGTTCCCACAACTGTGAGGCCCCTTTAAACCATCCCCAGTCAGCGGATCTGGTAACTCTGGATCTCGCAGTAATGCCTGCCCCCAGCAATGCCCTGCCTGATATGCTGCGCTTTGCGTGTTGACACAGTGCAGCTAAAGTAGGTGGAATGAACTCGATGGATCTCCCCTTTTGAGTAAATAACTCTCTTCAGGCATCGTCAACACTGTAACAGCAGCTTGTCCGGTCATACATGACGACAACAAACCGTTCAATTGTTTGCATTTGTTCTTTCAATGTCTCGTCTGAAGGAGGTACTCTACAAGAGTCGCAAAGGCTCTTACGACATCTGTGAAAAACCTTAATTGTGTTCCATGCTGTTTTCTTTCCTCGGTTCAGAAAGAATGACATCTGATCACAACCGGTGAAGACGTGGAACATTAGCAGAGACAAAAGATTTATCTGGATCTAGGGTATGGGCAATGGTGTGTGCTGGTATGAGTCTGCAATTCTTTCCTGTGCCAAATAATACCCATATTTCACTCAGGTTCGTTTGGTTGAACAATGCTATTGCCAAGACAAGCACGTCAGTGTCCACAGTATGCAACATGACTTTCTGGTATCCATTCGCAGCAGCGTCTGCTGCATGGAGTAGTAGCCTAGTGTCGGTTCTTCGTGTGCACATGGAGAAAGGCGACTGATGTCTTCTCTTGGGGAATTCAGCAATATCGATTTGCCAAACGTATCCTCTTTGAATCAGTGGGCATCGCAGTGGTTCTTTTGATGTCTCTTGACACAAAATGCATTTTGTCCAATCTATCGGCGATGATGATTCAGATGTTGAAGGAGTTTCTGGACGTTGTCTGGGGTCTAAAATCTTGAAGGATTTAGCCATTGTTGGTATTTTGATTACTACACCACCACCACAGCTTCTACAACTAACAACAGCATGCACTGTGATATGGAGATACTGATCTGAAAGAAGAAAATGAAGGATGAATGAATGGATGAATGCGTGCGATATACACAGATTAACTGTAAGAACGTTAACTGTGATGCATGGTACAATTACCACATTACAGTTTCATATGTTTGTCACCATTTTATCATGTAGCAGACATTTTGAATTTGGCAGCCATTTTGAATTTGAAAGCCATCTTGTTAAGAAATGAAGAACATGTGAAACGGAAGATAAAAGTTCGTGACATTTCCATTTCTGGTCAATTTTCAAACCAATCATGGAAATATATTCATTTATATGGTTGTATCGGTAATTTTGCCCATGGTGGCGGCCATTTTGAAAATGACCGCCATCTTGGAAAATTCAGTTGGCCCATATCTAATATTGTTCAGGAGGTAAAACACTACAAACTGTGCAAAGTTTCATGCTTTTCACCAAAAGTGCACAATACTTCCACCATTCTGCAGCACTAATTCAATAATATGAGTGAGGAAAGTAAAAATAAAAAATTCGTAAAGAAATCGTTGCGGCCTGTTCCAAGTCAAAGCATTGTTGAGCAGGCCAAAAAACATGGCGGCTTCAGACCCCAGCGAGGTTACCGAGGAGACGCCTTAAGACCCCAAACAGCGAGGTGGCGGAGGATACGCCTGATAAAGGATATAATTAAATATGGCCGTTAATCATCTTCAAAATGGGTGTTTTAATCAACCCAAACACCCAATTTTTACTCTTGCACTTCCTTGGAGTTCCCTTGGTATGCATGCAAAGTTTCAGGCTGCTAGGTTTTTTTGGTTTTGGAATTATGGAGGAGACGCACGCACGTGCACACACACACACACACTGCCATTTATTGGTCTAGAGATGTAAAAGTGTATCGAGACTTTGTTTAGTAACTACACTCGCTTTTTCCATGGGTAGTGAAACAAACACTTTTCCTATTCAGATTTTTCTCATAATTTGATGACAAGGCAAACGACTTTAATCGCTGCATAATTTGCCAGGGTGATCTATCCGATGTGTCACTCCACCATCATCCTCTGCTTTAAGTACTCAGGCTATTGTTCCGCTTGTATATAGACTTATAGTTTCACCTTGTGTTCTCTTGCCATTGCGCAGGTCGTCCTGGAATCCTGCAGTGTGCGGGAGGTTCTTGCAGCTGCGAGCCACCTTCAGTTCTTGGAAATCCAGTGCTTCTGTTCCAAGTTTCTTGCACAGGTATACCTCATAACTATGGCTTTAAAGTGAACAGTGAGTGTTCAAGGATGACAGGATTTCCCAGGTACAAGCAACGTTCGTCACCGATTGCGAATGCGAAACATCTCTGTATCGACAGGGTCCAGATGGTGGCGCTGTTCGTCATGGTATTTAAAATTGGAACCTGTTATTAACTCTACAGGCTGACGGGATGGCCTAGAGGTACGTGCACTCACCTCTAAGCTGGCCAGCCTGGGTTGGAATACCTAAATAATGTTATTTCATGCTGGAGACCAGTCTTATGTGCACTGTGATATTTTGAGTTTCCAAAAGCAAAGTATGACCATGTCCGTGGAGGGTTCACAACCTTGTGGTGTACGAAGCATTTTGTGGACAGGGCCGGTAATCAAAAGGAATGTGAAAAGATCCGATGGTGGAGCAGACGCTTATTGGTTAACAAAATCATAATTGTCGTCACACCTGGAGCAGTTATTACAGGACAGTGATAGCTCTGATGGTGTTTTCTACCTCGTCTGCAGGAAACCTTGATCCTTTGCAGTTCTTCTTGCCGTCGACTCGGTTGTTGTTTTGTAGAAGGCCGGGGGACCCACTGGTTTAATGGCAGAAAACTCGTCTCAAAAGTCTGGAACTGTGGGTCTCGTCAGTAGATGATCTTTGTAACTCGTTGCATGAACACAAACATTTGAATCTGGGAAACTGTCGATACAAAACTGGTTGGCGTTTTGTTTTCAATAACACGAGTTCCCTCATAAAGAACTTCAACACAGCAGGAGGGGTCCATCAAGGTTGTGCAATGGTTCCCAGCCTACGGTTGTTTGTCTATGCCCTATTCTTTTTAAATGCTGAGCGTCAAAAGCAAGGAAGCAACACATACCATTTTTCAAGTGAAGTCCTTGGTATGACTCGGCTTGGGTTCGAGCCTTGCAGTGGACGCTCGAACCATCACACCACCGAGGGTGGTTCAATATGGATGTGAGGTTCAATACCCCAAACTCCCCTTAAGTGTTTATTACCCCACACACGCGAAGCGGGGTTAAGGAATTGGTTCACTTCTGTCTACAAACGTCAGTTTATGATCGAGAAAAAATTTAATTTCAATTTGATGTTATATTTTGAACATGAATCGGAACACAAACCTGAAATTTAGCAGTAGCTTGGCTCTGGATTCGGCCTGATCGCGCGTGTGCAGAGAGGAGTGAGAGAATATTCTTGCTGTTTACCTGCCTGGCAATTCAACAAAATCGAAAATCATTCCAAACAGGAAACTTTCTGTTTTTAAGGATGTCATAAAGGACACAAACAACAGGTATGAAGAACTAATGTAATGTGTTATAAATAAGGCGGTGTAAAAGATGCTGCATCAACGGCCGTAATCTTCTGAATTTTTTTCTACATTTAAAATTTAATTATAAACTTCAACTCTGTGGAACACAAATCACCTTTTTAGCACTTTCAAAACCCTTCTGTTTAGCAGTACTTGGACATGTTAAACAACGTGGTGTATAAGACTGCATCCACGGCACCAAACTTCTGGAATTTTTTTTATACGATCTTTAAAATCATTATTTTGTTTCAATTTAATTATATACTTGAACACTGCGTGGGGTGAGGTGTTCTTCGAACTCTCCAGTTAATAATCGTTTCATTTTGTGCAAGGTTTGAATTTCAATTTTTCTCCCCAACAAAAAGCTTGCACAAACTTACTTGAAACAAACAAGAACGAGACGACTGTAAACATTCTGTCACACCTTGATAGGAACTTTCATCTCGGGCAAGAACAATCCAACTCTTCCCTTTGTATTATTATTCTGACAATGTCGAGTGAAGTGAAAACCCCCAGAGTGAGCAATCAAAGTCATTGCGTGGATGAAGTGCTGGGACCCGAGGCCTAAATCCCTGGAATTTGTATGTTTAATTTACCAAGAACTACGATTGCACCTGGAGGTTTGTAACTTGCTAGATTGCACGACGGCACACAAACCTTTCACTTTGACGGTATTTTAGAAAGTGTTCTCCTGTCCATTCGGAGTTGGGCGAGTGTGACGAGGATGCCATTATAGGAAGATGCGGCATCGAGCACACTGTGCATAGCATGAGGTACAACTGAATGGCCATTCTGAGGTTTTGAGCAACTGCCGCAAATTGAATAAATAAATAAATAAAAAACCCCGCCTCGCTGATGCAAGTTGAACACGTCTCGCTGATCCTCGTTTATTGTCTGCACGCATCTCTTTGGACAAGGGCAAAACAAGATGGATGTTGATGACGGGAAGTGGATGGGGTTCAATTAAAGCCTCCTGTGGGCCGAGAAGAGGCAAATGTACATCCAAATGTAATTTTTATTTTTCGCTGGACAATGTTCATGGATCGGCCACAATGAGATAGTAGCAAAGTTTTGCATCTGAGATAGCAACTTGCATGCAGTGGGTATGTCTGCAAACTGTGGCCTAGTTTTGGCTTTGGCACAAATGTGGAGCCACTCACCACTCGCCAAGCCAAAGCTGGACCACTGAAGCTTTTTTTTCTCAATGGTGTGAGATTGGACCAGTTTTAAAGAGGTGGAACGGCCACCAGGTGCTTGGCCTGATGTCTGGCAGTACCACTTGATGACTAACCTGCTTGTTTCTTCATCTTTTCGCTCAAAATAAGGCAATGGTGGTGTAAACGGTTTTGACTTGGTGGTGTAATGGTTAGAGAGCATCCACTGAGAGTCTGGGAGGAAGGCGGTCCGAATCCCGGCCGAGTCGTACCAAAGACTTTAAAAATGGTACATGCTGTTTACATTCTTGATGTTCAGCATGTAAATAGATAAGACCACGGACAATCCTCATAGGTTGGCATCCATGGGGAGAAGGAAATTCCCCGCTGAGTGCAATGAGGAAGGTGACACCATTGTTATGACGTCACTGGTACTCTCCCCCCTCACACCACCTCCTGGTTGTAGTGGCCGGGTCTGTTTAAATTTCATTTTTAGTATTTGTCTCACAATGTTGAACTTCTCAGAGTGATTCATCAATGTGTGTGCCGTCCCTCGGATGGATGTTAAACGGGCTTCCGATCTGCCAGCATTAGTTGGTGGATGATAAAGATCCCACGGCGTCCTTCGTGAAGAGTGGGCGAGCTATTGCTGGCACCATGGCCGAAAAAGAAAAAATCCAACAATTCATTCTGTCACCTCACGTTCCCCCTGTCCTAAGGGAATGAAGTGTAAAAGAGTTAACCCCGAAAGGGGTCGCTGCCCCCCTTAGCTGGGTATGTGGATTAGTAGTAGTAATAGTTGAACTTGTGTCTGAATGATCTATGCAGTCTGTAATATCTCTTTGGTTATATCTTGTGTTGAAAGGGCAAGTAAAATGTCCTGATGTTAGACTTGCTTCACATATCAAAGGTATCTTTGAAAAGCCTTGTTGGTTTGCTCTGTTGATGGAACACCAGCAAACAGGGATAATAATCGGTTGTCCTGGTGATGTGATACTGACGAAGGTATATGTTCGAGGTGAACAAAGACCAGGACGTGCACTGTGGTGGGGGAAATTGATCATTCTTTCCTGGAAGTCCCTGTGGTGTCCATCTTGTTTAACCCGTGTACCCCACCCCATCCCTCTTCCTTCCACAGATCTCCTCATGTCTCTGTTCCCCACTGTTTTTTCCTTCCCTCTCCGCCCCTCTTGTCTCCTGCTCCCTTCGTTATACGTTCTGTGTCTTAGCTCTTTACGAGCCTCGACATTGTATTTAAAGGAAAAAATGCTCATAAATATTGCAAATGAATTGCAGGATCAAACCTGAACACCCCATGGGTTCTGAATACAACCAAAGTGATGTGAGACCAAATCCCAACGTTCTAATTGCGCACGTCTATCAGAAGGGGGAAAAAAAAATAATTAAGCTTTGTTTCTCTTCCTTGTCTTTTCAGGAAATGACTCTTTCCAACATCAATGAGATGCACAGTCTGGCCGACTTGTATGATCTTTCTTCTCTCAAGGAGGCCCTCAATGACTTCCTCGTGGCACAGCTTCCAGTCTTGCTGGCCAACTGTCCCACAGAGCTTCTCTCCTTGCCCTTGCCTATGTTTACGGACCTTTTGCAGAATGACAAGCTCACCGCACTCTCTGAGCACGACATATGGAAGGTGAGAATCCTTCCCTCAAAGCTTTAAGTCTTCGAAGGGTGATATACCTTGTGCTGAACACCTGTAAATAGTGGGGTAAAAGAGCCAATTTCCATTACCTGCAACATACACCGCCTAATGTTAGTGCTGCCACTTTGTAGTTATCATTCATCGTTGCGAAAGTTATCACAGTGGTATCAATCAAACCTATGGGTGAGGCCTCATAAAGTACAGTGATTACATACGATCCTCCGAAAGTTCATAATACGATAGTTGTAAGAGATATAATTACACATTTATATTGTTGAGCACACAGTTGTTTTCAACATAATACGTGTTTGATTTGCCTTTCTTTAGTGCACACTGTTAACGCAAAGGTTGACATAGGAACAGCAATTCCCCTCACCCCCCACAAACAAGTGTACACTCTTCACTGCAGTTTCGTAATTGTGCTTTGAGTTGTGGGTATACGCGTGGCTGTGCTTGTTTTCGAAACCCACTAGTTCATTACCGAAGATAGATTTTTTCCACTAGCCGTGAACCCAGCCCGCAGCCGCAGCTCTTGCTGCTTCTGAATTGCACCCCCCGTGTTACTAAACCTACCCCATCCCCATATTTCTGGCACCCATCACCACCGATTGCAAACAAACCGCATGGTGCCTGCACGCATCCGCACACCTGCCCTCCTTTCTGACCGTCCCTCCAGGTTATGTTTAATTCTCGCCCAAATGTTTCCCCTGAAGTCTGTTTTTGCTGCTTTCCTTGAGATTCTCTTATAATTATTTGCCTTTCCTTCTCTCTCATCTTATCTTATTATATTAAAAACACCCTTTAAAAAAAATCTTTTTATAATTAAATTTGTTTGGACCGAAAAGGTAACCAAAGTCATTTTACTTCATTGGACAAAGGGGACAGTATTTGCCCTGGAGATACGATTGGACCTGGACGTGTCGGTGGATTTTCTCACTCGGGCGAAAGGATTTTGCGTCACGAATGCACAAAGCAGCAGCAGCACTGCTACATATCGTAACCACTCGGTCTGTTTTAGATTGGAACGAGCCGTGCCCACCCATCGCTTCGCTGACGGGTTTAATCAAAAGAGAACATGTTGCACTTCACAAACATATTGCACGTCTGTCTGTGAATGTCAATGAGGATTAAAATGAAGTGAATCACAAAAAAAATGGATCTTTTATAACACGTCGCTGTTGCTGCTGTCGTCGTGGTTGTTGTCTGTGTGCTCCTTCCGTGCCAGTCACGCTTTATTCTAAAGAGTTCCTGCTGACGTAGAATAATAATGGTACCGTTGGAACCGCTACATTAAGCTCCAAATCCCACTTTTTCTTCTTCCATTCCAGAAAGACAGGTTTTTAAAACCGGCACTTTTACGGTTAAGCGGATGCAAATTTTTGTTCCAAGTAAATCGATTATTACCTTTCCAACGGTACAATTTTTACCTGCGACACGTCGCAGGTCGACAAGGAGCTTCACGTTATGTTGTTGGGGTTCTTGTTGGAGGTCGATTTTTGAAATGTGCACCCATTGGTTGGACATCTGCCGGACCACACCCATGTCTCTCGCTTGACTCCACCCACCATAGCACCCAGACGAAATGATATGGCCACCATCTTGGTTTTCTGGTGGTCCTAACACATTAGGCCTGTAGGCCTCTGCTGAGTTTGTTGCGTCAGCTGTTCGTTGGCTTTGTTTGGGTCGAGTGTTACTCTTGATGAGGGGCCCTGAAAAATCTAATCATATGTGAAATACAAATGATCAGTAACGTTCAATCAAGCCCATACATGCCTCCCTAACTCCCTAAAAATAGCGTTACGTAATTTTTGAACGCAAATTCAAACGTTCCGCGTTGACTTTGCCAGGCGTCAGAGAGCAGGGATAGGTCCCAACTGATTTGGTGTTGAAGCGTGATTTGGCCGTGTTGGTCAGATTGTTCTGACTTCTCGGACTCTTGGTCTTGGTGGTCAGTTGAAAAGGTTACTGAATAAACACTGAACCGGAAGGAGAAAAGGCCCATCAGAGAACATGATGCTTGAGGGTAAGGGGGTGACTACCCCTCCAAAAAATGAGAGAAGTAACAGAGGTAATGTGAGGCTATGCTGTCCTTAATTTGCTGTTAACAGTAGCTAAATCCCTCATCATTCATTTAATGACGTGTATTAATGGATAAACAAGATTCCCACCATCTCTATCCACTGTCCAGCGACATCACAGGCAAGGGAAATGGGCTTGGAATAATTAGCAGGAAAAGATTACCCTTTTGAACTTGACTCTAACCTGACTGTTTTAGCATTGGTGAGGTGCAGTATAGGAGAGAGATGTTGGATTTGGGCATCTAGTCACCGACGCTGTCAACTGCTGTTTCATTTTGTCATCCATCACAGCCCATGTTAAATGCTTCAGAATTCCACTTTTTAATGTGTTCTATGAATGTTGGTTTGGTGTCATGATTGTGTTGATATATTATTGATTGAAAGCTGTGCCCAACTCTTCCAACCCGAGCGGCTGTTTGCAGCTTGCTGTGGCATGGCTTATGCACGTGCCCGAACGAGCCGTGCACGCCTCCTCTGTGCTGGCATGTGTCCGCTTCCCTCTGATGGAGCCGTCTGTCCTGCGCTCCCTTGATCTACCAAGTGACCTTTCTGCTGGGCAACACACTTATGCATCGGCAGTTCGTCAGGCACTGGACTACCATTCACAAAAGTTTGAACAGCCTGCCTTACAAACACCAGTGACAGGACTGCGCTACCACACACAGGTAATTTTTCAATCACCTAATTAGGGTACCCAATCAGGACTGGGTAACCTATTGTTTTTCTTCTGTTTATTTCTTATTTCTTATTTTTCTTCCGCCGGCAATTTGCGGGTTCTTTCGCTTTAAAAATCATTTTCTCAGGAACGGTAAGTCCGATCGACACAAAATTTTCACCATAGTATGTATCTTTTTTGATAGCAAACTTAATTGGTAATTGTGACGTCATAGGTCACGTGGTACGGGCGCCATCTTGAAAAAAAAACCATAGACTTTGGACCTCTGTATCTCTGAAACCGTGCAATGGAAATTTTTTTCCCTTCATACATTTTAATGAACTCCCCATCGGGAATACGGGTGATTTTTTTTGACGTCATCAGTGAAGCGGTATCCCGGTGAAAATTCGTCAAGTACAACGCTGCATGGGAAAAATCTGAAATTTCTTGAGCCTCATCTACACAACAATTCACCGTAGAAAAAATATATTATGACGTCATAAGTGACTTGGTTCGGCAGCCATCTTGTTTTGATATATATATATATTTTTAATCTTCTTCTCTAGAACGGCTGGACAGATTGGGGCGAAACTTTACACACACATTCCCCATGACGTCCTTTTTCAAGTTTGTT
>CM068965.1:10477542-10493508 GCA_035128595.1 Eptatretus atami
TATGCAATTAGAAAATTATATCAATAACTGTGAAAGGATGTCTTGCGGAAAGTGTGTGTGAATTTTTGCCTTAATCTGTCCAGCCGTTCTGGAGAAGAAGATTTTTTTAATTTATTAATTTCAATCCAAGATGGCTGACGAACCATGTGATCTATGACATCATAAATTATATTCTGCTTCCTATCGTGTAGTGGAACACGTTTTGAAGTTTCGTGTTTATCGGACAAGGTGCGTTTTTCTATCCAAGACCGCCGCCAGACCATGTGACATATGACGTCGGAATTTTTAACGTATATGCAGGCCTGGGAGTAGATTATAGTAGCCAAGTTTCGGTTCGACAGGTTGTGTGGTTCCAGAGAAAACATTATTTAATATAATTCTTGAATCCAACATAGCTGCCAAACCATGTGACTTATAAATTAGAAACTAGAACTGCCACTTTGTAACTGCTGGCAGTGATGACCGGGTCCCAGACGTCCGCCTTTGATACAACATGAGACTTCAATGAGAATTTTGCAAAGTTTCGCTTCAATAGGATAAGTGGTTCCAGAGAAAACATTATTTAATAGTGATACAAATACAGCCCTGCTTCGATGCGCGCGGACTGACGAGTTACGAACTGGGTAGCACAAAGTGTTCAATCTATTTATTACGTATGCAGTTCGCCCTTTTTCCTGGGGACATTGTCGGTATCAATTGAATTGCTATTCCTGTACCCTCAAACGCATTCAGGTGCAGCCAAGTGAGCCTTCTGGAAAACAAGCTCAAATGAGCTAAGATCCTCGTCCTCTTAATGATGACGTCATAAAAACGAATATGATTCATTGTGATGTATCAGGTTTGCGATAAATTATCTGTGCTATTGCCCGGCTTGATTCCGCAAACAAAATTCAAACAGCTTGCCTAGTTTTCGGAGATAATGGTATAGGCGATTTCCATTAGCGGCGATATGACGTCAACTTTTTTTCTAGGAAGAAATTTCCAAAATCGGAGATGGTTACTGCCTGCGCGTGGGCTTTCTGCATATACATGGCAAGTTTCACGAAGATCCGATGAAAACTCTGGGTTGTGAAACAAAAAGTCAAAAAATAGGAATGACGTCATAAAAATTGATATGAACGTCATAGTGATGTATCATATGTGCGGTAATTCATCTCTGCTAATGCCCTGTTTGATTCCCGTAAACAGAATTCAAAAAGCTTGCCTAGTTTCGGAGATAATTTTTTAGGCAATTTCCATTAGCGGAGATATTTGACGTCGTACTTTTTTTCTCGGAGGAATTTTCAAAATCGGAGATGGTTACTGTCTGCGCAGGGTATTTTTACAT
Source organism: Eptatretus atami (assembly GCA_035128595.1). Classification (NCBI taxonomy): domain Eukaryota; kingdom Metazoa; phylum Chordata; class Myxini; order Myxiniformes; family Myxinidae; genus Eptatretus; species Eptatretus atami. Next base: position 10,478,870 of record CM068965.1, read on the forward strand.
ATATATGCCAAGTTTCAGAAAGTTTCGATGAAAACTGTAGGCTTGAAACAAAAAAGTCCACAAGAAGAAGATGAAGAACAACAACGTGAGTAAGACTTAGAGATCTCCACGAGGATCTAAAAAAGAAAACTCTCAAAGTTCTCAGATTCAAATAGTTAAATAATTCTGGCTGCCAAACCGCGTGGCTGATCGGGTTGAAATTTTAAATCCATGTTTCACATGTCGGCTAAATTATAATTTTGAAGTTTCGCATATATTGATTCAGCGGTTCCAGAGTAAATATTACTTAATATTTTTCCTTCAATCCAACATGGCTGCCAAACCATTGGGCCGATCGAGTTGAAATTTCAACTCGCCATTCCCCATGACTGCTATATCATAACTGTGAAGTTTCATATTTATTGATTCAGCAGTTCCAGAGTAACATTAATTAATATTTTTCCTTCAATCCAATATGGCTGCCAACCGATGTCGTACATCAAAGGGGGGGGGGGGAGGACTTTTTGTTCGTCATGGAGAGGCGGTCATACATGTGGAGTTTTGCCTCAATCTGTTCAGCCGTTTCAAAGAAGACTTTTAAAGTTATTAATTTTCAATCCAATATGGCTGCCGTACATGTGACCTACTCGTCATTCCACATGACTGCTACATCACAACTGTGAAGTTTCATATTTATTGTTTCAGCAGTTCCAGAATAAACATTAATTAATATTTTTCCTTCAATCCAATATGGCTGCCAAACGATGTGTCGTACATCAAAAGGGGGAAGAACTTTTTGTTTGTCATGGAGAGGCGGTCATACATTTAGAGTTTCGCCTCAATCTGTTCAGCTGTTTCAGAGAAGAAGACTTTTAATGTTATTAATTTAAATCCAATATGGCTGCCGTACTATGTGACCTATTACATCATAAATGTAAATTATCCATCTAATGAGGTGGTGGATCATGCTTGTTAAGTTTCATGTTCATTGGACAAGGTGCGTTATTCTATCCAAGATGGAGGCCAAAACATGTGACGTGACATCAAATTTTTACCATATATGCAGATGTGGTGGTGTATGATAGTTGCCAAGTTTCACTTCGATAGGATAAGTGGTTCCAGGAAAACAATATTTAATATTGTCTTGAATCCAACATGGCTGCCAAACATGTGACCTTTCAATTATTCATGAACAAACTATATTTCATCCCCTTGAGCAATACTTTTGTGGTTTCCCCTTGATCTGTTGAGCCGTTCTGGAGAAGAAGATGTTGAAGGTTTTAGGGTAAATTCAACATGGCCGCCAAACCATGTGACCTATCAATAAGAAATTAACAAACTTGAAAAAGGACGTCATGGGGAATGTGTGTGTAAAGTTTCGCCCCAATCTGTCCAGCCGTTCTAGAGAAGAAGATAAAAATATATATATATATCAAAACAAGATGGCTGCCGAACCAAGTCACTTATGACGTCATAATATATTTTTACGGTGAATTGTTGTGTAGATGAGGCTCAAGAAATTTCAGATTTTTCCCATGCAGCGTTGTACTTGACGAATTTTCACCGGGATACCGCTTCACTGATGACGTCAAAAAAAATCACCCGTATTCCGATGGGGAGTTCATTAAAATGTATGAAGGGAAAAAAAATTTCCATTGCACGGTTTCAGAGATACAGAGGTCCAAAGTCTATGGTTTTTTTTTCAAGATGGCGCCCGTACCACGTGACCTATGACGTCACAATTACCAATTAAGTTTGCTAATCAAAAAGATACATACTATGGTGAAAATTTTGTGTCGATCGACTTACCGTTTGAGAAAATGATTTTTAAAGCGAAAGAACCCGCAAATTGCCGGCGGAAGAAAAATAAGAAAAAGAAATAAACAGAAGAAAAACAATAGGTTACCCAGTCCTGATTGGGTACCCTAATTAGGTGATTGAAAAATTACCTGTGTGTGGTAGCGCAGTCCCGTCACTGGTGTTTGTAAGGCAGGCTGTTCAAACTTTTGTGAATGGTAGTCCAGTGCCTGACGAACTGCCGATGCTAAGTGTGTTGCCCAGCAGAAAGGTCACTTGGTAATCAAGGGAGCGCAGGACAGACGGCTCCATCAGAGGGAAGCGGACACATGCCAGCACAGAGGAGGCGTGCACGGCTCGTTCGGGCACGTGCATAAGCCATGCCACAGCAAGCTGCAAAGCCGCTCGGGTTGGAAGTTGGGCACAGCTTTCAATCATAATATAATCAACACAATCATGACACCAACACACATTCATAGAACACATTAAAAAGTGGAATTCTGAAGCATTTAACATGGGCTGTGATGAGACAAAATGAAACAGCAGTTGACAGCGTCGGTGACTAGATGCCCAAATCCAACATCTCTCTCCTATACTGCACCTCACCAATGCTAAAACAGTCAGGTTAGAGTCAAGTTCAAAAGGGTATCTTTTCCTGCTAATTTATTCCAAGCCCATTTCCCTTGCCTGTGATGTCGCTGGACAGTGGATAGAGATGGTGGGAATCTTGTTTATCCATTAATACACGTCATTAAATGAATGATGAGGGATTTAGCTACTGTTAACAGCAAATTAAGGACAGCATAGCCTCACATTACCTCTGTTACTTCTCTCATTTTTTGGAGGGTAGTCACCCCCTTACCCTCAAGCATCATGTTCTCTGATGGGCCTTTTCTCCTTCCGGTTCAGTGTTTATTCAGTAACCTTTTCAACTGACCACCAAGACAAGAGTCCGAGAAGTCAGAAACATCTGACCAACACGGCCAAATCACGCTTCAAACACCAAATCAGTTGGACCTATCCCTGCTCTCTGACGCCTGGCAAAGTCAACGCGGAACGTTTGAATTTGCGTTCAAAAATTACGTAACGCTATTTTTAGGGAGTTAGGGAGGCATGTATGGGCTTATTGAACTTACTGACTCATTTGTATTTACATATGATTAGATTTTCAGGGCCCTCATCAAGAGTAACACCTGACCACAAACAAAGCCAACGAACAGCTGACGCAACAAACTCAGCAGAGGCCTACAGGCTAATGTGTTAGGACCACCAGAAAACCAAGATGGTGGCCATATCATTTCGTCTGGGTGCTATGGTGGGTGGAGTCAAGCGAGAGACATGGGTGTGGTCCGGCAGATGTCCAACCAATGGGTGCACATTCAAAAATCGACCTCCAACAAGAACCCCAACAACATAACGTGAAGCTCCTTGTCGACCTGCGACGTGTCGCAGGTAAAAATTGTACCGTTGGAAAGGTAATAATCGATTTACTTGGAACAAAAATTTGCATCCGCTTAACCGTAAAAGTGCCGTTTTAAAAACTGTCTTTCTGGAATGGAAGAAGAAAAAGTGGGATTTGGAGCTTAATGTAGCGGTTCCAACGGTACCATTATTATTCTACGTCAGCAGGAACTCTTTAGAATAAAGCGTGACTGGCACGGAAGGAGCACACAGACAACAACCACGACGACAGCAGCAACAGCGACGTGTTATAAAAGATCCATTTTTTTTGTGATTCACTTCATTTTAATCCTCATTGACATTCACAGACAGACGTGCAATATGTTTGTGAAGTGCAACATGTTCTCTTTTGATTAAACCCGTCAGCGAAGCGATGGGTGGGCACGGCTCGTTCCAATCTAAAACAGACCGAGTGGTTACGAATGTAGCAGTGCTGCTGCTGCTTTGTGCATTCGTGACGCAAAATCCTTTCGCCCGAGTGAGAAAATCCACCGACACGTCCAGGTCCAATCGTATCTCAGGGCAAATACTGTCCCCTTTGTCCAATGAAGTAAAATGACTTTGGTTACCTTTTCGGTCCAAAACAATTTAATTATAAAAAGATTTTTTTAAAAGGGTGTTTTTAATATAATAAGATAAGATGAGAGAGAAGGAAAGGCAAATAATTATAAGAAGAATCTCAAGGAAAGCAGCAAAAACGACTTCAGGGGAAACATTTGGGCGAGAATTAAACATAACCTGGAGGGACGGTCAGAAAGGAGGGCAGGTGTGGGATGCGTGCAGGCACCATGCGGTTTGTTTGCAATCGGTGGTGATGGGTGCCAGAAATATGGGGATGGGGTAGGTTTAGTAACACGGGGGTGCAATTCAGAAGCAGCAAGAGCTGCGGCTGCGGGCTGGGTTCACGGCTAGTGGAAAAAATCTATCTTCGGTAATGACTAGTGGGTTCGAAAACAAGCACAGCCACGCGTATACCCACAACTCAAAGCACAATTACGAAACTGCAGTGAAGAGTGTACACTTGTTTGTGGGGGGTGAGGGAATTGCTGTTCCTATGTCAACCTTTGGGTTAACAGTGTGCACTAAAGAAAGGCAAACAAACACGTATTATGTTGAAAACAACTGTGTGCTCAACAATATAAATGTGTAATTATATCTCTTACAACTATCGTATTATGAACTTTCGGAGGATCGTATGTAATCACTGTACTTTATGAGGCCTCACCCATAGGTTTGATTGATACCACTGTGATATACTTTCGAACGATGAATGATAACTACAAAGTGGCAGCACTAACATTAGGCGGTGTATGTTGCAGGTAATGAAATTGGCTCTTTTACCCACTATTTACAGGTGTCAGCACAAGGTATATACCCTTCGAAGACTTAAGCTTTGAGGGAAGGATTCTCACCTTCCATATGTCGTGCTCAGAGAGTGCGGTGAGCTTGTCATTCTCGCAAAAGGTCCGTAAACATAGCAAGGCAAGGAGAGAAGCTCTGTGGGACAGTTGGCCAGCAAGACTGGAAGCTGGCCACGAGAGAAGTCATTGAGGGCCTCCTTGAGAGAAGAAAGATCATACAAGTCGGCCAGACTGTGCATCTCATTGATGTTGGAAAGAGTCATTTCCTGAAAGACAAGGAAGAGAAACAAAGCTTAATTATTTTTTTTTCCCCCCTTCTGATAGACGTGCGCAATTAGAACGTTGGGATTTGGTCTCACATCACTTTGGTTGTATTCAGAACCCAATGGGGTGTTCAGGTTTGATCCTGCAATTCATTTGCAATATTTATGAGCATTTTTTTCCTTAAATACAATGTCGAGGCTCGTATAAGAGCTAAGACACAGAACGTATAACGAAGGGAGCAGGAGACAAGAGGGGCGGGAGAGGGAAGGAAAAAACAGTGGGGAACAGAGACATGAGGAGATCTGTGGAAGGAAGAGGGATGGGGTGGGTACACGGGTAAAACAGATGGACAACCACAGGGACTTCCAGAAAGAATGATCAATTTCCCCACCACAGTGCACGTCCTGGTCTTTGTTCACCTCGAACATATACCTTCGTCAGTATCACATCACCAGGACAACCGATTATTATCCCTGTTTGCTGGTGTTCCATCAACAGAGCAAACCAACAAGGCTTTTCAAAGATACCTTTGATATGTGAAGCAAGTCTACATCAGGACATTTTACTTGCCCTTTCAACACAAGATATAACCAAAGAGATATTACAGACTGCATAGATCATTCAGACACAAGTTCAACTATTACTACTACTAATCCACATACCCAGCTAAGGGGGGCAGCGACCCTTTCGGGGTTAACTCTTTTACACTTCATTCCTTAGGACAGGGGGAACGTGAGGTGACAGAATGAATTTTGGATTTTTTTTTTTCGGCCATGGTGCCAGCAATAGCTCGCCCACTTCTTCACGAAGGACGCCGTGGGACTTTATCATCCACCAACTAATGCTGGCAGATCGGAAGCCCGTTTAACATCCATCCGAGGGACGGCACACCATTGATGATCACTCTGAGAGTTCAACATTGTGAGACAAATACTAAAAATGAAATTTAAACAGACCCGGCACTACAAACCAGGAGGTGGTGTGAGGGGGAGTACCAGGACGTCATAACAATGGTGTCACCTTCCTCATTGCACTCAGCGGGAATTTCCTTCTCCCCATGGATGCCAACCTATGAGGATTGTCCGTGGTCTTATCTATTTACATGCTGAACATCAAGAAGTTAAACAGCATGTACCATTTTTAAAGTCTTTGGTACGACTGGCCGGGATTCGGACCGCCTTCCTCCCAGACTCTCAGTGGATGCTCTTAACCATTACACCACCAAGTCAAAAACCGTTTACACACCATTGCCTCATTTTGAGCGAAAAGATGAAGAAAACAAGCAGGTTTATCATCAAGTGGTACTGCCAGACATCAGGCCAAGCACCTGGTGGCCGTTCCACTCTTTAAAACTGGTCCAATCTCAACCATTGAGAAAAAAAAGCTTCAGTGGTCCAGCTTTGGCTTGGCGAGTGGTGAGTGGCTCCACATTTGTGCCAAAGCCAAAACTAGGCCACAGTTTGCAGACATACCCACTGCATGCAAGTTGCTATCTCAGATGCAAAACTTTGCTACTATCTCATTGTGGCCGATCAATGAACATTGTCCAGCGAAAAATAAAAATTACATTTGGATGTACATTGCCTCTTCTCGGCCCACAGGAGGCTTTAATTGAACCCCATCCACTTCCGTCATCAACATCCATCTTGTTTTGCCTTGTCCAAAGAGATGCGTGCAGACAATAAACGAGGATCAGCGAGACGTTGTCAACTTGCATCAGCGAGGCGGGGTTTTTATTTATTTATTTATTCAATTTGCGGCAGTTGCTCAAACCTCAGAATGGCCATTCAGTTGTACTCATGCTATGCACAGTGTGCTCGATGCCGCATCTTCCTATAATGCATCCTCGTCACACTCGCCCAACTCCGAATGGACAGGAGAACACTTTCTAAAATACCGTCAAAGTGAAAGGTTGGTGTGCCGTCGTGCAATCTAGCAAGTTACAAACCTCCAGGTGCAATCGTAGTTCTTGGTAAATTAAACATACAAATTCCAGGGATTTAGGCCTCGGGTCCCAGCACTTCATCCACGCAATGACTTTGATTGCTCACTCTGGGGGTTTTCACTTCACTCGACATTGTCAGAATAATAATACAAAGGGAAGAGTTGGATTGTTCTTGCCGAGATGAAAGTTCCTATCAAGGTGTGACAGAATGTTTACAGTCGTCTCGTTCTTGTTTGTTTCAAGTAAGTTTGTGCAAGCTTTTGTTGGGGAGAAAAATTGAAATTCAAACCTTGCACAAAATGAAACGATTATTAACTGGAGGTTCGAAGAACACCTCACCCCACGCAGTGTTCAAGTATATAATTAAATTGAACAAAATAATGATTTTAAAGATCGTATAAAAAAAATTCCAGAAGTTTGGTGCCGTGGATGCAGTCTTATACACCACCGTTGTTTAAATGTCCAAGTACTGCTAAACAAAGGGTTTTGAAAGTGCTAAAAAAGGTGATTTGTGTTCCACAGAGTTGAAGTTTATAATTAAATTTTAAATGTAGAAAAAAATTCAGAAAGATTACGGCCGTTGATGCAGCATCTTTTACACCGCCTTATTTATAACACATTACATTAGTTCTTCATACCTGTTGTTTGTGTCCTTTATGACATCCTTAAAAACAGAAAGTTTCCTGTTTGGTAATGATTTTCGATTTTGTTGAATTGCCAGGCAGGTAAACAGCAAGAATATTCTCTCACTCCTCTCTGCACACGCGCGATCAGGCCGAAATCCAGAGCCAAGCTACTGCTAAATTTCAGGTGTGTTCCGATTATGTTCAAAATAAACATCAAATTGAAATTAAATTTTTCCTCGATCATAAACTGACGTTTGTTAGACAGAAGTGAACCAATTCCTTAACCCGCTTCGGCGTGTGTGGGGTAATAAACACTTAAGGGGAGTTTGGGGTATTGAACCTCACATCCATATTGAACCACCCTCGGTGGTGTGATGGTTCGAGCGTCCACTGAAGGCTCGAACCCAAGCCGAGTCATACCAAGGACTTCACTTGAAAAATGGTGTGTTGCTTCCTTGCTTTTACGCTCAGCATTTAAAAAGAATAGGGCATAGACAAACAACCGTAGGCTGGGAACCATTGCACAACCTTGATGGCCCCTCCTGCTGTGTTGAAGTTCTTTATGAGGGAACTCGTGTTATTGAAACAAAAACGCCAACCAGTTTTGTATCGACAGTTTCCCAGATTCAAATGTTTGTGTTCATGCAACGAGTTACAAAGATCATCTACTGACGAGACCCAAGTTCCAGACTTTTGAGACGATTTTCTGCCATTAAACCAGTGGGTCCCCCGGCCTTCTACAAAACAACAACCGAGTCGACGGAAAGAAGAACTGCAAAGGATCAAGGTTTCCTGCAGACGAGGTAGAAAACACCATCAGAGCTATCACTGTCCTGTAATAACTTGCTCCAGGTGTGACGACAATTATGATTTTGTTAACCAATAAGCGTCTGCTCCACCATCGGATCTTTTCACATTCCTTTTGATTACCGGCCCTGTCCACAAAATGCTTTCGTACACCACAAGGTTGTGAACCCTCCACGGACATGGTCATACTTTGCTTTTGGAAACTCAAAATATCACAGTGCACATAAGACTGGTCTCCCAGCATGAAATAACATTATTTAGGTATTCCAACCCAGGCTGGCCAGCTTAGAGGTGAGTGCACGTACCTCTAGGCCATCCCGTCAGCCTGTAGAGTTAATAACAGGTTCCAATTTAAAATATACCATGACGAACAGCGCCACCATCTGGACCCTGTCGATACAGAGATGTTTCGCATTCGCAATCGGTGACGAAGCGTTGCTTGTACCTGGGAAATCCTGTCATCCTTGAACACTCACTGTTCACTTTTAAAGCCATAGTTATGAGGTATACCTGTGCAAAGAAACTTGGAACAGAAGCACTGGATTTCCAAGAACTGAAGGTGGCTCGCAGCTGCAAGAACCTCCCGCACACTGCAGGATTCCAGGACGACCTGCGCAATGGCAAGAGAACACAAGGTGAAACTATAAGTCTATATACAAGCGGAACAATAGCCTGAAGTACAAACAAATAATGGTGAGTGACACATCGGATAGATACCCTGGCAAATTATGCAGCGATTAAAGTCGTTTGCTTGTCATCAAATTATGAGAAAAATCTGAATAGAAAAGTGTTTGTTTCACTACCCATGGAAAAGCGAGTGTAGTTACTAACAAAGTCTCGATACACTTTTACATCTCTAGACCAATAAATGGCAGTGTGTGTGTGTGTCGTGCACGTGCGTGCGTCTTCCTCCATAATTCCAACCAAAAAAACCTAGCAGCCTGAAAACTTGCATGCATACCAAGGGACTCCAAGGAAGTGCAGAGTAAAATTGGGTGTTTGGGTTGATTAAAACACCCATTTTGAAGATGATTAACGGCCTATTTAATTATATCCTTTATCAGGCGTATCCTCCGCCACCTCGCTGTTTGGGGTCTTAGGCGTCTCCTCGGTAACCTCCTGGGGTCTGAAGCCGCCATGTTTTTTGGCCTGCTCAACAATGCTTTGACTTGGAACAGGCCGCAACGATTTCTTTACGAATTTTTTTTATTTTACTTTCCTCACTCATATTATTGAATTAGTGCTGCAGAATGGTGGAAGTATTGTGCACTTTTGGTGAAAAGCATGAAACTTTGCACAGTTGTAGTGTTTTACTCCTGAACAATATTAGATATGGGGCCACTGAATTTTTCCAAGATGGCGGTCATTTTCAAAATGGCCGCCCCATGGGAAAAATACCGATACAACCATATAAATGAATATATTTCCTATGATTGGTTTGAAAATTGACCAGAAATGGAAATGTCACAACTTTTATCTTCCGTTTCACATGTTCTTCATTTCTTAACCAAGATGGCTTTCAAATTCAAAAATGGCTGCCAAATCAAAATGCTGCTACATGATAAAATGTGACAAACATATGAAACGTAATGTGGTAAATTGTACCATGCATCACAGTTAACGTTCTTACAGTTAATCTGTGTATATCGCACGCATTCATCCATTCATTCATCCTTCATTTTCTTCTTTCAGATCAGTATCTCCTATCTACAGTGCATGCTGTTGTTAGTTGTAGAAGGCTGTGGTGTGGTGTAGTAATCAAAATACCAACAATGGCTAAATCCTTCAAGATTTTAGACCCCAGACAACGTCCAGAAACTCCTTCAACTCGATCATCATCGCCGATGATTGGACAAAATGCATTTTGTGTCAAGAGACATCAAAAGAACCACTGCGATGCCCAGCTGATTCAAAGAGAATACGTTTGGCAAATCGATATTGCTGATTCCCAAGAGAAGAATCTCAGTCGCCTTCTCCATGTGCACACGAAGAAGCGACACTAAGCTACTACTCAATGCAGCAGACGCTGCTGCGAATAGGATACCAGAAAGTCATGTTGCATACTGTGGACACTGACGTGCTTGTCTTGGCAATAGCATTGTCACCAAAACGAACCTGAGTGAATATGGGTATATTTGGCACAGGAAAGAATGCAGACTCATACCAGCACACACCATTGCCCATACCCTAGATCCAGATAAATCTTTGTCTCTGCTAATGTTCCACGCCTTCACCGGTTGTGATCAGATGTCATTCTTTCTGAACCGAGGAAAGAAAACAGCATGAACACAATTAAGGTTTTCACAGATGTCGTAGAAGCCTTTGCGATCTTGTAGAGTACCTCCTTCAGACGAAGACATTGAAAGAACAAATGCAAACAATTGAACGGTTTGTTGTCGTCATGTATGACGGACAAGCTGCTGTTACAGTGTTGACGATGCCTGAAGAGAGTTATTTACTCAAAAGGGGAGATCCATCGAGTTTCATTCACCCTACTTTAGCTGCACTGTGTCAACACGCAAAGCGCAGCATATCAGGCAGGGCATTGCTGGGGGCAGGCATTACTGCGAATCCAGAGTTACCAGAATCCCGCTGACTGGGGAGTGGTTAAAGGGGCCTCACAGTTGTGGGAACTCTGCGGACAACCCTGCTGAAGCATCCAAATCGTGCAAAGAACTTCTTAAGTGCGGCTGCAAAGTGGAAAGAGGATGCCTGCGCCAGTGAAAGTGTGTGAAGGCGGAGATGGCAATGTACACACATATTGCAAGTGTCACGGAGACTGAGCATCAATAACATTATTAAGCAATATTAACAGGGCCGGATTTTCGAATAGGCAACATAGGCCATTGGCCTAGGGCCCACCAGTAACTGGGGGCCACCGGGGACTTGTGGGTTCTCTGATCGCCAGGAGTACGCGAGGAGGCCCTATATCTTGGCAAATCTTTCCTGTCTATAAGGAGTAGGCTAGTAGGCCAAAAAAACATCTTTTTTTTTTACCATTACAATATTACGATATATATATATCTATCTATTAATTCCAGCAATCTCTGTGTGTTGGTCTGTCCGTTTGTCTGTTTGTTCTGCGACTCGGCCGTTTCTTCTGAACGACCGCGCAGTGCCGATGCTGATTGAAACTTGGTCAGGAATATTGCCAGGGTCCCGCAGATGTGCCTTTTCGAGGTTGAGTCGAATCGGAACGAGCGGTTCCCATTACGGCCATTTATCTGTTCGACAACATGACCAGACACGGTGCTATGACATCAACGAATGACGTCACAATTAATGTTTGGTTTATTTTTATTTATATTTTATTTTTTTTTTTTTTTGCAGTTGAATTGACGGTCCGATCTGATTGAAACTTGCCAGGAATATTGCTGGGGCGCGCTGACGATGCCTTTTCGAGGTTTGATCATTAATCGGACACAGCGTTCTCAAGTTACGGCCATTTATTGTCCGACTTCAAATGACAAGACACAGCGGTGCTATGACATCAACGAATGAGTCACAATTAAATGTTTTATTTATTTAATTTTTTATTATTTTTTTTTTTTTGGCAACGATTGACAGTCGATCTGTTGAAAACTTGCCAGGATATTGCTGGGTGACCCGCCGGATGTGCTTTTTCGAGTTGATTTAATCGGAACGAGCAGTTCCAAGTTACGGCCATTTATCTTTCCGACCAAAATTCTGCGAGAGGAGGGGAGGGAGAGGGGGATGGAGAAGTGGGGGCGAGAGGAGGAGGGGGAGAGAGGAAGGTGCAGAGACTAGGGGATAGAGGGGGGGAGAGAGGGGGAGAGAGGGGGGGAGGCCAGAGGGGGGAGAGAGAGGACCGGGGTGAGAGAGAGGGGCGCCGGCAGGGGGGGTGAGAGGAGGGGCGAGAGAGGGGGATGAGAGTGGGGGTAGAAGAGAGGGGGGAGAGAGAGGGGCAGGATGAGAGTGGGCAGGGCGAGAGGGGGGGCGAGAGAGAGGGGGCAGCGCATAGAGGCTCCTCGTGGGCACTTCCTCTACCGGGACGCACTGCTACGGGCCCGTACTAGTATATTATAATTTGGGGGGGGGGGCAACCTGAATAAGGTTTGGCTAGGGCCACAAGCAGTAAATCCGGTACAGAATATTAAGCCTCATTTTGTGCCTAGAGGTAGATTGCTGTTTCTATAATGTACTAACAACTGTCTGCCTAAAAAAAACCATTGTTGAAAATCTTTGTTTGCGATGCGATGACTTAGATCATTATAACAAGAATGATGTGCATCCATATTGATAGAAGACCGCTCTCTTGAAAACAAATCATAGTAGCCCATGCCTCCATGTGATAGTAATAAAAATAATTATAATGTGAAGAAAACCTGACTTCATTAAGGATACATTAGCTTTATAACGGTTAATCCCTTAACAGTTGGGGAGATCCACCCCGTCTAGAATGGAGGTAAAACGGTTTATTTTTTTGTCCAATTACTTTGTATTTACCGTAATTCCAAAACTTAAGCGTAATTGCGTAGAATGAAAGTTACTGTCATAAGAACGTTTTGCCACTGCAGAACTAAATGTAACTGTTATTATACGAGGGAGATTTGCATTCCCCTTTTTATTATGCAAATGAGAACAGGCAACAATTTGGTTTAACGATGTAATTGGTTTAAATATAGTGAGGCAATATGCGAACTCAAAGCATGGAAAAGAATATATCAAGTCGCGTGGATGTTATTCAGCAAAAAACGAGAGCTTTTTTACTCCTTTTCAGAGAGGTTCGATCTCCACTGCTTAAGCATGGTGGCATTTGGATTTCCCTGTGCCATTCTTTAAAATTGGTTTGCATTGTTTGAAAATATGCAAACATCAGTATAAAGAAACCAACTATGCAATATCCAGTTAAAAGGCAATGAAAAAATATGAAATTAATCATTACATTGAAATATTATAAACTAGTTCGAAAGCAGTTTTTTACTCCAGTGTGCCATTTTTAATTTGTGGCATCCTGGAAGAAACTGATGGCCCCAATCTAGAAATGTCTCAAGACCAACATTAAAAGCTACATCTTGCCAATTTTCGTTCCGCGTTTTTCCCCCAAAATGCCATTGTTCCTGTTATGTTGGCACCATTCTGCAGCAACTAAATCCTGTTCATCGAGCTCAAATCCGCTGTATAACATCGCTTTTGTAACAGTGTTGTAAGTTTTCAGAAATTCGCACGATAAATTAAATCGATGCAAGTTTTCCACGATTATCTCTCATGGACTATTAAAGTCTGCCATCGAATATATTTCGGTTTTGAAGGATCGGATATCGTCCGGACTAAAATAAAGTCAAAATCTGTGTGTGAAATCTGATAATTTAAAGAAACAACTAAGAAGCCGATATACCTATTTACTTTATAGCAAGCAAGACTATATTCTCTCTTCTCCATAGATACAAAGAACATGTGAAAATTTCCAAGCATTAAACTTAACTTTTTTCTACGTTTGGAGAATTTATAATTGAGTGAACAAAAAAAATTAATATGGAATAGGCAAGCCTAGAAGCGAATCGTAGAATTTCTTACATTCGCTTCTTAAATATATCAAATAAAGTCTTTTTGTATGAAAAAATAATATTACCTTTAACAATTCCTTCAACACAACACTACACCGCCAGAACAGGATTCAATCGTGAAAAAACAAAAAAAAAATCCTCAACTTTACTCTTCACGAACGACACGATACACCGCCAAGAAAGCAGGATCTCATCTAAAAAAAATATATTACCTCAACATTACCTTCACAACAACTACACCGCCTAGAACAGGATTTTCTAAAAAAAATTAAGTATTACCTCAAGCATTACCTTCACGAACAGACAACTCAGCCGCCTAGAACTAGGATCATCTAAAAATTATATTGACCTCAACATTACGTTCACACAGACAACTACACCGCCAGACAGGATCTCATCTAAAAAAAAAATAATATTCCTTCAAATTCCTTCACAACAACACACAGGTCACATGGTTTGGTGGCCATATTTAATTTACCCTAAAACCTTCAAACATCTTCTTCTCCAGAATGGCTGGTCAGATCAAGGGGAAACGTCACAAACGTATTGCACACGAGCAGTTAATATAAGTTTGTTAATGAATAATTGATAGCTCACATGGTTTGGCAGCCATGTTGGATTTAAGAAAAATATTAAATAATGTTTTCTCTGGAACCACGTAACCTATTGAAGTGAAACTTGCCAACTGTAATCTAACCCCATGCCTGCATATCGGGTAAAAAATTATGATGTCACAAGTCACATGGTTTGGTGGCCATCTTGGATAGAAAAACGCACCTTATCTGATTAACATGAAACTTCACACACGTGTTCCACTACACGACTGGAAGTAGAATATAAATTTATGATGTCATAGATCACATGGTTCGTC
>CM068965.1:10562584-10575729 GCA_035128595.1 Eptatretus atami
AGAGGAGGCGAGACGAGGTGATCTGCCCCGATGAAACGGTCGACCGCTCGCTGCAACGCGCCAGACGAGACACCTCCGATGCGCGGGATGCAGTCTGCCGCAGACCCAGACAGACGCGCTTCGAGACACTCGGGACGCAAACTCTTTTTGCTCGCCCCGACAACCACACTCTTCCTCTTCAGGAGGGAGGAGCTTCTTCTCCTGGCCACTCGCCTCCTAATTGGTCGGACCCATCGCGCGATTCCCTGGCCGTCTTTCCATTGGACAGGCCCACGGTAGACGGGGCAACTCCCACCCTTCTGGGTGGAGTCCCGATCAGAGGCGTTTGTAGCTCTGCCTACCTCCTCACCTCCGGCCACGTGCGTAATGGCAATGGTCTTGAGTGGGGGACGGGGCAGGTGAGACGCCCGCTCCTTGCCGATTGGCCAAAGAGGGACGCCATGCCCATGTTGGACTCCGCCCACGCACGCGCTCGCTCACCGGCGAGCAAAGAGCGCGGACAATGCCGAAAGCAGAGAGTTGTTGTTGTGAAAGCGAAGATGGGCGTTGTTTTATGTTGTAAGTGATGTAAAAATCCTAACTATAAAATAACTCCGCAGCGCATGAACATTTAATCACCAATTAGACACAGGGGATGGATTCTAACTATACACATATACTTAACGAAATAACTGAGCACGGGGACCTGTCTGTTGTGTGCTCATGGCTGCCAGATTCGTAACAATACATTCTCTTCTTTTCCTCAATTTATCGCCACCCATACGTACACAATAAAGAGATGCCTCCATTTTCTATTCGCTGCTTCCCATTCTGTTCTTTTTCTCAGTGCTAGCATTTCCAATTTACTCCCTACCCTGTGGAAATGTAATAAATAGATGCCTTATAAAGGGGATCACACGATCACATCTATTGACATCAGGAAGAGTTACTGCACGGTTTCCTTGAATAGTACGCATATGGTATATGGGAAGGTGAATTTCGAATTCTCTTTTCAATAACCAGTATGACCCCCTGTGAACATCAAATAAAACATCAGCAGATCGCTCTGGGAGGGCCCTTTTCCTTTTTAAATTACACGTTTTGTCATATCTTACAATCCACGCCAAAGACTCTTTATGGTAGACTGCAAGTTTTACGGGAGGGGTTCTCGCTCTGCGCATGTGTAAATGGCATTCAACAGGTTATGCTCTATTGCGGTATTATATTATATTTTTCAATACGATTTGAAAATAAATTTGGAATGGTGTGGATACAATACCCAAGAGACAATGTCCACCTCCTTCTGCCGTTGGAATCATTGCAATTGCTTCAGCCATTATTGTGCTCGGCAGGATGACATTTATCAACAATTTGGTGATTTTGCAATCTCTCTGTTTGGTACTTTAACGATGCATTCTGGTGTCTTTTTCACTCTTGTTCGTTATGAAAACGTGATGGCTTTTAAAGATTTTTGACTTCACTCTTTCGTAGCTTCTGAGCATTTCATTTCGTACACATTTGATGGGGCGGCCATTACTTTTTCTGTGATGAGTATTACCGTACTCCATGATGAGGTTTCGTATAAAAATGAACTGTGTTGTTTATAAGGAAATTATGAACTAAGAGTGTTAACTTTATCTGAAGTCCACATAAGCTGAAGGAAAGAAAAGTGAGGTTCTACTGACTCTTGAAATACAGTATTTTCACAAGCATGATCCGTGGTTTAAATTATTGAGGATAGGAGATCCAGTAAGATGAAATCCCTCACCCGGTTTTGTACAACTCGGCACATTGTACGAATACCTACAGACGGCCTTTTTGTTTTCAAGCAAATAAATTGTCACATGATCATTCACTCAATCGTTTGTTTTACGATACCACAACATTTAAGTGAAACAACACTTTCTCATTTGAAGAGTACAAAACCTAAATAATCCCTTCTATCCTCCTCACTCATACTAGGTGTTGGATGCGAGTGGCATGGAGGGTGAAGAACAGCTCATTGAAGAGATCGCTCTTCCCTTTGCTGCAAAGGGCTTAAGGGCCTGCTTCCTCCCAGAACCCCCTGGGCCCACCTCCCCTCTTCGGCTCCCCGTTTCCTCCACCAAAACACCATAAGCCACCCCTACCACTCAGAGCGGCGACCTCACTCTTCCAACCCACACATCTTGCCTTTTGACCCAAAAGTGAAACGAGGGGATTATATCTACCCTCACATCTTGTGTCCATCAATCCATAGCTGCTGGAGTGCATCAGTGCTGGAAACACCGCTGTAGGGGATGAAGAGAGGGAGGGGTAGGGGCTCGGAAGACAGCAACTGCAAGTAAGAGGGATCGGTTAGGTCCAGTTAATGGGGGTATAAAAGATTGCAAGTTGGGATAGGGAATAACACGAGATGATAACGTACAGCCTGCTTGAAGCGCTGGATAAATAAAATGCCACGACGTTTACAGCACATCACCTACACAAAGGAAGGATGTACCACGAGGTGCTGATGAGTACTTTACTTGCATGCAATAAAGCATGGCACTTCAACAAAGTTATATCAGAAGAGGAATTTGATGAGGACCAAAAAAACAGAAGAGAAAGAAAGAATGAAGGGGAATCGTGAGTCGAGCAGGATGGAAAGGAAGAAAGCAAAGGTGAATGAAGGTTCAAGAGAGATTGAATGATGTCGTAAAACAAATTGGTAGCTGTGAAAGGTCACTACAATCCCATACATAAAGTACAAAAACTTTGTTAACGTCAAGAACACTGACTGAACTTGGTCACCTCTCTATCCCGTTGGACAGGTGCTTGTGACCTTCAGCTCCACATTCGGATTTATGATGGGTAGATGAAGACAAATATCCTATTCATTACAAAAACATCAAGTTATTTCCTCACGTTTGTCGGTTCACGTTACAAGGATACAGCAAGAGCTCTCTCTGAACACTTGGTGAACGTAAGCATATCTGTACAGGCAAAATGCACATAAACATGCTGTAAATGCTACCATACTCTGGCTGGGTGTGGAATGGAAGATCAAATTGCCCAATAATGCAAAGGGATTATTTTCCAGCCATAACAAAACGAATGCACTTTCAGGTGAGAACGCGCACGGCATGGTGAGGAAGCAAAAGAGCAGAAGCCTCGGCTCCCACAGTGTAAGGGGATCTGGGCACACAGATTCCTAGAGGCGGTGGCTCGAACCCCCGCAAACAGAGTTGGGTCGGCAAAAGTCAACCGCGGCAATCTACAGTGGGCACGGAGATGAGTTCAGCGAATGTGAAGGCACGAACTCCGGAGAAACAAATGCGCAGGGCCTCGGGCGCGTAACAAGGGACAGACGCGGAGGGAAATGGAAAGCCAAAAAAAACTAATCCTAAGCCACCATTCCCTCTTTCCACCCACATGCATCCCAGTATCGAGGTCATGAAGGGCTTTAATGACCACTGTTTGTTTTCATCGGTATCATTAGAGTATTGATTAAGCACCCTGGATGCAAATCTTTATTTTCCTGAAAGCTCTGCCACAGTTTAAAAACTCGTATAGGAGCTTTACGTGTGCTATACATGTGATGAAACAAGCACATGAGTAAACAATAGACAATTCAACAAAGTATACATGATCAATGGGACACATACGGTTAGGTGCAAGGACCCCTCACTCATGTTCTCCAAGCAGAATTTCGAGGAAGACGACCATCCTTCACCAGCCTGGTCAAACACAAGCTTTGACAACGTCTGCGTTTTGAGGCTCAGATTGAAATGGACCGAAGCACGACTACCTTTTGAGAAAAGATCAACACATTCCACAAATACAATGCAAAAGGACCTTGAGTCGGACTCATTCCCAGTCTTGTACGAGTCCAAACGAGCAGTCACAGTCGTCCAAGGTACACTTACAGTTGTATGCCTCACACGTACTTCCTGACAAGGAGTTGGCAATGACATATTCCAGACTCCTTTTGCCGATTTGAGAGGATCTCCCTCATGACACCAAGTGCAGGATATCCAAATGGCTGCCCAACATTTTGCCAATGAGAATGACAATGCCAATCCACATCACCAGATAAAGAAATCTGAGCCAATCGACTCCTTTTCCACCTTGTGCAGCAATAGCTTCAAAATCCGTTTAAAAACTCGATCCAAAAATGGCCGCCAAACTTGGTCTTCTTCGAGCGAAGCCGATTAATATCTTGAACTCGAGGTGTTTACGCTTTTCCATACAAATGATGTCACATCTCTTGAAAATAACGGAAGCGTTTGCGGTAACAAGTAGGAAGCATCGAGACGATGGCAGCGGCATGTCTCCAGCGTGTGAAAATATTCCACCAACGAACCACAAACGAAACTGGCCAAAACTACCGGGATGCTCCTCAGACACGCCAAAGGCCACACGTGGGTAAAGGCAAACTTTATTGAGTCGATTATCTTTTTTTTGCCTTTCCCTTATTAGTGGCCGGGTCCAAATGAGGCCAGAATTTCATAATTTGCCTTGCGGGGAAACACTATCAAGCCAAAGAAAGGGCTACAAAGGCAAAATGAACACGACCCACATTTGGATTATGCCTGGTGTTGGCTTAATGGTTAGGGTGGCAGGCTTTGGATCCAAGAGTCCTGAGTTCAAAATCCCACTCAGCTGTTGAATTAATACCAGGTGGGGTTAACTCGGTCTGTCATCCTTCCGAGGTCGGCAAAATGAGTGCCAGCATGTTGGTATACTGAGTCAGAGTGGCGACCCGTCGAGGATTGTGCCCAATAGCCAAGAGGACTGCTTAAGCAGCACCAACGCTCTGCACAGAGGATGGTCGCATTCTCCTCTCCTCCACATTTGGATAAGAATAATTTCATACGATGGTGAAAAAAGTGCAGTTCGTGGTAGTGGATTATGGCGAACGAATAAATAACACAAAATTGGCTTAAATTGTGTGTGATTTTGTCCTGTTTGTGCACAATTGTACCGACATGGACCAGAAATATACGATTGCCAAAAGAGGAACCCATGCAGGAGCAGGTGAGGAAGACTGAGAACGTTGATAAAGTGTGTCAACCGAGATGGAATGTTGGGACAAAGGAAGCACATGGACAATGTTTCACCCTCATTATTCGGAGGCAAAAATAACCGGCAAGTCACCAGGTAATTGAGGTAGTCTTGTGACACGTTAAAACTAATTGTGATCTGATATCGCCGACTCAAATTCCATTCCGACCTCCCCACCTCTCTTGTGGAACAGCACGTTTAAACCTACATTATGCAAGAATTTAAGGAGTCCAAGAATTTGAGGCTCGTTTTTATTTTAAAACAATCGGTACTTTCACACCATCCAGTTTCACCTGCTATAGTCAGCAGACAAGGCTTCCATAACCAGGAATTGGAAAGATCGCAGACAACCCTTCCATTACAAAAGCACCGTTTGTGGCCGAAAACCCAGCCACTACAAAACCAGCATACAAAAACGAGTAGCTCATCCGTGCACTGGGATAGTTCCTCATAAAGTGACTCCAGGTGCTGCCCCAAGGGCTCGTCGTTCCATAGCCGCGGTGTGTATCCACGTTGTATGTTCCATCGTTTCACAAATAGTTTTGACACAACACGACCAAGGAACTGATGCCAATACCTACAGGCTCTGCTGACGTGAATGGTTCACGAATCTTCTTCAGTGATGAGTTTTATTTCCTCTCGACCCGCTTCGCCCAGAAGGGAAAGGAGTTTACAATAAGCTTGTCTGCACACAGCACGCAACGGAACAATCACAAACTCAAAGCGTTCAACAAATAACCTCAAACAGTGTGCCTCAGTACATGCGTGGATTCATGCCTGTGCGCGTGGTCTCGTCCCCGACCCAGGTCATGCTCCCTGTGGTGCAGCGCCGCGGTCAGTTTCGGGATTAGCTCCCGTACAAGACTGGGACTTTGCGCGGCTACCACCTCCAGGACAGAGTGAAGCTTCACCTCATGTGTGCGTTCACACTCTGCCACAAAGTCCCTGCAAACACGAATGTACAATCATCACGAATCATGGAACGAACAACAAGAAGCAGTCAGTCTACCTGGTACTGCAGCTGCCCTTGGGATTCCTGTGGCCTAGGCCACTTTTATGAAAAAGGTCATTTCCTGAATGTTCCTGCTCATCTCTCTTTCAAACCAATGAACTATCTGGATAGCCTCTCGCTGTTTGCACTCAAACTTATGATTATCTGTGTCCTTAAACAACAGCACAACAACTAGATGTGTAAAATTTGGAGGGTCATCATAATTGCGTAATGAATGTGCCATCGATGTTTGTTCATCTCTCACTTGACGGCGACGAGTGAGAGAAGAAAAAGAATGGAACAGTGAATAATTACGATATTGATAGTAAACAAAAACAAAGTCTGTTGGAAACAAGGTGCGGCTGAAGTTTTGACAGTTAAGCCCTTCGTCAGAGCGGAGCAATAAGGCTGTGGCCGGGAAACATACCCAATACCCATATATATGTTTAGTTGATAAAATCTCGTTTGGAGTGCAAAGCGCATTGTCTGCTCAGGTGCGTTATGTGTTGAATTGCTTTAAGCATGGTCATCCGTGGAGGGATCTCCGCCGTGTTTGGTCTCCACGACAGTTACCGTTGTGGCTGTGGTTGATGTGAGCGGCGTATACACGACAATATGTTCCACAATAAGTTTGTCTTTTATCATTTCCAAAGGCTCTGAAATCCACCTCCGGACTGTAGTTATAACTGTGATAATTGTGTTGCAATGAAAGTGGAAATTAGTCGCAGTTGCGATGGCATTCATGGTTGCGGTTGTGGTAATTAACGATTGTGATGTTCATCATAATGCTGGGGTTGGTAATCATGGTGGAGATATCAAGGTGCGGTTGCTCACCGCAGGCTCTGCAGTGGTTCGCCGGGCGAGAGAGAGCTCGGTTCATTCCTGCAACTCTCCAACAACCCACGCAGAATCTCCACGCATTGTAAGCGAACTACAGAAATGATGGAAACATGCATCCTTATCAACATTGAATTCAATTTTTCGATCTACCCAAGCATATAAGCTTTCATTGATCCTGGTGTGTCATGGGCTTCACGTGTGGTAAAGGTCAGAATAAAGTCAAAATTATCATTAAGTGCAGGCTTTCTCCATGAAAGAGGTACACAGAAAATGCAGCACATGGTGGGGAGGCCGAACTCACCAAGATGATGCACCATTCAACACATCCACAAACGGCCTGTCATGGGAGGTGCTAATATGCTAATACAAGTGCTGGATGCAAACTGACTGGTTAAAACATGATCCCCAAAGAGCGTTGTTGACAATCATTAGGTTTTAGCTCATCTTTCAGACTCTGTCATAAAGGTTGGAGCATCTGCTCTGAGTCTAGGTCAGCAGCTCCATTCTGACCGTGGTGAGTCATACTACACTTAAAATATGGTGCGTGCTGCTCCTTGCTTGGTGCTCAGCAGACAAAGAAAAGAGTACGGATAAACCCCCTCGGTTGGAATGCATGGGTGGGGAGGGGAACGAGGGATTTTGAAGCAAAATATCAACCAACATGGAGATCAAAGAATATAAATCCACCCTTTGGTGGAGGTCTGAAATGCTTGACGTTTACACCTTACCGTCTCCCCTCACTCAATGTAATATCCCGGGGGAGAATTAGTTACAACCTGTGCTCAGGAACAACACAGAGGTAGCGGAGAGGGCATTATTATTATTATTTATATTATTATTATATTTTGTAAAAATGTGAAGATTATTACAACTAGCAGAGGCCCGCGGAAATTCCGCAGAAATATGAAATGCGGTTTCAAGTCCTCAATTCCCCTCCAAACCCCTCTCCCAGCTCTCTGTCCTCCCCTCCCCCTTTTTCTTTCAAGTGCTCAACTCACCCTCCTTTTACCCTCAGCTCTCACCCCCCCCCCGCCCCCACACACACACACAAAACACACACCTCAACCTCCCTCTTCCAACTCTCTGTGCCCCCTCCCCAAACTATGTTCTCTACTCTCCCTTTCTTCCTGTTCATTAAGAACAATGTTAAAATTAAGTAGCCACGAAACAACGTTCAATTCACCATCTCGTGAGATTCCAACATCTCACGATTCTTCAGTAGAAATCGTGGAGAGGTAAGCTAAGTGATTAAAAAAAAGTAAGTCGTAATGGAAAAATAATATTCAAGCGGAACTCCTCGGACAAAGACCTTTATAATGATATGGGTTTTATGGTCACTGGTCGAGCAGTTTAAGAGAAAATAGTTGGAAAGACAAAAAGAAAATGAGGCTATATTCTTACTAAATATCTTCTTCTTCTTCTTATTCTTCTTCTTTCGGCTAGCTCCCGTTAGGGGTCGCCACAGCGGATCAACCGTCTTGTTGTCCGCATAATGATTTGGCATAGGTTTTTACGCCGGATGCCCTTCCTGACGCAACCCTGGTCGCCTCTTACGACACACAGCGATATGGTACACCTATTCTAACCGGGGCATACACCGGGCCCAGTACAACTGGTACTCATTTCGCCGACCTCGGAAGGATGGCAGGCTGAGTCAACCCCCTGGTGTTTTCGACTTGGTTTATATATATATATATAAATTCAGTGTCCCAACGGGGCTTGAACTCAGGACCTTTTGGGTCCCAAGCCACTGCCCTAACCACTGCGCCAACACCAGGCTTTATTCTTACTAAATTTCTTACTAAATATATATAGCCATATTGGATTGAAAAAAGAAGCATTTGAAAACCCTTTTTTATGAAACCACTTAACCGATCGATGCAAAAAAAAATTTTATGATCTACTGCCCATAGGGAAGAAATGTTGAAAACTATGATGTCATCAGTGATCAGTCACGTGGTTTGGCAGCCATATTGGATTGAAGGGCAAAATTAAAAAATCCTCTTCTCTGAAACTGCATAACTGAACTCCGCGATACTTTATAAGCATATTTATTGAGTACCCATGGCAAAAACAAACCGAATTGTAGTCTAAATATAACTTCATCTGAATCAACAACACCAAAAGTAACAAACTGACTGGAAACCGCCATCAGTGCTCACAGTTCTCGTTGTTTTTTGTTATTGGAAGTGGCCTTGGGAAAACGCCACAATAGCATGGAATAACGCTCAAGCTGTAATCTATGCGCCTTAACACGCCGTTTTTCAGAAGTGGTAAAAGCCTACAAAATTTAAAGCAACATAAGGCCTCTTACAATTCCTTATACTCTCCAACTGAATTATAATTCATCTTACCTGTAATACAATTAAGGGTTCCGAAACGTCACTCGGAATACCCTCTGCCACCACCATGGGGAGCGGCGCTAAACCGGTACATATTTACAAAGACCATTTGCATCAGCCTCAACTTCGGAACCCCTGAGGGGCGGCCGGGGGGGGGGGGGGGGGGGGGGGGGGGGGGGGACCAAGTACCTACTGTACAACCTGTCTAATCATTTAGATTTAGCCCACTTGGCAAATTTGGTTGAGATTGGACAAGCAGCGACCGAATGCATCAACCACATGCAGACACCAAATTGTGTATTCTAGTATGATAAACTACCAAGATGGACTGTAAAAGGGAGACTGTGCAAGTCTGCATTCAAGCATTATTTTTGGGCATACGTTTTGATCTCATAACCTTTGCTGAAACACTCCTCAGCAAAGTACTCATGGAAAGTATGGAATATAGAGCAGGCTTTTCAAGTTTGAAGCATTTCCCTGGACTCAATTCTCAAGTGCTGAATACTTTCAAAAAAGTATACAAGGAGAACTCCGGATCCCACTCGGTTCATCATTCCCAAACAACCCATTTCGATGATTTTATCTACCACAGAAAAACAAATACAAATGCAACCACCGCTTGCATCGAGTATTTCTCCTCGTACAGTGAAAAGGGGACTAAAAGAATCCCTCTAACTGAGGTTTGCAAACAGTCTCGTTCCGAAGGGGTTGCGATACTATTGCAATGTCTGTGTGTGTGTGTCGTTGGTTATCTCCATATGCAGGTTTCAGAAGGTGGAATGGAGCTCTCGCAGGTCTCAAAGTATCCACACCTCCGTTAGAATGTGTGTTCACGTCTATATATTTTTTTCGC
The DNA here is from genome assembly GCA_035128595.1 of Eptatretus atami. Lineage (NCBI taxonomy): Eukaryota > Metazoa > Chordata > Myxini > Myxiniformes > Myxinidae > Eptatretus > Eptatretus atami. Next base: position 10,572,615 of record CM068965.1, read on the forward strand.
TTTAAATTTTAACCTCTGCCAGCTAAGGTGGAAGGAGGACATGTTTTCACCCGCCTGTTTGTGTGTCTGTGAGCGCGATATCTCAAAAAAGTTATGGACGGATTCCGACGAAATTTGGTCGGCAGGTTGGGTATGTGACAAGGATGAATTGATTAGATTTTGGTGAAGATCTGGAAACTGGAATTTTAAAAGTGATTCTTCGCCATTGAGAAATGGGGCCAAACACGATATACAGCACGATATTTCAAAAAGTTGTGGATGAATGACGGCAAAACTTGGTGGATGGGTTGGTTGGGTAGGTGACAAGAACAAGCCAATTAGATTTTGGTTAAGGTCTGGATGCAGAACTGGCCTATCATTGGGATACAAAAACATAATTAAACTGTTCAGCCTGGAGGAGGTATGCACACCACCAAGTGCAATTCTAGTTTTTCGCTGCAACCGTTTGTCCGATCGAAGTGAAACGTTAAAACAAAGGAGGGACACCTCATGGAGAATATTTTGATAACTCTGATGTCATAGGTTATATAGTATGGCAGCTATATTGGATTAAAGGAAAAAGTTCAGACATCTTTTCTGAAACCGCTCAACGAAAAAAAATTGAAACTTGGTGTACATTATTTACTCCCCATGGGGTATATAGGGTGATAATGAAGATGTCATCTGTGAAGTGCTATTCCAGCCATAATTCGTTAAATTGAAATCCTTATCCGAGAAAAATAAGAAACTTTATACATCTCGATGTGAGTGAAGAATTACATTTATGACGACATCGGTCATGTGGTCTGGTGGCCATAATGGATTGAAAATAAAAACGTTTAAAAACAAAACTTCTCCAAAACTGCTTAACAGATCAATGCAAAGCTTCAGACATGTGATGGATGAGTCATGAGGAATGTAGTTTGAATATTTTTTTACATTCATTTTCATTGACACAATTTAGCTTTGATGTGCACAAAAGTGGTCACTGAATATCCGAATCAATAAGGTATGGATAATGACAATGTATGTGACATAGAATGATGCAGCAAGGATACAGGGACATGGGTCATAATAGCAGTGGGCTCTAATGGTAGCTTGTTGAGTTAATGATGTTATTTTTGTTCAGAATGACCGTGCTAGGTGAGACTATGCACTCTCCGGAGTGCCACCCTAATTATCCTCGCCAGAGAAGACGGAATTGCATTTGGGTCTTTTTGTCTGTTTGTTTGTCTGCACAGAACATGAGTGTTTTTCTCTGCAACCACTTGTCGGATTGACACAAAATTTCCACCATTGGAGCGACTAATGTAGAATGTTTCAATGATAATTATGACGTCATAGGTCACGTGGTGTGGCAGCCGTGTTGGAAAAAAAGGAAAAACTTTGGACCTCTGCATCTCCAAAACTGCACCAAGGAAATAATTGAAACTTGGCACATGGCAAGTACTGCTCATGGGAAATGTGTGGTTAAAAAAAAATGATGTCATAGGTGCCTTCATTGTGATGTCATAATTGCATACGAAGAACACTACATCCGATCAGTATGAAATTTTTTGTGAGTCATCTAGGGATAAATTGGTCCACAGAAACAATTGATGACATCATCGGTCACTTGGTTTGGCAGCCATATTGTTAAAACAACAACAAAAACCTTCAAAAATCTTCCACTTAAACTGCTAAACAGATCGAAGCAAAACTTTACAGGTATGACCACCTATCCATGAGGAACAAAATGTTCACACCTATGATGTCATAGGTCACATGGTTTGGCAGTCATATTGGATTTTCCTGTTCACAAATAATTGATGGGTCAAAAGATCTGGCAGCCATATTGGATTGAAGGAAAATCTTTAAAAAAATTATTTCTCTTGAACCGCTTCAAAGATCGATGTGAAACTTCACAATTACGATCTAGTAGTGATGGGGAATAGAGGTTTTAAATTTCAACCTGATGGGACATATGGTCTGGCAGCCAGAATTATTAATTTTTTTGATCTGGGTTCTTTTTTTTTTGAACAAGGCTCACTTGGCTGCACCTGGATGGGTTTGAGGGTAGAGGAGTAGCAGCTGAAACCCAAATCCTATTCCAGGTTCCTCCTGATGACTCCAATGCAGTACTGTACATATTTGGTGTTACATTTGATTTGAATTGAATTTATTTTAATCCCATTCTGAATTCAATTGAATAATAATAAACATCATGGGTCAGGGTCAAGTGTCCGATCAAAGTGGGATGTCTTGGTACTCGGTTATCACTATCTGCAGTGAAAAAGTCGTAGCTCTAGTTCTGTCGATTATTAATTACGTAACACAACAGTACACAAACACCACACAAAACTACACAAACACCACAAAAAACAAGTCCTGGCGAAGGTCTGCAATCTAATTGCTCTTTTTCTTGTTCTGTTTGTTTTATGGTTATCTTTTGTCCACTTGTAATCTTTGACCTGTGAGTACACTCAACTATATTGTATCCTTTCGATCTATACACCTCCTGTAAACCACTCTGTGCTCCTCCTCTCATACTCCTTCTCCTCGGTTTACTTCTTTCATCGACCTTCCACGTCACGTTCCACTCTCTCTTGCCCTTTCTACTCAGCTTCCACACTTAATTCACCATACACCTCCACATTTTACTTCAACCTTCCCTTTTCCGAATGTTACGCAATCCTTATTTAAAATAAATAAATTCACTTTTAACTATACACCTTCCATAGCCACGTGCTTCTCCCAAACACGCTGATCTGTTTCCACCCCCTGCGTTACTGATCCAAATTCACCATTCACCTCACGATTTTTTTCTACAACCTTTCCATTACCTAATCTGATGAAAACTCTCTTAATAATAATAATATTATTAACAATAGTTATAAGAATAAAAACGATCTCTTGGTCATGCTTCATCTTCCTCTTTCACACGTGTGGTACTCATTACTGTACCACAATGCACTACTCTTCTTCTATTTCAACAGACTGCTCTGAATTTGACCTTTCATTCATACCTTGCAGAAAAAAATCCAACTGTTACAGCGTTTCTTCTCTCCATTCTCTTAATTCGCCTTAATTGCATCCCTCAAGAAATGTGTTTAATCGCATCAACATCAAGAAATGTGTTTAATCGTTTAAGTAAACA
>CM068965.1:10590033-10600768 GCA_035128595.1 Eptatretus atami
GATGTACCAGAAAGAAGGATCAAATATTCCGCCATTTGTGAGTACGGTACTCGGGATACTTTTTTATATTTAAGAAAATTCCAAATTTCATTTGAGGTGGTGAATTGAAGGGAAATTCCGTTTGAGGACATGAAAAGTATGTTTTGTGGCATTTTCCATGAGAAGTTAAATCTGAATAAATCATCATACAGACAAGTTCTATTTGCATGCCCTTATTGAGAAACCAAACTGACTCGCATATTGTAGAGCGTGGATGCATTTGCTATGCTTGTGCGTGCATAGAAAATGGTAGAAGGTAGGTAGAAAATGGATTTCAGACATTATTTGTTTCCATCTTCAGTGTTATTCTATGCAGAATCATTTTGATGAGACGGTGTGAATTGTAATTATCCCTTCCCCTTCTCCCACCCTCTCCTCCGTAATCCTTCCCCCACCCTCCTCACTCTCTTCCCTCCTCGCTCTCCACTCCTCCTCACTCTCCCCTCCCCCCTCTCTCTCTCTGTCTCTGTATGTATCCAGACAGTGGTTATATCTGGACGGTGGTCATCTCCAAACGTGTCTGGACGGTGGCTATGTCCGGGTGGGGTTTGTTTCCAGACGTGCCCGGATGGTATTTATCTCCAGATGAGTCCGAATGGGTGTTTGTCTCCGGAAGCGTCTGGGCAGTGTTTATGTCCGGATGGGAGTTTATCTCCAGACGTGTCCGGGTGGTTTTTGTCTCTGGACACGTCTGGGCGGTGTTTGTCTTCTGGACACGTCTGGGCGGTGTTTGTCTCTGGACACGTCTGGGCGGTGTTTGTCTCTGGACGCGTCCGGGCGGTGTTTGTCTCTGGACGCCGCGGCAGCTTTGTCTCGAGACGCCTCCGGGTGGCGTTTGTATCTGAACGCCTCCGGCGGTGTTTTCTCCGGGCGGCGTTTTCCTCCGGACAGTGTTGTCTCCGGGCCCTGGTTATAGTATGACTATTTCATTTGAGGTGGTGAATTGAAGGGAAATTCCGTTTGAGGACATGAAAAGTATGTTTTGTGGCATTTTCCATGAGAAGTTAAATCTGAGTAAATCATCATACAGAAAGTTCTATTTGCATGCCCTTATTGAGAAACCAAACTGGCTCGCATATTGTAGAGCGGTGATGCATTTGCTATGCTTGTGCATGCATAGAAAATGGTAGAAGGTAGGTAGAAAATGGATTTCAGACATTATTTTGTTTCCATCTTCAGTGTTATTCTATGCAGAATCATTTTGATGAGACGGTGTGAATCGTAATTATCCCTTCCTCTTCCCACCCTCCTCCCGTAATCCCTTCCCCCCCCTCCTCACTCTCCTTCCCTCCTCGCTCTCCCACTGTCCTCACTCTCCCTCCTCTCTCTTCCGCCTTTCCCTCCTCTCTCTTTCCCCCTTCCTCCTCCTCTCTTCCCCCCCCTCTCTCTCTTTTCCCCTCCCTCCTTTCTCTTTCTCCCTCTAACTCCTTACTCTCCCCCCACCCTCTCGGTCACCCCTCTCTCCCCCCTCAGTGTTCCCCTCAACGAAGCAACGGGTGATATTTGCTGGTGTAATATACAAAGGAAGCTTCATCCGAAAGCAGTATGAACTAGAAGGGCATTCAGTGGAGTGCATCCCTCCACACACAATGCCTTATCCAGAGAACATATTGGTCCCAATACTTTTTTGAAATATCATGCTCTACAATGCATCGTTTTTGGCCCCATTTTCAATGGTGAAGAATCACTTGATTAAAAAATTAATAATTCTCATATCCGGATCTGGATTCGGATCTTCACCAGAATCGAATCAATTCATCCTTATCACACACACGACCTGGTCACCAAGTTTCGGCTGAATCAGTCCACAACTTTTGAAGATATCGTGCTAGATATCGGTTTTGCTCTATCTCTCAATGGTGAAGAATCACTTTACAAAAATTATCTCATCCGGATTCGGATATTCACCAAAATTGAATCAATTCTTCCTCATCACACACGCAAAGTTTCCACCAAGTTTTGTCTGAATCCGTCCCAACTTTTTGAGATATCCTGACACAAACAGACAAACAAATAAATGAAAAACCACTCAAAGCGCGACACTTGGCAAAAGAGACCAAAGTAAAACAGCACTCGGTGGAGCACGTACCTCCGCCACGCTGAACAGTTTACGTTTTGTATCCCACTGATGGGCTGGATCTGAACCAAAATCGAATCCGCTTGTTGTTGTCACCTCCCAAATTATTCATCAAGTTTTGTCATCAATCCGTCTCCACAACCTTTTGAAATATCATGCTATTCAGCATATCGTTATTTTTCTCTTTCATTTACGCATTGTTATGCAAATATCCATCTTTTTCCGGGCCAAGAAACATTTGCAGGTTGAAATGGCAAATTCCGTGAATTGCTTCTGTTTTCCACGATCGCGGAAAACAGTGTCCCTAATTATACAATTATAAATGGCAAAACGAGATCCCGTAAACGGTTGATCCGCTGTGAATAAATGAGAAGCTGACGTTTCAGGCTTACCCTTCGTCGGAGCAAAAGAGAAAGGAAAATCTTTTTTTTTGTCAAAGCTCTCGTATTCAAAACTACCATGAAGGTGAACATATAAATCTTGAATCATCTGATGGAGACATGTCGAATGCTTGCCATTCATGTGTTGTGTTGTGGAGTATTACAGTTCGACTTTCGGTTGGTCACCCCTATCCGAGATGAGAGTTTGTGAGCATGCCAGATATTTATCTTGTGATGCGTATCACCATCATTGGTCCACGTTACATCGTTAGAAACGTTCGTCCTCTTCAGCGTCGAGGCGATCGTTGCAGTAAAGATAATTTTTTTTATTTACCTTTTTTGACAGCATCTTCTCATGTCCCTCTACTTGCTTCACTGGTTAGCTACAAGTCCATGAACCATTATAAGCTGGATGATTGAATGGACCATTGCATTGGCCTATGCTGTGTTGGTCAGCTATGTAGTTGGCTGATTGTAGTTCAACTCACTATTTGCCTGCCGTGGTTGTGGTTGGTTATGCTGCAATTTATTTTTTGTTGGATCTTCTAATCAAGTTTATTTTCTTGCCCAAAACAGTTTGAATTTTCAAATACGCAATGGCACAGATGTAATGAAAGAGGAAGGAGAGACAATTGAGGCAGCAGAGTAAAAGTCTCCGAGTTGGCATGTATTAGTAGCTGGAAGACGTGAGATTGAGTTGATATAAATGAAGATTTGAGAGGGCGAGTCTTCGGTTTCCCGATTTTTCAATCCGATAGCTGACCGTGGAAATCCATCCCAGTTGTTCTCTGACCTGTGGCATCCTGACAGCTTCCTCTGCTTTCCCAACGAGAAGACAGATTTGTGCTGGGCTCCCCGCAAGCCCAGAATGCTAGGATAACATCCGAAATGTGATTCTGTCGGCCAGACATTGGCAGACGACCCCTGCAGTGCACATGAGCTTGCCCAGTTCTGTGGTGCCGAATTGGCCTTTTTGAAGGGTTGTTGTTTCATTCATGGATTGTGAGCTCTCTCTCTCTCTCTCTCTCTCTCTCTTCTGTCTCTGTCTCTGTCTCTGTCTCTGCTCTCTGTCTCTGTCTCTCTCTCTCACGCACTCTCACACTCTGTCTTTCTATCTATCTCCCCCTCTCTCTGTTTACTAATTCTGTCTCCCTCTCTTTCACACACACACTCACACTCTGTGTCTTGCTCACACATTCTGTCTTTCAACACCTCTCTCCTCTCTCTCTTCATGTCCTCATTCTCTCTCTCCACATCTATCTGTCTCTGCTTGACTTGGTCTGTTTCACCTCTTTTTTTTCTTCTTCTTTTTGAATTTCTGGTGTCCGAAGTTCATCCTCCTCCCTCCCAATATCTTATACTTTTCTCCACGTGTTGTGTGTTTATTTCATTGTGGTGTACATACCCCCACTTTGTTCTCCTCACCATGATGCTCTGTCGCCCCTTTTGCTTCTTTCTTTTCCATCCAGCTCTGATCTTTATTTGAGCCCTCACCTCCCCCCCTCCACTCCTTTCTTTCCTCCACCATCCGTTTAAAATTCTCACCACGTTTCTCTAGAAACCTCCGCCTGCCGGCCTGTCTCTTGGTTCCGTCTGACTATCGCTCTCCTTGCCACTTTCAGTGCTACTCTACTACCCTTCTGTCTGGTCCTTTATTATTATCTGGCTTTTTCCCCATCCACCTCCCCCCTGCCTTCCCACTTATTTCCTTCTTTCTTCACAACAATGCTTCCCATCTGTCCCTGTGTCATCCACTCTTTGCTGCTCAAGATTATTCCATTGAAGTTGATAAAATACAGCTTTGATAAGAAATGACTGCTGCCTTTATCCTGTGTGAGCATACTGCTATTTATCAGTGATTTGTTTTATAATTATCAGGTGTTCACTTGATATGCCTGTTTTGTCCTCATAAACAACAAAAAGTAAAGGCACAACCTTGTTTATGTGTGTGTGTGTTTGTTTCTCCATAACTTCGTTTGAAAATAACAGATTGTGTAAGTGATCCTCCTCAAAGGGGAGTTGAACAGAAGGAGAATTAAAACGTCGAAACGTTTCCATAAGTGGAGAATAGTAGTCTGTCAGAGCGGATTTAAATCAGTACTGCTCTACAGGTAAAGTGCCCTTTTATCTGTTTAGAGCAGTACATTTGGTTTATTGTCCCATAATGCAATCACCTGGGACCTTGCCTGAAGCTTATAGTTGAGCTTGTACAAAAACAGGAAAACAGGAAAACTCATTCATTGAGAGGCAGGAAGGACTCGCAAATACTGATGTGTAACTCTTGTTGTCTATTTGTGCAGACATTCTCCATCTTTCTATCCGGTCCTTCTTTCCCTCTACCCACCTCCTCCTTCTCCTCCAACTCCCCCGAACACTCTTTGCTCACATCTCTTTCAAACCTTAATTCCCTTTACTCCAGTCGCTCCCAATATAATTACCATCAAATGGAGGGTAATGTCGTCAATACTAAAAGAAACCCAAATGTGGCCTAGTCACAGTGAAAGGCATTTCGTGATGGAGTAGATCTTTCAGAAGAAATGTTAAACCTGACGCTTTATTTGCCATCAGGTTGAACCCATTGTTGCTTGAAAAAAATGGTATTGCACCAAAACTGTCATGGATTCCAAATTGGAAAAACTTACAATTAAAATAAAATCAAAATATTAGAAAAATAAATGCAACAGCGAACTACAAGTCCACATTGTCACCCACAGAGCATATCAATGACGAAAAACAAAATAAACTAGAAGAGCACTCGGTAGAGCACATACCTCCGCCACGTAATGCCTGATCCAACAGAACATATGGGGCTAAGAAATTTTTGAAATATCATGCTTTATATTGTTTTTGTTTCTATTTCTCAATGGTGAAGAATCAAATAAAGAATTCTAGTATCCGGATCTTAACCAAAATCGAATCAATTCTTTCTTGTCACACACCCAACCTGTCCACCAAGTTTCATCCGAATCCATCCACAACTTTTTGAGATATCCTGCTCACAAACAGTGAAACACACAAAAAGGGGTGAAAACATAACCTCGTTCCACCTTCGGTGGCAGCGGTAATAAATCGGTAAATCATGGCTACCTCTTCTTTTTGAAAGCTGTCATTTTTATGAAAGTTCAACTCAACTGTTAGTGATAAACAAATATATATATATTTAAATATGATGAGAATGTGCCAATTACCTGGAATAACGTGGACTCCATAACACACGTGTGTTCAGTATGCACATCGGTAGAAACTTCATTGATCTAAAGCAACAGAGGAACTCGTACATGCTTCACATGCAAGGTAAAGAAATAATGGAAATGCCATCTGTATACAGGCTGAAAGATCTGTGGTCCAAGTGCATTCAGATACCCAACTGACAAGCTTTTACTTTAAATGAGCCTGCAGTCACGAATCAAAATAAATGAGCTATTCTGGTTTGTTCCAATCACCCAACAGCTCAAACACTGTCCCACTAACATAAAAGGTGGTGTACCAATTCACAACAGATTACCCCGCGTGCCAAAAATTACATGGAACGAGACACCAAGGGTACCTCTCACATGTCTAGCAAAACCATGGAAGTTGTGCTTTCATCGATTTTGCCCATAAACAAAACTGATGGGATCCACGTTGGAGAGAGAAAAAAAAACAAAAACGAGAACAGCAGTCAGGAGAGCACATACTTCTGCCAGGCTGAACAGTTTACATTGTGTATCCCACTGATAGGCCGAATCTGGATCCGGACCTGAACCAAAATCGAATCGGCTTGTTCTCGTTACCTCCCCAACTCATGCACCAAGTTTCATCATAAACCGGATGTAATCTTTTGAGATATCATGTTATATATCGGTTTTGGCCCGATCTTTCAATGATGAAGAATCACTGAAAAAAAATTCTCGTTTCTGGATTTGGGATCTTCACCGAAATCTAATCAATCGTCCCCGTCACGCAACCAACCTGTCCACCAAGTTTTATCCGAATCCGTCCATAACCTTTTGAGATATCCTGCTCACAAAGACAGACAGACAGACAGACATATAGATACATCGATAAACAGGGGTGAAAACATAACCTCCATCCACCAATGGTGGTGGAGGTCAAAACAGACAGCTACAAAAGCAACAAAGCATTAGCAAGAGATAATTGGTGGGGAGGGGAGGGGGGGGAGAGGGTGCATTTGTGGAGAGCGATGTATAGGAAGAGGAGCCTGTAAAAATGCTGAACCATACCATACAAGTAAAAATAAATAAATAGCACAGAGTAGATGAAAGGATGAGAATGAGGAAAGGTCCGTGGCACTGAAAGAGAGCTCGCAAGGCGACGGCTGTGAGGAGGAAGGAAGCACATTGACCACAAGCGTAACCTCATGCTCCCGCCGCCTGAAAACCAATCTGCCCAAGGAATGCTTTGCTGCCGTTCCAGTCAGGCTTTGAGCAAATTAATTTCCCAAAAGTTTTCTTTGGAATCGGGGCAATGCATCGCCAGGCAACTCAAAAAACATCTTCTTCTTTTTATTCAATAATCCGCTTCCTTTTTTATAACACTCAAAATGGAACTGCTTGAATATCTAATAAGGAAATGCATGTATAGCACTGCCTACCCACATATTTAGGGATGTATTTTATCAGAACAATCAGTGCTCCAACATGGAAACGTTGCATTTCAGAACACACACACACACACACACACACACACACACACACACACACACACACACACACACACACACACACACACACACACACACACACACACACACACACACACACTTCTTCTTTGACGGCCACAATTATTCTGACGTTCTTTTGGGGTTGGCTGAGGGAAGCTTGGCCCAAATCTTTCACCAACCGGCTGGCCAAGCTTGACATTCAACGAAGGTAAGGGCAGGAATTTTTAATTTGTTCAGGCTGCCGGCGATAACTCGCTTACTTAACGCGAAGGACATCGTGGGATCTTTAACGTCTGCAAACTAATGCCGGCAGACAGACATCAAGTTTAATGTCCATCCGAGGGACGGGACACACATCGATGGATCACCCTGCCTGTGAAACACCAGGATGACAGTTTACAGCTGGGTCGGGATTCATACCCAGGCTAGACAGCTTTGAGCCCAGTGTGTGTACCTCAAGACCGTTCTGCCAGCATATAAAGGCCTAATCACATCTCTCACCCGTAAATGAAGGGATGAACCAATAATCTCTCACCTAATCAATCACCCCAAGTGGCGACGATTTGTATAATTAACCCCCATGCTCTTCCAGCCAAAGAAAGCTGCATAATGCAACCAAGAAAAGCAACCATCTACACTAATAAGTGTGTGTGTGTGTGTGTGTGTGTGTGTGTGTGTGTGTGTGTGTGTGTGTGTGTGTGTGTGTGTGTGTGTGTGTGTGTGTTTCTCCTCCATTACTCCAAAACTATGAAACCTAGCAGGCTGAAACTTTGCATGCAAACTAAAAAAACTCCAAGGAAGTGCAAGAGTGAAAATTGGGTGTTAGGGTTAATTAAAACAACCCTTTTGAAGATAATTAACGGCTTTCTTTAATCATATCCTTCATCAGGCGATCATCGGCCACCTTGCTCTCTGGGGTCTTAAGGCATTTCCTGGGTAACCTCGCTGGTGTCTGAAGCCGCCATGTTTTTTGGCCTGCTCAGAAAATGCTTTGACTTGGAATAGGTTTCTGAATGATAAAGATTTTTTTTTTCATTTTCCTCACTCACATTTTCGAATGCCTTTCATCATAGCTACGAATCGTTGGATAAATCACTTTTGTAAATACTATAAGTTTTCAAATTAGGAGCTTGGAGCAATTTCATGCATTATATGATGCAATTTTTTTACGATCTACTCTCACAAACTAATTAAAGTATGCCATCAAAATATGATTTCGGTTTTGAGGATCGGATTTCGTCCGGACTAAATAAGTGTCAAAATCTACTGTGAAATCTGATAATTTAAAGAAATAACGAGCCTTAAACTAAGCCGATATACCTATTTAAGGAAGCAAGGTTATGTTCCCTCCTTCTCCATATATACACAAGAAAATGTGAAATTTCCAAAGCATTAAATTTTCTTTTTCTGTTTTGAGAATTATATTGAGTGAACAAAAAAATTAGGAATGTGCCAAAATTAACCAGCTTCATTCAGCTATATTACTGAATGCATTCACTGCTTGACATCACGTCCTGTCCCCCAGAGGGACCGCTTATCCGTAGCATCTGCCAGATCTGTGTCGACATTTTTGGAGATTTCGCAAGGTGCTCCACAGGGAATGAAAGCAAATCTGGTGAAAAATGGATGTTTTAAAAGAAAGTTATAACGTTTGTGCAGACCGCGAACCGTTGTACCACGTGACGCTTGCACAGACAAGCAGGCAACATGGCGGATAATTATCTACAATGTTTATTTCACGGGCAATTAAACTTTGCGTTGTCTCCAGGGCTGTTCTACGTTAAACAGCAACTCTTTTGTGGATAAAGTCATTATTTGAATGAATTCATTTTATTTATTTAACTGCTGCAGGCATGGTGAAAACTGGATTTAAAGTTAAAGGGATTCTATATGGTATGCAGCCACAGCCTGGTAGGCCGTTCCTTCATCAACCATTTAATTGGAGTGCTTCCTTGAGTGCTTAAGCCACTTGCTGAGCACCCTACAGTTGAAAGCGGTACAGTTTGTGTCTCGATCGGGATGTAGTCGGTAGTTGCTTCAAGGTGGAAGTATACGATTTACAAAGATTATATGGTGTCTCTGTGAGTTAGAAAGCAAAATATATTTGATAACACCCGATTTCTGAGCCGTTTGCCAGATTGACGTCTTTTCTATATTACAGAGCCAATCTTTTTTAACACTCGTCACATAATGATTGGCAGCTGTTTATAAAGATTAAGGTTTATGCACATCTCCCTGAAACGTCCATAATGCAACGTTTTTATAATTTGTTTGTCTTTATAACCAAAACCATGAGGAGAAACAAGCAAACGTGCCGAGCAGACAGAAGCCCCACCTCCAATGGTGACGGCGGGCGAAGTCATGCCCCCGAGGCTGATGATTGATGGGCGTGATGTCAGAAGCTAGCCAAGCAGACAGAAGCCCCACCTTCCCGGGTTTCGTGCGAGCAGGCAATGCCCTGGAGGCAGAGGATTGCGAGGCGTGATCGAAGAAGAAGGGTTGGTTGCGGATTTGGAGAGGCGAGACAGGGTGAGCGCATGCCGAGGACAGCATGATCCTTGTATTCGTGTTGAGGTGATTTGGTTCGCGTGGTGAAGCAAGACGCTGGCCTTTTGCTCTTGGTTGGGTCGGTGAGGACAATCGGCGCATGAAGCCGTTGTACTGGGTCTCTGAGCCTTGGTGTGGAGTGCCGCTCATGGATTGCCTGGCTTGTGTTTGTCCCGCAACGAGAGAAGCAACAAAGCACCATTTTGTTGCGCACGTCTGCACGTGCGAATAGAAGCGCCTCAATTCCATGTTCCACAAAGACCAGCTCTGGGCCAAGCGAAGTACAAGAATACTTCAAAGGAAGCGTTTTCTTTATATTATATTTTTCCCTTTATCTGAATTTGAGTCAGTGCGAAGAGGTGCCTCAACTGTAGGATTTATTTACTTCATTATTATCATTTGAATTATTGTCCTTTGTAAAATTATTTATTTCCATTAAATGTGTTCCTTTTAAGAAGCTGTATCCGTGTATTTGTAGTGGGGTTCGAGTATAAACCCCCCTTGTGCTGTCCTGGTGCAGAGCCCCTGTGCTATGCTCCTCCGCCCCTCAGCCATTGTGCCCCCCCTTCCCACGTGTGCATTAATCTCCGAGTTTCGTCTGTAGGCCTTCAAGGGAGAAGCTTGGCCATCCGTCCAAGAAAGGGAAAAACCCCCTGGACACGACAATATCTAACATAATATAATATAATATATTTATATATTATATATAATAATATTATATATTAATATATTAAAATATAGATAAATATAATATAAGAATAGAATATATATATATATATATATATATATATATATATATATATATATATATATTGTTATGGATCTGGAAACCATATGCATTCAAACATACAGATGTCCCAAAAGTCAGTTATTCCATAAGTACATGTGAAGACAGGTCCCCTTCGCTTTTGTCTAGTGGGAGAATCAAAGGTGTGCGTTGCGATGTTTTTTTTAGTTAGGTTAAATAAATCTTCATCATCCAACAACCAACCACGGAACCTTCCAGCGCTTGCAACCCTCACCTCGCTG
>CM068965.1:10603209-10616149 GCA_035128595.1 Eptatretus atami
GTACTCTGTGACAACGTCTATATCGTTGTTGAGGAACTCTGGGAAGGGTTCAAAACAGCATAGCACTTACCTTGTGTCAGCCTTTTTGGGTTGCTTTACGCAGCTTCTTCGGCTACAAGAGCATGGGAGGTGTCAATTTATTTATATAATTCTAGGTACCTGTGTTTAGTTGATTAGGTGAGAGCTGATTGGGTGAGTGTGCGCGCGCTCACACGCACGCACACAATTTTGTCTGATTGGAACCTTTTTGTAGGCTGTCTGATTGGACATTTCCTTTTGTGAAATTCCCAAACATCATTTGGATTTAGCTCAAGATAAATTGGCTAACAACATGAAGACCCCGCTGGCCTAACGTTGACCCAACCCACAACGATTCTGCAGATCCATGAACCTCTCCCCCTTGGGCTTCAAACAAAGGATTATATTGTATTGATTTGTAGTTTTTTTTAAATTCCTGACTGGGTAACCTCACAGTGAAATTAAGAATTTTAACCCCACCGACCCAACCATATTTTAACAAATGTTACCTTACTTTCACTCCTCCTTTTTTAATCAATAAATAAGATACGAGTGCTTTGTCTATTCAAACATATTTGGGGCAACATTTTCAAAAACTAGCAGACTTGGAATTCGCTGCATCATGGCAAAGATTCATCCTGATCAACAAGATCTTCCAAAAGAAAGGGCTCTGCCTCGTGAGTAATGACAGGGTTTTCGGAGGAGGTGACCCAGCAGGAAGCTAACCATCTGCCAAATGCAACCAACAGCCACCCACCACGAGACTTGGCAGGATTTCTGAGAACCTCAGAACCACCACGTTGGCAATGTAGCTTTGCCAACAGCAGCATGTACAATCAGTACATTGGTATATTAAAAAACAACAACAAGAGAGATTTACTGCCTTGATTATCTCATCACGAGAGAAATGCAGCATGCCTGCAATGCTGCTCATCACTGCACATCCATCACACACAAATGCCATTTCCCATTGAAATGCCACTGACCTGCAGGTGGCAGCTTTGCATCGGATTGCAAAAGCTCGGCAGCCAAAGGCACCACTTGGGACTCAAATCCCAAAAGGAAGTGGACTCTTAACCGAGAAGCCAGAAGAACTGTTCACCTTAACCCTAACGGCAGAAATCCTGTCGGTGGACGTAGGGTTTAACTGTGTCCCCCAATTGAGGATTGTCATACAACTCCATGGTGAAGAAACAACTCGACTCACCCTGGAATGATTCAGTCATATAATCTTGAAATGTAGCGCATTCGTCAATAAGAGAGAAAAAAAAATATATATATATGTATATATACTGTATGTAATAATAATTATGATAATAGAAAAGTTGCTCACTGCCACTCTAAGCATTGTGTATTGTGGAATCTGATTTGGAGTGTCCGGTCTCACGGTCTAGGCCTCAGCTCTGGAGAGCGCTCTGGAGAGCTCTTGCTCTTCTACGAGCCTCGTTCTTGTGAAAAAATAAATAAATGAGGACAGCGTACGCATCATGATCGTTAATCTCCGTCTCACATCCCAGCTGCCACCTGGTGCCTCGCGGGCCTGAGGGTGCACGCGAGTGGAGGGGGGCAAAGCGACACCACGAGTGTTGGTAGGTAACTCAACAGATATTAACCCTTCACTGGCAAGCACAATCCTCATATGGCTCTCTGGGCATCAGAAGAGAAGTGTAATGGAAAGAACAAAATTTGCAGAGAAGCATTGCAGAGTGAAAAGATTGGAAGGACAGACACAATATCACATGATCTTCCACAGTCTAGTTCCTGTATTGCTGATATGGGGCAAGATCAAACCATAAAAATCCATACTTTCATTCCTCGGTTGCATTTCTTGAATATTTCAACCACAAAATCAATTTTAGCTGTAATTAGCAAGATATTAGGAATACGATTTCCTACCGAATTGAAAACCTAAATTAGAATCCTTCTCGGCACATGTGGTTTATTAGTTTGTGCAAGTACAATCATTTCAACCGTACAGCATGTGACCAAGGGACGTAGTACTGTATTTATTTGGGTGCCACGAGCTATGGGCGGAGGATAACAAAAAAGCAGGAGAGCAATTTTACATCAACAAATTTGTCACACCAACCAAAAACGATCACATGCTTCTTTGCACAAGATTAGTTCCACAAAAACAATTTTAAAAAAAACATCAATTATATTACACCTGTCATGTAACAAGAGTTTATAGGACTGGAAAGGGTGCCCGGCGTTGCCCGGTGCTGTTCTGATCATTTGGCATTTTGAAGAAATAAAAAAATTGTTTTGTTTCCCCTATTTGTTGTGGGGGGCTAAAACACTTCCCTCCACCAACTAAGGATCATTTAATATTACCTTTCACAAAGCTACAATGGCTTAGGCACAATAGAACGATTTAATAAACAAAATGAAACCTTTAAAAAAAATGGTTTTTGCCTAAAGCACTCCCCAGCACTCACTAATGAACCTCTGAAAGTTTGATGAAGATCCGTTCAGCCAACTCTGAGAAAAATGGCGACACAGCCAGACAGCCAATCATCTCTCTTATCGTATTGATGGTGCACTGTACATAGCATAGATCAATGATGTTTGATGGGATTTGTTTATAAGGTTGCTAACCAATGCCCATAATCATGCATTTCTCACCTTTATGCATGCTCTGAAAAATCAAGATGGCAGCAAATGGAAGCATGAACAGTGGAAGCGAAGGATTACGAAATCTCTGGTCAAGAAAAACATCGAACCTATTTAAATGTACAAATGATTGGCTGCATAGGACGGCGATTGCTCATCAAGGACATCCGCATCAAGGAGCGCTTAAGGGATGAGTGTTTGAAGAACAAGGCCATTAAAAATGATTTCCTGCACTGGCTGCGTACACGTCCTAAGTAATTGTACACTGAAGGCACGTGAAGGCTTCCAGCCCAGAGATACACGTGTGCATCCAAAAACTGGAAAATACCTTCAAAAACAATGCAAGAATCGTTTTTGTAACACACAAACAAGCTTAGTTGTGTCAAATTACTGTAAAAAAAATTTCAGGTAAAATGTGAAGCAAGCAAGCAAATCTCAGCATTTATCAAAGCCACAAGGCCATGAGGTGCCTCATTTGAACAGCTCACCATTGAGAGTATTGCTGTGCCGAAGGTGACATCTCAAACATACTCGTTAAAGTGGGACATGTTGCTGCTTCAAGAAAAATCGATGAAGACTTGGATTTTAAAAGAAACTTGTGCTCCCCCGGAGAAGCTCAAACGTTTCGGCAATCGCGACCGGCGCGGAGCGCTCCCTGCTCATGTCTCTCGTCATGGTGAATCTTACCTGCCACTTGATAGGTCAAATGCAGTGTGGCCGTAGGCCCTGCCTGACCTAGTAGTGCTCGTACATGCTTCAAGAAGTCTCCCAGGTAAGCCAGTGCACGCGAAACAAGGGTGGTGCGGTCAGCAAGGGAGTGCAAGTGGCCAAAGGATTGCTCAACACCCTGATAAAAAGTGAGAGACCAAAAGAAACAGACATTTTAAAAGAATTTGACATTGGATGGCCAATATAATTGATCGATCGGCTAACAAAAGGATGGTTCAAGATTGAAATTGACTTTTAATTTTTTTATAAACTGTAGAACATGCAAATGTAACAGTTCACGCTGAAATTGTATCCAATATCGTTCACCCTGATCAAGGTATTTTGGATGTGACATCAACACTGGTCAAACTAATATGGCAGCGAAAAGTCAAGTGTACTGTGGAGTGTGGAATAGAGGTACGTATATCATCAAGTTCCTTGTGAAGGAGAACATCAAACAAGCTGAAATTCACAGGAAACTGTATGCACAATTTGGCAATGTATGTTTTCGTGCGCAGTTGTGTGTCCTACCTCTTCCACGAGCCTCGATCATGTATACCAAAAAAAACCTCAAAAACAAAATGCGCACAACGTTCAAACATGGCTGTGAATTTGTGAGCAATCTTGAACATTCTCACATGAAACAAAATGCTGTCACTCGAGTAAAGAGGAAACGTGTTGAACAGATCGATAATGTTGGAGAATAACCGGATTACTCCACATGAAATCGCAAAGCAATTGGATGTTATTGTTTGGAAGCACAGAAATAATCATTCTTTCTTATGAGAAATTCATTAACGTTGGTGCAAGGTGAGTACCAAGGAACCTCATGTTTGATCATGCCTGGTGTTGGCTTAATGGTTATAGTGGTGGGCTTGGGATCCTGAGTTCAAATCCTGCTGAGCTGTTGAATTAAGACCAGGTGGGGTTAACTCGGCCAGTCATCCTTCCGAGATCGGCAAAATGAGTGCCAGCATGCTGGTATACTGTGTCGGAGTGGCGACCTGTCCAGGATTGTGCCCAATAGCCAAGGAGACTGCTTAAGCAGCATCAAAGCTCTACACAGAGTATAGTCCCAATCTCATGCTCTCATGTTTGATCAAAAGGAAACTCATGTAGTTATGGCAACGGAGCACTTGGAATACTACCAGAGCAAGATAGATGATTTTTTTTGAAGAAGATTGGGACATGTGATGAGACTTGGGTTCATCTTTTCACAGCATGGAGTGGACATTCTTGGTAGCCACCAACAACAACAAAAAATTCAAGGTTTAGCCAACAGCTGGAAAGTGTTGTGGGACCTGAATGGTTTAATTCAAACAAATGTGAGAAAATCATCAAGAGACAATAATACTGTGACAAGTTATGAAATGAAGTGAGAGAAACCATATGCAGACAGACATGAGGCCAGTTGTCTCAAGGTGAGCATTACATCACCACACAGTAATGTTCATCCTCACACGGCAGTGTGACCACTACTCAAAGTGGAGTTTAGTTAGGAAGTTTTAAATATCCACCATGCCGTCCAGACTTGTCACTGTGACGTTCATCTCTTTAAACCACTCAAAGAACATCTGGTTAAGTTAAGGTTACGAATGATGATGTCAATGTTCCGTGTCCTAAAGTGGTTGTGTACCGGTCCCAAAGAGAGTAGTACTCTCATATATTAGAGTTGGTAACAGGTCCTACTACAGTAGTCTGCAGAGAATTACTACAGGAAAGGAATGCTATTTTTGCCTGGGGCAAATGGAATAAAACCACGACCACTCAATGGCAGAAGACTGGTCAGGTGGAGCAGAGGAACACCTTGAAAAGATGTGAAATTTTATCAACTCTCTTCTCCTATTAATTCTCCGAAATAAAAAGTCCACATCTACCTTGAACAGCCCATTTTATGTACAGGGTGTCCACAAATTACTGTTCCAAATCCACACTGTAATTAAAAACAAGTAAATTAAATAGGATACCCTGCACGTGAAAGAACGTTTCTCAAAGTTTATTGACTTTTTTCTGTTTCCATGTCTCCTGTGACACATGACGTCACATATACTGTAAATGGCATCCCCACAAGAAAAATTGCACTGTGTTGCCTGGTTTATAGAGATAAACTCAGCGACACACCTTTAATGAGGCTTCAGGACGACCTATGGAAAAGTAGCCACCAGAGAACGACGATTCGTGAGTGGCACAAAAACTTTATGGAGACTGGTAACATCCTGCAGAGGAAGTGGGCAGGGCAGCCAAGCACAAGTGGTGAGGATGTTGAACACGTTCATGAGCCATTGGAGCTCAGTCCCCATAAGTCCTTTCAGATTTGGATGATGATCTTCGCAAGAAACATTGAGAAATTTCATCCCCTTTCATTACAGTTTGAATTTGGAACAGGTGCGTGTGTGTGTGTGTGAGAGAGACGAGAGAGAGAGAGAGGATGAGAAATAAGGGAAGGAGAGGAGTAGGAGAAAGAGAGATGGAGAAGAGTAGAGAGAGCGAGGAGAGAGAAGAGGATGCGAGAATCGAGAGCGCGAGACATGGGAGAAATGGGAGCGCGAGAGAGAGAGAGAGAGGAGAGAGAGAAAGAGAGAAGGAGGAGAGAGGCGAGTGGCGAGAGAGCGGAGAGATGAGACGCGAGAGAGAGAGAGAGAGCGCGCGAAGGAGGACGACGAAGGAGAGCAGAGCGAGGGAGAAGGCGAGAGAGGGGCAGAGAGCGAGAAGAGAGAGACGAGAGGGGGGAGAGAGGGAGAGAGAGAGAGAGAGAGAGAGAGAGAAGAGAGAGAGAAGAGACGAGCGCTGCGAGGAGAGATGAGAGCACAGAGGGAGAGAGAGAGAGAGAGACGCAGTGGAGAGAGAGCGAGAGAGCGGGAGAGAGAGCGCAGAGAGAGAGAGAGAGAGAGAGAAGGAGCGCGAGAGAGAGAGAGAGAGAGAGAGAGAGAGAGGCGAGAGAGAGCAGAGAGGCGCAGGAGAGAGAGAGAGCGTGGAGAGAGAGAGGAAGAGGAGAGAGGAGGAGAGAAGAGCAGAGAGATAAGAGAGCGCGAGAAGAGAGAGAGAGCGCAGAGAGAGAGAGAGAGAGAGAGAAGAGGCTGAGAGAGAGCCGGAGAGAGAGAGAGAGAGAGATGCGCAGAGAGAGAGAGAGATGAGAGAGAGAGACGAGAGAGAGGAGAGAGAAGCAGAGAGAGAGAGGAGAAGAGAGAGAAGAGACGAGGAGAGAGAGAGCGCGAGAGAGAGAAGAGGAGCGAGAGAGAGAGAGAGAGCGCGAGAGAGAGACGAGAGAAGAGAGAGCGGAGAGAGAGAGAGCGGAGGAGAGGAGAGAGAGCGCACGAGAGAGAGAGAGCGCAGAGAGAGGAGAGAGAGCGCGAAGAGACGAGAGAGCGCGAGAGGAGAGAGAGAGAGAACGCGAGAGAGAGAAGAGGCAGAGGAGAGAGAGCACAGCGAAGAGAGACGCGAGAGAGAGAGAGCTAGCGAGAGAGAGAGAGAGCGCGAGAGAGAGAGCAGAGAGAGAGGAGAGAGAGCGCGAGAGAGAGAGAGAGCGCGAGAGAGAAGAGAGCGCGAGAGAGAGAGAGAGCCGCAGAGAGGAGAGAGAGAAGAGCGCAGGAGAGAGAGAGAGAGAGCCGCGAGAGAGAGAGAGCGCGAGAGAGAGAGACGCGAGAGAGAGAGAGAGCCCGAGAGAGGAAGACGAGACGGCGCGGAGAGAGAGAAGGAGAGAGAGAGAAGAGAGAAGAGAGAGAGAGAGAGAGAGAAGGAGAGCGAGAGAGGAGAGAGAGAGGGGCAGAGAGAGAGGGAGAGAGGAGAAGGAGAGAGGGAGAGGGAGAGAGAAGAGAGAGAGAGAGAGAGAGAGAGAAAGAGAGAGAGAGAGAGAGAGAGAGAGAGAGAGACAGAGACAGAGACAGAGGACAGAGACAGAGAGACAGAGAGACAGAGAGACAGAGAGACGAGAGACAGAGAGACAGAGAGACAGAGAGACAGAGAGACAGAGAGACAGAGAGACAGATCAACAAGTCACCTGAAAAAGTCTAAAGTCTCTGAAAGCAAGTCACTGGAGCATTTCTTCAATCTTCAAACTTGTGCAAGTCCCACATTTACTTAGAAATCTTGGAGTACAAGCTATCAAGGAATTAAGAGACAGCGCATAGGACTTCATTTATTGAAATGTATGTTCTGAAAAGCTCTTTAGCTCAAGTTTTTATTTGTCACTTTCATACAGTGTACATTTTTTGCTTTGTTCCCAGGAAAAATAAATTTATTTTAAATGTACTTCTCATATCTGGTGTACCGACTTCAACATATGTGCATGAGACAAGTCAGTTACCTCAGCTTATGTTTATATAGTTTAAAAATTAAACGTATAACTGATTAACTTCAATGGTTGTCTTTTAAGATACCGTAATATTTTTGTTTTACTTTTTAAAAACAACAAGTCGAGATATAATTTGCAATTTTCGATGAAGTTGAAATAATGCAAGTCATCTGACATATTTTAATCATCACAAAATATTTTTTATCGTGTCAGGATGGTTATTGAGCAGGGGCGAAGGTTTCCCCTGGCACAGATGTTAATGGTTTGCCTTTAAAAGTAGTTTGACACATGGCCACGTTAGTGAGATTGGTGCTTGATGCTTGGATGTGCATGCTGTCTTGAGAGTAGACACACTGGACACTCCCTTTAACCTTGGTGGAGAACGGTATGCGACCCTGCGGCCGTGAGCACGTATAAGCTAAATGTCGTCATTGACCCAACCGCGTATGTGCACGACTGAAAATCATTTACCATTTATTTTAATTCAACATTTATACAACGATTATTCTCTGAACATTGTCAACAATTCATTATAAACTCAAGTCGCATGTAAGTCGCCAGCAAGTCGCAATTCCCCAGACACCAAGTCCCAAGTCTGAGTCTTGAGTCAAATTTGTCGAGTCGCAAAATTTTGCGATTCAATTTGCGACTAGAGTCCGAGTCGCAAACTTTGCGGCAGGGTTGAGGGACAAAATAGAGAGAGACTTCGACAAACAAGGGATGTGGAGACGAATGTGAGGTAGGGAAGGACGCATGTATACAGAATCAACAATTCATGAACCTATTTAAAGTCCACTTCTGGAAACCTATCTGACGATCTCCGCTATTTCTTCCAGTTCCTTCCACCAAGTATTTATATTAATCTACAATTTTGAGGACGAGTGATAGACATTCACAACCCTGCCACTAATTTATCACAGAAATTTTGACTTCAATAGACCATGTTAAATCAATAATTTGAAATGAGCATTAGTCACATGATCATGAGCACAAACTCTGATTGGTTTGCACAAGTGCCATCGCAACGAGTTGGTAAAATGGCACAGGTCGGCAAAAAACGGTTTGGTTGTGTCATCAATCGTCAAAATTTGTCCTCTCTTCGCTTTCTTTGGTACCCACCTTGCACTAACCATATTTAATTTCTAATAAGAATGAAAGCTGAACATGTTGGGAATTGGTAACACAAGAAGACTTGATTTTTTTAAAAAGAGAAACATTGCAAGCAGTCACAAATTGTTGTAACCCCCTCATTAGTACACAAAGGACAAGAAAAGCTGCCCATATTGACTTGAGTTGTGATGCGCTGCATCATAGTAAACAGTCGACATTAGGCTGCCCCTAGAAAAAGTGAGAAAAATTGCATTTTAATTATCTGTGCATTCTCAATCTACTGACACAATCATTAATATCATCTGAACAGAAACCAAATGGATTGGCCAACTTGTTTCTCATAGATCTTTCAAACAGAAACTGACACGAGGTGCCAGGATGCATTGCATGAGAAATACCACCTGGATGAAAACGGCAAGATGGGCTAAAGGTTCTGTTCGAGAAGGCTGTGGCTCTTCCGCAAAGTAACTCTTCATCTCTGGCAGCTTAAATACAATCCTCGTGAGTTCCATCAGCTCATTGTGACGCCTTGCAGAAGAATTGCCTGCCCACAAAATTAATGCAGCACAATCATGAGGCAATCAACATTTCATTGTTTGTAATGAAACACCCAATACCGATGTATAAGATTTATCAACTCATACAATCTACAGCTAACACCACTTTATATTGGCAATCGACTGTTCCTTCTACCAGATAATAAGAGCCCCTGACAGTATTTGCATGGACATGGAGCACAATGTGGCCAATTTAAATATTTTAAAAAGTGTAGTCGACATACTGCACAAGTGAATACAGCAACAAGTCAGGCTCCCACCAACAATAAATAAATAAATAAACAAGAAAGACGTCATGCAGAGCATATATATGTATATATAATGTTTGTATATGTAATATGTAATATTATATATATATATATATATAATATATATATATATAAGGGTGTCCCAAAAAAATGTACTCACATTTTGCTCCTCATAACTCATTGAATTTTTATTATTTTCAGATCAAATTGACCATAATAATGGCAGAAGTACGACTAGGTTTTGAAGAAAGAAAATTTATCATAAAGTGCTACTGGAAGCACAAAAACATCATGGAAGTGCAAAGACAATTTAGAAGACATTTTCACAGAGTCCACCACGCGACGCACCATTGCTCGCATCCGAGATAAGTTTGAAAACAGATGGAACTGTGCATGACGTCCATAAGGAGCGTTCAGGAAGACCACCGGTCATCAACCACCCCTGCAAAGGAAAATCAATTGCTGGAAACCCTCCACCGATCCCACGGAAATCTGTAAGACAAATGGCTCGTGAGACAGGAATCCCAAAATCAAGCGCCCATCGCATTTTGAAGCGAATTAATTGGAAAAGTTACATTCCAAAATTAATCCATGCTCTAAATGAAGACGATCCTGACCGGAGAGCTGAATTTTGTGATGTACCTGGGCAAATGCGAAGAAGATGCAGCATTTCCATCAAAAATTGTTTGGAGGATGAGGCCAGCTTCAAGTTAAATGGCTCAATTAACCGACACAATTGCACTACTGGGCTCCTGAAAATCCGCATGTTACTATGGAACACCATTTAAACTTACCAGGGGTTACTGTGTGGTGTGGGATATCAGCATTGGACATCCTAGGGCCATTCTTTTTTGACCAAACTGTCACTGGGGATGCTTACTTAAACTTGCTGCAGGAATCCGTCGGTGCAGTGTCGAAGAGATATTGGTGACGAAGAGATTTACTTTCAGCAAGATGGAGCACCTCCCCACTACCACCGTGATGTAGGGGCCTATCTCGAAGCAACTTTTCCGAACAGATGGATTGGGCGAAGAGGTAGTGTTGAATTCCCTGCGCGTTCCCCAGACCTCAATCAATGGACTTATTTTTATGGGGATATCTCAAAGATAAGTTTTACGGCTCAAAACCAGCAACAGTCGATGAGCTGAAAGAGGAATTGAAAGACAATGTCTTGCAGTTCCAAATGAAATGATTCGTAACGCTGTTGAATCCATTGGTCCGCGTTATCGGCTGTGTTTGGAACATGATGGTCATCCGTTTGAACATTTGTAAACATGCATTTATCCATTTATCCATTAACCATTAATTTGTTTCTAAGTCAATAAACAACGCATTTATATTATTTTAAAGAGTGAGTACATTTTTTTGGGACACCCTGTATGTATATATATATATAATATATATATATATATATATATATAAGTATCCCGTTTCTCGCGGGGGTTACGTTTCCAAACCTCCCCGCGCTAAGTGAAAATCCGCGTTGAATGGACGCTCCAAAAAATCGATTCGACTGGTCTGATCGGTTTGGCAGTGATTGGGTTTGAGGTGCCGGAGATCGACTGGTCTGGTCTTGGTCGGTTTTGGCAGTGATTGGGTTTGAGTGCGGAGATCGACTAGTCTGGTCTGCTCGTTTGGCAGTGATTGGGTTTGAGGTGCCGGAGATCGACTAGTCTGGTCTGCTCGTTGGCAGTGATTGGGTTTAGGTGCCGGATCGATGGTCTGGTCTGTCGGTTTGGCAGTGATTGGGTTTGAGGTGCCGGAATCGACTAGCTGGTCTGCTCGGTTTGCAGTGATTGGTTTGAGGTGCCGGAGATGACTAGTCTGTCTGCTCGGTTTGGCGTGATTGGGTTTGAGGCCGGGATCGCTGGTCTGGTTGTCGGTTTGGCAGTGATTGGGTTTGAGGTGCCGGAGATCGACTAGTCTGGTCTGCTCGCGTTTGGCATGATTGGTTTGAGTGCCGGAGATCGACTAGTCTGGTCTGCTCGGTTTGGCAGTGATGGTTTGAGTGCCGAGATCGACTAGTCTGTCTGGTCGGTTTTGAGTGCTGGGTATGAGCAGTGTCGTCCAACGGCGCAAACTTTTCCCCCGAAGCATATATCATCGAGCACTTTACATAACCTTCTCCGTGGAGGCGTCCAAGGACTTCTCTGGCGCTTCGGTTCCTTGCCAGAGCTTGAAGGGCAGGGGCGTTTGTGGCGCCATCGTGGGTTGGAGAAAAAAGGTAGAAATATTCGTGTTCAACAAGCGAAACTTTGTTGTCTGCTTGGTGACTGGTCGAGCACCAGCGTTATATTTTATTGCTTAAAATATTTATATTTTTATACATTATTACCGATTACCGGGGACCGTAGAAAAATTAGTTACGTTCCAAGGAAACCGCGATGATCCTGGGGGCGGATAGGTGAAACCGCGATGAAGCGGGGGTGACTTATATATACACGTATAGATATACAGATATACAGTATATAGATATATATATTATATATATAATATAATACAGATGTTTGTACTACAGAACTTTAATATGATACAAACAAACACGAGATAATAGTGACCTAATAGTGACTGAAGCTTTTCGTGCTGCACTTTCAGGGTAAAAAATCGCAGCAAATGAAGAAGGAAGTGAAGTCGTGTGCTTATACGCAGTCTCAATAAGGTAGACGCTGATTGGTTCAACCGTAATGATGTCACGGTTAATCCGAAGCCCATTGGTCGGCTCATCATCTTCACCTCAAACTCCCATTGGCTGAGCAGAGTTCGTCGATGATTGACATTTGCAACCACATCCTGGAAAGAGGGGGATGGTTCCCCAAGGGTCCATTCACCATTGTTACCGTACTTTCCTTGATCTTTCCATGCTGAAAGAGACACAGAGATCGTACAAATTCCATTTGACGACATAATATTGGATCGGTGTCAGGATGATGGTTGCTTCAAACATACGTAAATGAAAGAGCTCCGACCTCGGCTCAATATCCTAAACATATCTGCATTGTACTGGTCTGCACAGATAAGGTTGGCACCCAGGTGATGGGGTCGGATTATATGATATATTATATATATTTATATATATATATAATTATATATATATATGAATATATATATATATTATGTATATTGTTGCGGAAATGGCCCTTAGTGTGTTATTAAATATAGGATTAGCCCAGATCCCCCATTAAATGCATGTTTAGCCAGGTTGTTCGGTAAATGAACGCTACATGTGTGTCGGGAGGTGTAAGAAGCTGTTCATTATTCGTACATTGGTGGTGGACCGAGAGGTTGTTATTCTTCCTTCCTCTCTCCGGACAGTAGTCCCCGCCCAGCACTGAGAGGGGGAGTGGCCTAGAGAAGGAAGTGAACCTGAAGGGAGGAGCCAGTGGGCTTCGAGGCGA
>CM068965.1:10617650-10638580 GCA_035128595.1 Eptatretus atami
TTGTGGAAGTGAGTTGTAAGATGTTTTTTTTTTTAATGACGTTCAATATCCATAACCTAAAGCTACCTCACAATAATACAAGGGTGACTGCGAGTTTGTTATCTTAACCTGTCCAACCACTTGCAATTGCTAGACTGACAGTCTGAGCCCGAATGGGTAGAGGACCGACAGAGGGTAATGCAACCGAATGACGTCCGAACTTGGGCCACCCGTGGTCACGTTGACAATAACAAGTCGCCGTGGCAACAGCACCCTCTCTCCATCCCCGTGACGGCTCTGTCAAACGGGCACAGATGAAGGGGCACGAAGGCTGGTAAATCAGGCTGGGATGTGGAAACAATTCATTTTGTCTCACGCCCAAACCATCAATCAATATCTGAGAGAAAGCTTCCCCTCCCCCCCTTTAACCCTAACACCCACTAAAAACAGGAGTCCACAGGGCAGGCTGGGGAGAAACAGCAACTTTGTAATTCATATGTACTATGTAAGTTGCAATTAACTATGTACTTTGTTGATTGTTACATAAATGGTAATTAAAATGACTGCTTTGTCACAAATGTAAACCATCAGTCTCCTAAAATTTCAAATTCAACATTTGGGTTTGGCATATTTATTGTTCTCATCTGAATGCCTGGCTCATGATGCAGTGGAACCAGAAGCCTTAGATAAATGTTTTTTTTTTAAAAAAATTTGTTTTAGAAACAAGCTAAGCTGTAAGGAAAGGAAGATTGTATAAATGGGCTGAAAAGGCAAAATAAAAAAAGGAGGATTTGTTTAGTTGTGGAAGGCAAAGAGAAGCTGTAATGGTGGTAATAAAAAAAAGAGAAAAAGAAAAATCACATAGTGGTGGAGTGGGGGGGGGGGGGGGGAGGGGGTTGGAAGGGGAGAACAATGCGAGGAAGGAGAGTAAATGGGTTCAATGGAAGGAGAAAAACTTTGCATTGGTGGTCGAGGGGGTAGAGGGATTGGGCGGGAGGGGGGATGTACACAACAAATAAGGTCGAAGAGAATAACATGATAGGGTGAGGATGAGGGAGAAAATAATTACACAAGGAATGGCAATACATTAAAATACATACAGTCAGATGAGGCAGTCAATCATACAGTTAGGCAATAGCACAATCAGGGCGTAGACAGAGAGGGGGAGAGGGGGAGAGGGGGAGAGGGAGAGGAGGAGGAGGGGGGGAGAGAGAGAGAGAGAAGAGAGAGAGAGAGAGAGAGAGAGAGAGAGGAGAGAGAAGAGAGAGAGAGATAGAGAGTAGAGGAGGAGAGAGACAGAGACAGAGACAGTAGACAGAGAACAGAGACAGAGACAGAGACAGAGACAGAGAAGCAGAGACAGAGAGAGAGAGAGAGACGAGAGGATGAGAGACAGGAGAGAGAGAGAGGAGAGAGAGAGAGAGAGAGAGAGAAGAGGAGAGAGAGAGAGAGAGACAGACAGACAGAGACAGACAGATCAGACATTGCAAAAAGACAGACACGCGATGGCAGGACAGACGCATACACGGATGGATAGAGCAACAATTTGACACAGATGGAGCAGACAAACAGACCCACTCTGACACAGCAGGCAGAGACAAACAGACCCAGCTGAGCGCAGCAGCAGCAGACAAACAGACAGACAAACGAGACAGAACGCAATGCAGACAAACAGACTTCCACGACGGCAGGCCAGACAGCATGACAGTACAGACCACTGACGGCAGGCAGACAGACAGACCAACTGACGCATGGCAGACAGACAGCCACTGCGCAGGCAGACAGACAGACCAACTGACACAGGAGGCAGACAGATCAAACAGACAGAACAGGGACAGACGCCAACTGAACTGCATCTGGGCATAGACGAGATCAGTAAGACGATAGCCACGACAGTGCAGTCCTGCACCGGACAGGAACAGACGCCACCGACGCATGGACAGAGGCAACGCCACCAACGCATGCATGACAGGACCCCCGACACTGTCTAGGCGAGAGCGAGACAGACAGATGCCACGGACGCATGCAATGACAGATTAGAGCAGACCTATACCGACGCGATGGACAGACAGACGAGACCTTGTAACCGACTGGCTGAAGCGAGTGTACAACCGCATCGACGCCATGCAGGCAGACAGACAGACCCAGCCGATCGCAGCAGGACGCAGAGCCACGCTGAGCGCAGGCAGACAGTCAGACCCATTGGTTGCAGTTTGGCACTTAATAGAAAAAAATTTGGGTCACAGGGGGTAAACAAGGGGGGGGAGTGGCCCTCCAAAATATGCATTTGCTTTCTTCTCAGAAACTACACACACAATTTTGATGAAACTTGACCACACCCTTCATCACCCATGATGCACTGTTTGTTCACACCATTAAAAACAAGGACAAATGTGTCCAAGAGCAGCGTCCTAAAGGTTTTGTCGGCAAAAAAACAAAACGAAAAAAACCCAACAAAAACAACAACAACAACTTCCGATATTTCGTCACGTGCCTTGATTAAGCCAATAGCGAGACCCGTCATAATGTATTTACGTATTTACGATATATAGTGTATTTACGAAATAAAATAGTGTATTTACGAAATTACAATACGATAAATGGAATAATCTTTAAATAGTAACGTGAACTTTCGAAACTTTAAGCAAATGTCCGAATATATTTAAAAGTTCATGATAGACGCTCTCAAAAGGCACCGTCAATGGAGGATGTGTACATGTGCTTAGTATTTAAGGAGATCCGGATCTTGTATATCAAGAGCAGAGTCCGAGAGGTTAAGGTTTTGTCTCACAAGAACAAGAAGAAGAAAAGAAGAGAAGAAGAAGAAGAAGAAAAGAAGAACAACGCCGAGCTCTCTATGAGCAGTGTTCGCTACGCGAGACGCTGCTAAAAAAAAAAAATATATATATATATATTGGGGTCGAGGAGGGGGAGGGGGAGTGGCCGTCCAAAATAGGTATTTGCTATAATATTGGTTCATTGGTACATTTTGAGTATTTCATCCCACATTGACTTCCTCCTCAGTATCATTGTTCTACCAAGTGAGCGCCCAGGGGTATTGCCCCTATATTCTGTTTTTTTTTAAGCATGGGATAGGGAAAGGTATTTTTGGTGATGAGTTTTAAGCACCATTTGATTTGTGACAAAACATTACTCTCCGCTCAGCTCTTTGCACTCAATGGATCCACAGATGCCAGGCACATTAACCAGATAGCAGAAGGTGTTGGACGCCTTCACTGGTCACAGCCATGGCATGGATCTCACGTCACCAGTGACTCGAGCAGGCGACAGAGAGCAACGTGCCGGTGGAGCTGACGTGAATCGTTTAAATATCATCCAGCGAGCGAAGAAAACGGCACTCCCCTCAACAATGTAAATTGGAGTCTGGAAGGAGGTTACGGTTGGCATTGTTCCAGAGAGTCACACCAAAAGGATTAGACAGAGCATCAGAGTAATTTTGCCACAAAGTTCAAAAATAAAATAACGCGAGTTGCTTTTTCATACATCTCATTTCCCTATATTTTCTGCGGTATCCCAGCTCACCGAATACAATGGTTCCAAGGTTAGAAACCTCACTACGCGTTGATAATTGCATCTCTCACAGAGCATGTGATGATGTCACCAGATGGCCAAAGAAAGAAGGGTTAAACAAAAAAGTTGGACCATCAAGGTGTTTTACAAGTTTAAAAGGAATGAGTGCAAAATGTGAAAAAAACACTTTTTTGGGGCCAAAATGCGAGGGACATTGAAAATGTCGAGGAATGAGGTACGAGCAATTATCCGACACACTCCTAGTTTTTTGTATTCTGCAACATAATGTCCCTCGGCTTCAATTTACTAACTCTGTTTGTCCTTCAAATTAGCTATGCCGGTAAAACATAATTTTTTACTTTGCTCTTTCAGCGACGTCTCGGGTGGTTCGGGCAGTTCCTCATGATCAAAAAATTGGCGGACATGCAGGTGGGACTTGAAAAGTCTGCAAGACCGAGCTTGTCTTGCCAAGACATTGGACAAGCTGAAGTGTTTGGGGACGGTGAAAAATTCCAACTGCCGGTCATCCTGACTCGTGGGGTCATTTTCCAGGGACTCACATCCGTGTCAAAAGTCAGGTGCCCATTTGAGTCCAGAGTAATACGAGGGAACACCTTCGCCATACAGCAGCACCACACTCAGCAGCTCGTGGATTTCTTTAGAGCTGAACCACCTTCGTATAAAAATTGGATGACACCTCGATGATCAATTTTATCAATATTAATTATTGTATGACAAAGCAAAACTTCTGGATTATACTGTACTCTGAAAAAGAAAAAGTAAGATACATGAAACTAAACGGTACAAGCATTCAGGTAAGTATATGAGCAAAAAAGCAAAACTAAGGCTCCACGGTGCCAACAAATACCCGTTTAAAATTCACGAACAGTCGTTGAAACGCCTCCCAACTCTAAGTGATCAGATTACAACAATCCTAAAGGGTTCAGTGACACTGATGGTGGTAAGGGGACAAAGAACAGCAGCAATAATGGTGGTTTGCAACATTACGGTATCTTCACACATTACATACACAAAAATGAAAGACCAGGCCCCTCAACTCTTACCCCATCAATCCCTCCACATTCCCTGTCCCTCCCATTCAGTCCCCCACCTTCCTTTCTTCCATCCACCCTTATTTTTCTCAAATTTCATTTTTGTATTCCATCACCTCCATTCTTTTTTGACCCTTTGTCAAAAAGTGAAATGGAAAGGGGAGAGGGATGACAGGAAACAGGCAGTGAAAGAAAGTTCTCATGAGAAAGTTAAGTAAAACTGGAAAGCATCTGAAAATGCAATGCCCGTCTGCCTCTGCTTTGTACTGGAACTAAACTTCACGAAAACATTTTATTCATTGGTGTTCTCCCCAATCTCATAACAGAGGTTTGTTGGAGATTTTATGACAAAAGCTCAATTGGGAAAAATAGGGACAATACCCCTGGAAGCTCCCCTGGTAGCGGATGGATAAGAAAATAAGCATAGGAGCAATACCCTGGGTGCTCTCCTGGTAGAATAATGATATTGAGGAGGAATCAGCAAAATGTCCCGACCAATGAATCAATGTCAGAGCAAATACCTATTTTGGGGGGCAACCACCTACCCCCACCCCCAACCCCCCAGTAAATCACCTTCGACACCGGTTTATAAATAGTGTCAACAAACTTTGGTACATCACGGGTGATGAAAGTTGTGGTCAAGTTTCATCAAAACTGTGTGTAGTTTCTGAGAAGAAAGAAAACACCTATTTTGAGGGGCAACCCCTCATAAGAGACCCCTTAAACCCCGCATATATAAATGCCGTGAACAAACTTTGGTACATCACGGTTGATAAAGGTTGTGGTCAAGTTTCATCGGAATTGTGTGAGTGGTTTCGGAGAAGAAAGCAAATACCAATTTTTTTTGGGGGGGGGCAACAACCTGTAAACCAACTTCGAGCTCGATTTTTTAAATGCCATGAGTAAACTTTGGGACATAAGGGGTGATGATGGTTGTGATGAAGTTTCATCAAAATAGTGTGTGTAGTTTCAGAGAAGAAGTTGCAAATGTTTGTGGACGGATGGCCGAAGTGCCATCCCACAAGCTCCACAGAACTACGTTCCAGGTAAGGTCAAATGTTTTGGCCTGGGCATACACATTGAATCTCAATGGTAAACAAGGATTTCGGTCAAAACATTTATGGCTGGTCTACCATTTCACCGATGTCGTCGTCTTTACAATCCTGTATTCCCCATTGGGAGTCAAATGAGATGTGTGAAGTTTCAATTTTTTCCAATCAGCGGTTTCAGAGATGTCATGTATAAATTTTTGGCGTATAATCCAAAATGGTTGCTATACCACGTGACCGATGACATCACAATAATCAATCAATCAAAACAAAATTTATTTCCTTCAAGAAAAGCAACAGGTATGAAGAAGACATTTAAGTAACTGAAGGTGGCTGAATCCCAATAGGCAAGCTTGTAGCAGGAAAGCCCTCACACACAGAGATATAACTCGGCAAGAACAAACTATGAAATCGTATCAAACTACATGTTTGATCGCGTGTAATCATGTCAAATCAATACAAATAAAAGGCAATGTGGGTGTGTGTGTTTGTGAGTGTTTGTGTCCTCCTTAACTCCAAAACTATGAAACCTAGCAGGCTGAAACTTTGCATGCAAACTAAGAAAACTCCAAGGAAGTGCAAGAGTGAAAATTGGGTGTTTGAGTTAATTAAAACACCCCTTTTGAAGATAATTAACAGCCTGATTTAATTATATCCTTCATCAGGTGATCCTCGGCCACCTCACTCTCTATCTGGGGTCTGAAGGCGTTTCCTGGGTAACCTCGCTGGGGTCTGAAGCGCCATTTTCTTTGGCCTGCTCAACGATCCCTTGACTTGGAACAGGCCGCAACGATTTCTTAACGACAGTTTTTTTTTCCACTTTCCTCACTCTCATCAAATGCCTGTTCATCATAGCTACAAATCGCTGTACATATCGCTTTTGAAAGTTCTATAGTTTTCAAATTAGGAGCTTGGAGAGATTTCATGCATTATACGATACGATTTTCCACAATCTACTCACACGGAAGAATTAGACGGGTCTTCCAAGATCAGGGTGGTCATATAGTACTTGTTGTTATAGTTGTTATTTATATATGTACACAATCATCACAGCCCCTTTTTCTGGTATCCCACAGGATACGGTTTGTCTGACAACTATAATTGGTTTTATTGGTAACTTTGTGAGAAAATATGGCTTGTAACGTTACATTACGCATACCAAATATATGCTGAAATGCATGTTATCTGAGAGCAATATCAAAAATAGCTCATATTCAAGTGTATTTCTTTGCAAACTATTCTACATAACTTTAAACATATATCTAGCATAATCTAACAGCATGTCTTCCCTTCTCTTTACAGAAAACCAGATGCGGATTGATGAAGGCGTCTTCACTTTACAGCATTTTATATTAAATAATAGAATGTTATAAAATGTACAATTTCAATAATATAATTTCTATCTCTCTGTATGGATAAATGTACAAGTAAAACTGCTATATTTTGTCCAGTTTGCTCATATAATACATACAAACAAAAATTAAACTGATTTTAGTTCAAAAGCAATACCTTGATGAAAGAGACAGCCTGATCAAAACATTTCAGTCTGTCCGAAAATGTGTAGTGTCCGTTAACCAGTATAGATGGCTGAATATTTTTTGGCTATGAGTTATGATATCTAGAAAGTTTCCTATTGTTGCTCCTATTTAACACTGATGGAGTGGTCCATAATGGGTATTTCATAATTAATTCATCAATGTATCGATAACTGGCTGTGCCATATTATATATATATATATATATATATTATATATATATATTATATATATATATAATATTGTGGTGTAGTGTCCGTATACCATGTAGTGTCCGTATACCATGCGTTTCCTGTGTAAAATTGGGCATTAAAACTAAATTATCAATAGATTTGGATTTTATTCTTTGGTTTATTTGTAAATATGCCTTTTCATGTTATTGACCTATATGAAGTAACTATATTATGAACATATCCCAAATCAAGCAAATGTAAGTCCACAACAGCATGTGTTGAAGATGCATACATCATATAATAACTAATGTGATTCATTCAGCACAAATAATGGTGTGTACGAATCTGATTTGTAAGCAGTATCAAATAGCTTTACATGACACAAATCCTGCTGACAAGAAACCTAACATGCGATTATCCAGTTCAACATGTGGTATACGCCACACTACACAAGATACCAAAATTCACTATTCTCTCTTATCGCAGATTTTACTCCCGTGTAAACACAAGAATCATGGATACTTGCAAGAAAAAAAAACTGAAATTAACCATCCTGACCATGTTGACAACAACAAAACAAGAGAACTGTTATTGTCAACGATATGAGCAAATGCAAGGAGAACAGTGAAAGTATGAGTCAATGAAAAGACGTGACCGAGAACGAAAGCAAGCAGCCAGAGCAAAGGTGAGGAAGGACCCGCTGCAGCTGGACGATATCAGAGAAGAAAAGAAGAGAGATGAGAGTATAACGCAAAAGAAGAAAGAACAGGCAGTGACTCGGAACAGCTGGATTCGCCATTAGAGTCGGGACGATCCATTGCTGCGAAAGAACGCAGGAGAAAGCAACT
The DNA here is from genome assembly GCA_035128595.1 of Eptatretus atami. Taxonomy (NCBI): domain Eukaryota; kingdom Metazoa; phylum Chordata; class Myxini; order Myxiniformes; family Myxinidae; genus Eptatretus; species Eptatretus atami. The sequence goes on from CM068965.1 coordinate 10,625,817, forward strand.
GGAGCGAGAAAAGAAGAGGGAAGAAGACGGAATCGAAAAGAGAAGGAAGGCTAATGAGTCTGAAGAAGAAGTTGGCGGTGCGCAATACACAGAATTGGAGACTTGAGGGTACACTGAAAAATAAATAATTCAATTACATGTGATTTGTTCATGTTGTTTGTTGGTGTTATGACTAGTGTCCGTTTATACCGATAAATTCGGATTTTGACAGGCACACTTTGGAACGCTGTAATTTTGGCATCAAGTATCCTTATCAAACATTTCAAAGGGTGCCATAAAGGAAATCATGTGTACTGTTGATAAAAAGCAACAAACTCAACCATAACTCAAACTAATAATTTGACAAAATTGCACCATCGATGCACACCCTGATCTTGGAAGACCCGTAAAGTTTATCATCGAAATATTATTTCGGTTTTGAGGATCAGATATTGTCCAGACGAAATAAGTGTCAAAATCTCTTGTGAAATCTGATGATTTAAAGAAATAATAGTCTCAAATCTAAGCTGGCCTCCAAAGCCAGTTGCCGACTGGGCATCCTCCGTCATGCAAAGTCCTTCCTTGGCACACCTGAGCTCCTGACCACATACAAGCTTTCGTCTGCAGCCTGCATGGAGTACTCGCGCTCTCCCGCTGGGCTGGTGCTCCCGCCTCTCACCTTTCTCGCGTTCACGCTGTGGAAACCAAGGCATTTAGGATCATTGGTATTTCTCGCGATGAGGATGGTGGTCACTCTCACCGTGGGTAGGATGGTGGTCTTTCTGTCTTCTACTGCTCCTCTCTGGAAACGATCCCCACCACTGTCTGAAAACGTCCCCCAACCCCCACACAACACATACTTCTGCAGGCGCTCAAGGTCCGCCAGCAACCCCCGACTGGTAAAACTACCAAAATCAAGAATCACTGCTCACCTTCACTCTTCGTTCCTCTTCATCCACCTTTGGAACAAACTCCACAACTCTCTCAATCCCACTCTTCCCCTCAGAACTTCAAAACAACTGTTCACCACCATCTCTTCTTTTCCCAACCCAAAACCACGATCTTTCTACCCCCGCTAATCCACCTCCTTCAATTTACCACTTCCTTCCTGAAAGTCCCTGTTGTGTCAGGACCTGAAAGTCCCTGTGGTGTCCATCTTGTTTACGTAGCCCACCCCATCGCTCTCTCCTTCCACAGGTCTCCTCAGTCTCTGTTCCCACTGTTTTTTCCTTCCTATTCCCCCATCTTGTCTCCTGCTCCCATTTTTATATGTTCTGTGTGTTCGCTCTCATACGGACCTCGACAGTGTATACAAAAGAAAGAAAAAGCCGATATACCTTATTCACTTCAAGCAAGGAGGCTATGTTCCTCCTCCATATGTACACAAGAAAATGTGAAATTTCCAAGGCAGGAAACTTATCTTTTTCAACTGTTTGGAGAATTATATCGAGTGAACAAAAAATTTAGGAACGTGCCAAAATTAACGAGCTTCATAGAGCTATATGATTGAATGCTTCACTGCTTGACCTCGTGCTCCGTCCCCAGAATGACTGCCTATCCATAGCGTCTGCCAGATCTGTGTCTACATTTTCGGAGATTGGCGAGGTGCTTGACAGGAATCAAAGCAAATCTGGTAAAAACAGACTTATAAAAAAAAGTTATAACGTTTGCGTGGACCCCAATTCGATGTACCACGTGACACCGTGCACAGCCGAGCAGGAAAAATGATAAATTTCATGGGCGATTGAACTTGTGATATCTCCAGGGTTGTTCTGCATGATGCAGCAACGCCATTGGGAATAAAGTAATTTTATTTCATTAATTAATGATATTTCATGAACCGCAGTGCATGCGGTGAAGACCGAGCTTCAAATTTAAAGGGATCCTTTATGGTTTGCAGAGACAGCTTGGCCAACCGTTTCTGATCAACTGTTGAATTGGAGTACTTGTAGGAGTGCTTAAGCCACTTGCCGAGCACCATTTTTGAGAATGGCACCGCGCTGTGTCCTTCTGAGCGCATCATTTACTCACTGCGGATGCTTTTGCCGCTCCGTCACCCTGATGAGTGGTTCGTGCTCCCTCACCCTGATCGGTGGTCGTGCTCGCAGTACGAGTGTTCGTGCTCCGTCACCTATCGAGTGGTTCGTTGCCTCGTCACCCTTATCGAGTGTTCGTGCTCCGTCACCCTTATCGAGTGGTTCGTGCTCTGTCACCCTGAGCCAGTGGTTTGCGCTCCGTCACCCTGATCGAGTGGTTCCGTCGCTCCGTCACCCTGATCGAGTGGGTGCGTGCCTCCGTCACCCTGATCGAGTGGTTCTGCTCCGTCACCCTGAGCCAGTGGTTCGTGCTCCGTCACCCTGAGCCAGTGGTTCGCGTTCCGCACCCTGAGCCGTGTACGGCGCTCCGTCACCCGCCAGTGGTTCGTGCTCCGTCACCCTGACCAGTGGTTCGTGCTCCGTACCCTGAGCCAGTGGTTGCCGCCCCGTCACCCTGAGCCAGTGGTTCGTGCTCCGTCACCCTGATCGATGGTCGTGCCTCTCACCCTGATCGAGTGGTGCGTGCTCCGTCACCTGATCGAGTGGATTCGTTCTCGTCACCCCTGAGCGCCAGTGGTTCGTGCTCGTCACCCTGGCAGTGGTGCGCTCCGTCACCCTGAGCCAGGGTCGCGCTTACGTACCCTGAGCCAGTCGTTTGCGCTCCGTCACCCTGAGCCAGTGGTTCATCGCTCCGTCGCCCTGAGCGAGTGGTTCGTTCTGTCACCCCTGAGCCAGTGGTTTGTGCTCCGTCACCCTGAGCCAATGGTACGTGCTCCGTCACCCTGAGCCAGTGGTTTCGCGCTCCGTCACCCTGATCGAGTGGTTCGTGTCGTCACGCCTGAGCCAGTGTTCTGCACTCCGCCGCTGGAGCGAGTGTTTCATTCTCTGTCACCCTGAGCCAGGTGGTTCATGCTCTGTCACTCTGAGCCAGTGGATTGTGCTCCGTCACCCTGAGCCAGTGGTTCGTGCTCCTTCACCCTGAGCCAGTGGTTCGCGCTCCGTCACCCCTGAGCCAGTGGTTGGCGCTCCTCACCTGAGCTAGTGGTTCACGCTCCGTCACCCCGAGCCAGTGGTTCCGCTCCGTCACCGAGCCAGTGTTCGCGCTCCGTCACCCTGAGCCAGTGGTTCGCTCGTCACCCTGAGCAGTGGTTTGCGCTCCGTCACCCTGAGCCAGGGGTTCGCGCTCCGTCACCCTGAGACAGTGGTTCGCGCTCCTCGACGAGAGACAGTGGTTCGTGCTCCGTCACCCTGAGGCAGTTGGTCGCACTCCGTCACCCTGAGCCAGTGGTTCGCGCTCAATACCCTGAGACAGTGGTTCGCGCTCCGTCACCTGAGCCAGTGGTTCGCGCTCCGTCACTCTGAGCCAGTGGTTCGCGCTCCGTCACCCTGAGCCAGTGTTCGCGCTCCGTCACCCTGAGCCAGTCGTTCGTGCTCCGTCACCCTGAGCTAGTGGTTCGCGTTCCGTCACCCTGAATCGAGTGGTTCGTGCTCCGTCACCCTGATCGAGTGGTTGCGTGCTCCGTCACCCTTATCGAGTGGTTCGCGCTCCGTCACCCTGAGCCGGTGGTTCGCTCCGCACTACCGTGCCTCCTCACCGCTGAGCCAGTCCGTTCGTGCTCTGTCACTGAGCCGTGGTTTGCGCTGCCGTCACCCTGATCGAGTGGTTCGTGCTCCGTCACCCCTGATCGAGTGGTGCGTGCTCCGTCACCCTGATCGAGTGGTTCGTGCTCCATCACCCTGAGCAGTGGTTCGTGCTCCGTCACCCTGAGCAGTGTTCGCGTTCCGTCACTCGAGCCAGTGGTATCCTCACGTCACCTGAGCCAGTGGTTGCGTTGGCTCCGTCACCCTGAGCCAGTGGTTGTGCCCCGTCACGCTGAGCCAGTGGTTCGTGCTCCATCACCCTGATCGAGTTGGTTCGTGCTCCGTCCACCTGATCGAGTGGTGCGTGCTCCGTCACCCTGATCGAGTGGTTCGTGCTCAGTCACCCTGATCGAGTGGATCGTTCTCCATCACCCTGAGCCAGTGGTTCGTGCTCGTCCCCTGAGCCATGGTTCGCGCCCGTCACCCGAGCCAGTGGTACGCGCTCCGTCACCCTGAGCGCCAGTGGTACGCGCTACGTCACCCTGAGCAGTCGTTTGCGCTCCGTCACCCTGCCAGTGGTTCATGCTCCGTCGCCCTGAGCGAGTGGTTCGTTCTGTCACCCTGAGCCAGTGGTTGTGCTCCGTCACCCTGAGCCAATGGTACGTGCTCCGTCACCTGAGCCAGTGGTTCGCGCTCCGTCACCCTGATCGAGTGTTCGTGCTCCGTCACCCTGAGCCAGTGTTCCTGCACCATCGCCCTGAGCGAGTGGTTCATTCTCTGTCACCTGAGCCAGTGGTTCATGCTCTGTCACTCTGAGCCAGTGGATTGTGCTCCGTCACCGCAGTGTCGTCTCCTCGAGCAGTGTTCGCGCTCCTCACCTGAGCCAGTGGTTGGCGCTGCCCGTCACCCTGAGCCAGTGGTTCTTCACGCTCCGTCACCCTGAGCCATGGTTTCGCGCTCCGTCACCCCGAGCCAGTGTTCGCGCTCCTCACCCTGAGCCAGTGGTTCTCGCTCCGTCACCCTGAGCCAGTGGTTTGCGCTCCGTCACCCTGAGCCAGGGTTCGCGCTCCGTCACCCTGAGACAGGGTTCGCGCTCGTCGACGAGAGACAGTGGTTCGTGCTCGTCACCCTGAGACAGTGGTTCGCACTCCGTCACCCTGAGCCAGTGGTTCCGCTCAATCACCCTGAGACAGTGGTTGCGGCTCCGTCACCCTGAGCCAGTGGTACGCCGCTCCGTCACCTGAGCCAGTGGTTCGCGCTCCTCACCCTGAGCCAGTGGTTCCGCTCCGTCACCCTGAGCCAGTCGTTCCTGCTCCATTCACCTGAGCCAGTCGTTCATGCTCCGTCATTTCTGAGCGAGTTTTTTGTGAAATAACACCAAATTTCAGAGCCATTGCCGTATTACGTGTTTTCTCAATTGCCAAGCAATTTTTTTTCTTTCCACCCGTCACACGCAGCTGTTTATAAAGAATAATGTTTGTGAACATATCCCTGAAACATGTATATAATGTAATGCTGTTTTTCGGTGAAAGTGACTCAAGTTTCTGGGTTGTGTACAGTAAGACTGAGTCGGTATTCACACTGACTCCAACCTGGCAATTCCTGAAATATTCCATCAGAGATGGGGAATCCCCCGCCATTGAATGAAAAGGTCATACATATTCCGATAATGAGGGAGGTGAATTGGAAACAAGACACCATTTGGTCATCATCTCGAAAAAGTTCCCAGGGTAGGAACGTAGTAACAAAAATAATTGAATCAGATAAGCGGTTTCCATTTATTACAAAAATTTTTTTCAAGATGGCCGCCCCAGTCGGCCATCTTGGATCCGGCCATGCCAAAATCAATAGGATCTTCCTTTTCAGGGTGACATGTGTGACCCAAATTTCAAATCGATATGGCGAACAGTTTATGAGTTATCGCACTCACAGCTATAAATGTTGACGCCCGGACGGACGGACGACGGACAGCCGGACGACCTGGGTGACAACAATATCCCCCTTCCGCCACGCGGCGGGGATAAAAATACCGATATCGGCAAGCCGTGTGTGTGTGTGTGTGTGTGTGTGTGTGTGTGTGTTGTGTGCGTGTGTGTGTGTGTGTTATTCATGAAGCATAAATATTCTCTCTGCTAACTCCTGTACTCTATCTCTATCTCACTCTACTCCTCCAAATACAGTGCAGCACCTTCCCTCCAATATCCTCTCTCACTCTCCCCTGTCTCTGTCTGTCTATGACATATCCAGATGGTGGTTACGTTGGACGGTGTTTGTTCCAGACGTTGTCCGGGCAGGGTTTGTCTCCGACACATCTGGGGGTGTTTGTCTCCGGACAGCTTGGTTCCGGACGCGTCCTGGCGGTACTTATGTTTCGACGGAGTTTGTCTCCGGACCGTGTTTCTGCATGGACCGGTAGAAAATGGATTTTAGACATTATTTTTTGTTTCCATCTTCACTGTATTCTATGTAGAATCATTTTGATGAGACGGTATGAATTTGTATTAACGCTCCACCACACGTCTGTCTTCCCTTCTCTCCTCACACTGTTCTTCCCTTCCCCACCCTCCTCACCGCCCTTCTCCTCTCTCCTTCCTCTCCACCTCTTCATTCTCCACGCTTTCTCACCTCCCCAGGCCCTATTCCCCCACCCCCTCCTTTAGTATTACCGTCAGCGAAGCGACAGGTGGTATTTGCGAGTGTATTAATACCATGGTATAAAATAAAAAATAAAAATTGATGGGGGGGGGGGGGGAACAATTCCACAGGATGAAAGCAGTAAGTCAGTAGATCAATTAATCAATGGAAAACACCAGTTTAAAATTCATCGACAGGTAGTCGAGAGGTTTCTTAAATAACCCATGTAGAATATCGCGAGAGAAAATATTGCTCAAGTTTGAATGAGAATTGTTCAAAGACGGAGATTTTTTAATACAATCTGGCAATTCATTCCATAGTTTAGGACAGAGGAACGATATTATGTTGAAAAGCAAGGGTTTTGTGTTTCAGAAAATGTACATCCATATCTGTTATATTGTAATGTGGGACATTATCATTAAAATATTCTCCACTGGGGGGGGGGGAGGGGTGGGGGGGTTGGTCACTCTCACACCACAGAAAATTTTGTGTCAATCGGACAAAGTGGTGTCTAAGACCAAAAAAAAATTAATAGTAATAAAGCAAAAAAAGGCCAAAAATGGATCGAAGAATAGCAACAATAATAACATAATAATAATAATAATAATAAAAATTATTTAAAGGAAATTATTAATTTGTCTTCTCCATATTATAATAAAGCTTTGTTGAAAATTGATGACAAAGCTCAAATGGTAAAAAAGTTACGGCCCAGACTGACACACAGACACAGACACACAGAAGTGATTACAATCCCGTCTTCACTGCTTGGGGGACAGGCTAATAAATAAATAAATAAACGTCAGAGTACAAAGGGTCAAGCCAATGGCATTGTTTCACAAGTCATTTTGTTCAAGGCAAAGAGCAAAAAAATATTCCTTTCGGTAAAGTTCTCACCCTGAATGTTGCCTTGGGGGATGAGGATCACACAGCGGAACCAGCGTCCTGATAGTGAAAGTTGAGGACCGAGTCATCACTTGTGTACTTTTTCACAAGCATTCATCACCTCACGCGAAAACATTTCGGGAGAAAAAACATAATCAAGTTGAAGTAAAGTAAAATGAATGAAGAAAATATAAAGCAACAGTGACATGAAGCTCCTCTTCCACCCATGTACATTCTCAAAGGCCCAATGTAGCTACGGTAGTGGCCAGTATTCAGGATTTGGATTCTCATCTGGTCGTACATGGTGTCAATTCCATTCTTCAGTGTTAACTCTACTTCATTCCTTGAAGGCACACTGGACATGTGTAGAAAATTGTGACAATCAAAAAAGCAGCAATGCCCACAAATCTCCCCAACAAAATTAAAATTAAGAGTAGAACAGGATATTGAAAGGAATGAGGCACAATGCAGGGGAGGAATGGGGGAGGGTTTGTCACTGCTATTCCATTTACGATGCGATGTTTTAATCGTATTTTTTGCGGAATGGGTAGTGTGCCGACCTGTCGAGAGAACATGGCAAGAAAGCGGCAAGCATTACTGCTGGCACCATGTCATCCCAAGCAAAAAGCCGACACAAGCGAGCACAGGATGTGGACATAAATCAGGAGGCAGAGCCATGGGTTGAGACAGAGAGAGCTGAGCAAAACCTTGGGAAGGAACGTGGAAGTGGAAAAAAAATTGTGCTACTTTATTAAAAGATATTGTGCACAACTGCAGACATCAACAATGCAATAGTTAAAAGTTCCAATATACATCTGATAAATAGCATGAGTGCATCAACAAAACACGGATCCAAACACCAAACACATCCACAGCCTTTTCTCCAAACTGCTTTTGTGAGGCACTCATCATCAGGAGGGACCAATAGTTGTGAGGCAGTTAGTTTGCACAGCTCAGCAAATGAAGCAATCTTAAAGAGGACCCAAACTGTCATATATATATATATAATATATAATATATATATATATATATATATATATATATATATATATTAATATGTATGTTCAATATTATATATATATCCATTGAGCATATCTCTGTACGGAGCATTGGTGCTGCCTGAGCAGTCTCCTTGGCTATCGACACAATCCTGGACAGGTCGCCACTCCGACACAGTACACCAGCATGCTGGCACTCATTGTGCCGACCTCAGAAGGATGCAGGCAGAGTCAACCGCACCTGCGTGTTCATTCAACAGCAAGTGGGATTTGAACTCGGGATCCTCGGACCCCAAGCACACCACTCTAACCTTTAAGCCAACACCAGGCATATATATGTATACGTATATATATATATATATATATATATATATATTAATTTCATATTATATATACAGTACATACAGGTAGTCGTCAGACTTATGACCTATGCGACTTACGACTGTTCGACTTTACGACCACTTTAACAACCACGACCACTTTACGACTTTTACGACAGAATGCTCCGCATCTCCGCCCACTCAGACGGCTCAGTTTCCGCCCCAGTGCCGCATTGCTTACTAGCGTGTACCGCCCACCCAAATATTGAACGCTCGCAAGGATTGAACGGATGGCACATGATGTTTTTCGTCCGTATCGTGACATTTACGAGGAGAAAAAGAAACAAACCATTCAGAACAAGCTCACCATGTTGAAGAAAAAAAACAACTCGGCTACCCGAGCGCTGCCCTAGCTGATAACATCGACGATCCACAGCCAAGCACGAGTGACCAATAACATGTTTTGTATTTTTTGTATGTTTTTGCAAATACAGTATTAAACGAATTGTACTGTAGTGTGCAGTGTTGACTTGAACAAAGAATGTTAATAAAATATGACTTACAGATGATTATTATATCATTATACAGTATAATATACATACGGTAATTTTGCATAGGCCTATACAGTAAATCGGCCTGTACACTATAAATAGGCTGTACACAAAAATAAAGCTAAAAATAAAGGTTGGCTGACTTACGACCAAATCGACTTACGACCGATCGGTCGGAACAGATCGTGGTCGTAAGTCGACGACTACCTGTATATGTATATACATAGATATACACATATATATATATATATATATATACATATTATATATGTTTATATATATATATATAATATATATATATATATGAGTCGAAATTCGCTAATGCATGACAAAAGCTGACAGCCGGTCAGAAAAATCATATTCAAATAATTCGCTCAATTCGTCACTTCTGGAATTTTTGATACCACATTTTTTGGGTTTCACTCATTATAAACGCTTCAGTCACTGGAAAACGAAGAAAATATAGAATGTTTGCCAAAAAAGTGGGTAACGTGCGTCAGGTTTGACCAAAATATGAGGATAAAATGCCGTTTTTCACATAATAGCAGAGATATCACGGCCATTCGGGGTTTCATCGGAAAACAATGACGTTTTGTTGTGCAGTGCCACTAGGCACACGTCTATAGCGTCATCACTTCTGTTGTACCTCGTTCACGTGACCTGCAGACCACTTTTCACGTGCGTAAGAAATTGACAGACCTGCATCATCAGTTTTCGTCGGCATGTTTGCACGATCGGCCATCAATAGAGGCGATTCATGCAGATCGCTATACTACAATTACGATGTAATACATATAATTGATATCTTTATTGCAATGCAGCTAAATAGTAAAGCTTTCATCATTTTATGCTCCCCGTGAAACTTTGACGGACACATTACGCACGTGAACCGAGGAAACATCGCTCCGTATGAGCAATTCGTCGATCTTTCCGGCGGAAACGTGTTGTCAGAACAAAGGATTCTGAACATATTCTCTGGGGAAAGGCGATTAATATTCCAATAGACATATGAGAGTACGGCTGACTAGGGTATGCAAATGCGTTCTACGTGGACGTCACAAAACTAGTGCATCGGAATCAACGTTTTTCGGAAAAGATATGTAAAATCGGGACAAACGATGAATTTCGATGCCGCGCACTTGTATTACGGACGTGTCTACGAGTATGTAAGTGGAGAGAACAACGTAATTTGATACACTGCCGATATTTGCAGGTTTTCCCACTTACAAAGCACGTAGAGGTCTGTAATTTTTATCATAGGTACACTTCAACTTGAAAGACGGAATCTAAAAACAAAATCCTGAAATCAACATTGTATGATTTTTTAATAATTAATTTGCATTTTATTGCATGAAATAAGTATTTGATACATCAGAAAAACGAACTTAATATTGGTACAAGAAACCTTTGTTTGCAATTACAGAAGATAGACGTGTTCCTATAGTTCTTAACCAGGTTTGCACAGACTGCAGCAGGGATTTTGGCCCCTCCTCCATACAGATCTTCTCCAGATCCTTCAGGTTTCGGCTGTGTCGCTGGGCAACACAGACTTTCAGCTCCCTCCAAGATTTTCTATTGGGTTCAGGTCTGGAGACTGGCTAGGCCACTCCAGGACCTTGAGATGCTTCTTACGGAGCCACTCCTTGTTGCCCTGGCTGTGTGTTTCGGGTCGTTGTCATGCTGGACACCCAGCCACGCCCCATCTTCAATTGCTCTTGTTGAGCGAAGAGGTTGTTGGCCAATCTCGCGATACATGCCCCATCATCCTCCCCTCAATACGGTGCAGTCGTACCTGTTCCCTTTGCAGAAAAGATCCCGCAAAGAATGATGTTTTCCACCTCATGCTTCCGGTTGGGATGGTGTTCTTGGGGTTGTACTCATCCTTCTTCTTCCTCAAACACGGCGAGTTGGAGTTTAAACCAAAAAGCTCTATTTTGGTCTCATCAGACTACATGACCTTCTCCCATTCCTCCTCTGGATCATCAAGATGGTCATTGGCAAACTTCAGACGGGCCTAGAATGCGCTGGCTTGAGCAGAGGGACTTGCTGCGCTGCAGATTTTAATCCATGACGGCGTAGTGTGTTACTTATGGTTTTACTTCGATACTGTGGTCCCAGCTCTCTTCAGGTCATTGACCAGTCCTGCCATGTAGTTCTGGACTGATCCCTCACCTTTCTCATGATCATTGAGGCCACGAGGTGAGATCTTGCATGTAGCCCAGACCGAGGGGATTGACTGTTATCTTGAACTTCTTCCATTTTCAATAATTGCGGCGAACAGTTGTTGCTTCTCACCAAGCTGCTTGCCTATTGTCCTGTAGCCCATCACCGCTGTGCAAGTCTAAATTTTGTCCCTCATGTCCTTAGACAGCTCTCTGGTCTTGCCATTTGTTGGAGAGGTTGGAGTACTGATTGAGTGTGACAGCTGTCTTTTATATGGCAGATACGAGTTCAAACAGGTGGCAGTTAATACAGTAAATGCAGTGGAGAATGGAGACGGTTCTTAAGACAAAATAACAGGTCTGTGCAGAGCGGAATTCTTACTGTTTGGAGGTTGATCAATACTTATTTTCATATGCAATAAAATGCAAAAATTAAATTTATTTAAAAAATCATCACAATGTGATTTTCAGGATTTTTGTTTTAGATTCGCGTCTTTCACAGTTGAAGTGTACCTATGATAAAAATTACAACTCTATGCTTTGGTAGTGGGAAACCTGCAAAATCGGCCATGTGTATAAATACTTGATTCTCCCGTAACTCCGTATGGATGAATATTCACCTGGCAAGGTATAAAAGACTATACTACCGAATTCATAGATGAGCATTAGCAATTTGACTATATATATATATATTATATATGCATATATTATATTATATATTATTATATCGAACATATATATTAGAATATATATATATATATATAATACATTATATACGAGATCCTTTCTTATTTCTTTCAGTAGTAGCTTTTTGCTTCGAGGCAGGTAGAGTAGTCGCTCAGCAGGACCTCGAGGTCCTGGTTGGCTTGGGGTAGGGTGAGGCCTTCAGAAGCTTTTTGCTTTGCTGGCTCAGTGAGCTTCGGCTGCCCGGCCTGGCTCGGGAGAGGCTCTTTGCTTTGGTGCGTTTCAGTGGGCCTTCGGCTTCTGTTTTGGCTCGGGGAGAGCTTATTTGCTTCCGAGCTGCTTTGTTGGAAGAGAGTTGAGCTGGTCGCTTGGCTTGAGCTGCGAATGTCGGCTTTTCTTCTTCTTGGTTGTGGAGCTTCTTTTTCTCCGTTTGGTTCCGGCTTGGTCGACTCATCGCCTCTCTGGAGGTGGTTTCGCTCGGAAGCAACCAAACGCATCGACGGAAGGATCGGCGCCTCGTCTCATCAGCCGCGTTGAGAAGAGAGGTGACGATTTGTGAGCAGCAATAATGGTGTTATGCCAGGGAAAGAGCACATGATGGCCGATGTTTGTTTGAGAATGTTGATGGGAGAAGTATAGGAGGCCAGAAGGAGTTGCATGTGTGTTGTGGATTTAGAGAAAGCTTAATGATAGGGTGCCAAGAGAGGAGTTGTGGCATTGTATGAGGAAGTCAGGGAGTGGTGGCGAAGTATTGAGGATCGTGCAGGATATGTAATGAGGACAGATTGACAGCGGTGAGGTGGTCGGTAGGAATGACGACCGGTTAAGGTAAAAGTGCAGATTGCACACGGATCGACTCTGAAGCCTTTCCTGTTTGCAATGGTGATGAGGACAGGTTGAAGGACGAGATCAGACTGGGTCCATTGATATGATGTGC
>CM068965.1:10639110-10649947 GCA_035128595.1 Eptatretus atami
CACAAATAATGGTGTGTACGAATCTGATTTGTAAGCAGTATCAAATAGCTTTACATGACCACAAATCCTGCTGACAAAGAAACCTAACATGCGATTATCCAGTTCACACATGTGGTATACGCACACTACACAAGATACCAAAATTCAACTATTTCTCTCTTATCGCAGATTTTACTCCCGTGTAACACAAGAATCATGGATACTTGCAAGAAAAAAAAACTGAAATTAACCATCCTGACCATGTTGACAAACCACAAAACAAGAGAACTATTGTTCAAACGATATTAGAGCCAAATGCGACAGAGAAAGTGAAAAGTATGAGTCAATGAAAAGACGTGACCAGACGAAGACAGCAGCCAGAGGCAAAGGTGAGGAGGACCGCTGCAGCTGGACGATAATCAGAGAAAAGAAAAGAAGAGAGATGAGAGTATACAACAAAAGAAGAAAAACAGGCATTGACTCGGGAACAGCTGGATTCGCCATTAAGTCGGGACGATCCATTGCTGCGAAAGAACGCAGGAGAAAGCAACTGGAGCGAGAAAGAAGAGGAAGAAAGACGGAATCGAAAGAGAAGGAAGGCCTAATGAGTCTGAAGAAGAAGTTGGCGGTGCGCATACACAGAATTGAAGACTGAGGGTACAACTAAAAATAATAATTCAATTTACATGTGATTTGTTCATGTTGTTTGTTGGTGTTAATGACTAGTGTCCGTATACCGATAAATTCGGATTTTGACAGGCACACTTTGGAACGCTGTAATTTTGGCATCAAGTATCCTTATCAAACATTTCAAAGGGTGCCATAAAGGAAATCATGTGTACTGTTGATAAAAAGCAACAAACTCAACCATAACTCAAACTAATAATTTGACAAAATTGCACCATCGATGCACACCCTGATCTTGGAAGACCCGTAAAGTTTATCATCGAAATATTATTTCGGTTTTGAGGATCAGATATTGTCCAGACGAAATAAGTGTCAAAATCTCTTGTGAAATCTGATGATTTAAAGAAATAATGAGTCTCAAATCTAAGCTGGCCTCCAAAGCCAGTTGCCGACTGGGCATCCTCCGTCATGCAAAGTCCTTCCTTGGCACACCTGAGCTCCTGACCACATACAAAGCTTTCGTCTGCAGCCTGATGGAGTACTGCGCTCTCCCCGCTGGGCTGGTGCTCCCGCCTCTCACCTTTCTCGGCTTCACGCTGTGGAAACCAAGGCATTTAGGATCATTGGTATTTCTCGCGATGAGGATGGTGGTCACTCTCACCGTGGGTAGGATGGTGGTCTTTCTGTCTTCTACTGGCTCCTCTCTGGAAACGATCCCCCACCACACTGTCTGAGAAACGTCCCCCAACCCCCACCAACACATACTTCTGCAGGGCGCTCAAGGTCCGCCAGCAACCCCCGACTGGTAAAACTACCAAAATCAAGAATCACTGCTCACCTTCACTCTTTCGTTCCTCTTTCATCCCACCTTTGGAACAAACTCCCACACTCTCTTCAATCCCACTCTTCCCCTCAGAACTTCAAAACAACTGTTCACCACCATCTCTTCTTTTCCCAACCCAAAACCACGATCTTTTCTACCCCCGCTAATCCACCTCCTTCAAATTACCAACTTTCCTTCCTGAAAGTCCCTGTTGTGTCAGGACCTGAAAGTCCCTGTGGTGTCCATCTTGTTTACGTAGCCCACCCCATCGCTCTCCCTTCCACAGGTCTCCTCAGGTCTCTGTTCCCCACTGTTTTTTCCTTCCTATTCCCACCCATCTTGTCTCCTGCTCCCATTGTTATATGTTCTGTGTGTTCGCTCTCATACGGACCTCGACAGTGTATACAAAAAGAAAAGAAAAGCCGATATACCTATTCACTTCAAGCAAGGAAGGCTATGTTCCCTCCTCCATATGTACACAAGAAAATGTGAAATTTCCAAGGCAGGAAACTTATCTTTTTCAACTGTTTGGAGAATTATATCGAGTGAACAAAAAATTTAGGAACGTGCCAAAATTAACGAGCTTCATAGAGCTATATGATTGAATGCATTCACTGCTTGACCTCGTGCTCCGTCCCCCAGAATGACTGCCTATCCATAGCGTCTGCCAGATCTGTGTCTACATTTTCGGAGATTGGCGAGGTGCTTGACAGAGAATCAAAGCAAATCTGGTAAAAACAGACATTATAAAAAAAAGTTATAACGTTTGCGTGGACCCCAATTCGATGTACCACGTGACACGTGCACAGCCGAGCAGGAAAAATGATAAATTTCATGGGCGATTGAACTTTGTGATATCTCCAGGGTTGTTCTGCATGATGCAGCAACGCCATTGGGAATAAAGTAATTTTATTTCATTAATTAATGATATTTCATGAACCGCAGTGCATGCGGTGAAGACCGGCTTCAAATTTAAAGGGATCCTTTATGGTTTGCAGAGACAGCTTGGCCAACCGTTTCTGATCAACTGTTGAATTGGAGTACTTGTAGGAGTGCTTAAGCCACTTGCCGAGCACCCATTTTTGAGAATGGCACCGCGCTGTGTCCTTCTGAGCGCATCATTTACTCACTGCGGATGCTTTTGCCGCTCCGTCACCACTGATCGAGTGGTTCGTGCTCCTCCACCTGATCGAGTGTTCGTGCTCCGTCACCCTTATCGAGTGGTTCGTGCTCCGTCACCCTTATCGAGGTGGTCGTTCTGCTCCGTCACCCTTATCGAGTGGTTCGTGCTCCGTCACCCTTATCGAGTGGTTCGTGCTCTGTCACCCTGAGCCAGTGGTTTGCGCTCCGTCACCCTGATCGAGTGGTTCGTGCTCCGTCACCCTGATCGAGTGGTGCGTGCTCCGTCACCCTGATCGAGTGGTTCGTGCTCCGTCACCCTGAGCCAGTGGTTCGTGCTCCGTCACCCTGAGCCAGTGGTTCGCGTTCCGTCACCCTGAGCCAGTGGTACGCGCTCCGTCACCCTGAGCCAGTGGTTCGTGCTCCGTCACCCTGAGCCAGTGGTTCGTGCTCCGTCACCCTGAGCCAGTGGTTCGCGCCCCGTCACCCTGAGCCATGGTTCGTGCTCCGTCACCTGATCGAGTGGTTCGTGCTCCGTCACCCTGATCGAGTGGTCGTGCTCCGTCACCCTGATCGAGTGGATCGTTCTCCGTCACCCTGAGCCAGTGGTTCGTGCTCCGTCACCTGAGCCAGTGGTTCGCGCTCCGTCACCCTGAGCCAGTGGTACGCGCTACGTCACCCTGAGCCAGTCGTTTGCGCTCCGTCACCCTGAGCCAGTGGTTCATGCTCCGTCGCCCTGAGCGAGTGGTTCGTTCTGTCACCCTGAGCCAGTGTTTGTGCTCCGTCACCCTGAGCCAATGGTACGTGCTCCGTCACCTGAGCCAGTGGTTCGCGCTCCGTCACCCTGATCGAGTGGTTCGTGCTCCGTCACCCTGAGCCAGTGGTTCCTGCACCATCGCCCTGAGCGAGTGGTTCATTCTCTGTCACCCTGAGCCAGTGTTCATGCTCTGTCACTCTGAGCCAGTGGATTGTGCTCCGTCACCCTGAGCCAGTGGTTCGTGCTCCTTCACCCTGAGCCAGTGGTTCGCGCTCCGTCACCCTGAGCCAGTGGTTGGCGCTCCGTCACCCTGAGCAGTGGTTCACGCTCCGTCACCCTGAGCCAGTGGTTCGCGCTCCGTCACCCCGAGCCAGTGGTTCGCGCTCCGTCACCCTGAGCCAGTGGTTCTCGCTCCGTCACCCTGAGCCAGTGGTTGCGCTCCGTCACCCTGAGCCAGGGGTTCGCGCTCCGTCACCCTGAGACAGTGGTTCGCGCTCCGTCGACGAGAGACAGTGGTTCGCTCCGTCACCCTGAGACAGTGGTTCGCACTCCGTCACCCTGAGCCAGTGGTTCGCGCTCAATCACCCTGAGACAGTGGTTCGCGCTCCGTCACCCTGAGCCAGTGGTTCGCGCTCCGTCACTCTGAGCCAGTGGTTCGCGCTCCGTCACCCTGAGCCAGTGGTTCGCGCTCCGTCACCCTGAGCCAGTCGTTCGTGCTCCGTCACCCTGAGCTAGTGGTTCGCGTTCCGTCACCCTGATCGAGTGGTTCGTGCTCCGTCACCCTGATCGAGTGGTGCGTGCTCCGTCACCCTTATCGAGTGGTTCGCGCTCCGTCACCCTGAGCAGTGGTTCGCCTCCGTCACCCTGAGCCGAGGTTCGCGCTCCGTCACCCTAGCAGTCGTTCTGCTCTGTCACCCTGAGCCAGTGGTTTGCGCTCCGTCACCCTGATCGAGTGGTTCGTGCTCCGTCACCCTGATCGAGTGTGCGTGCTCCGTCACCCTGATCGAGTGGTTCGTGCTCCATCACCCTGAGCCAGTGGTTCGTGCTCCGTCACCCTGAGCCAGTGGTTCGCGTTCCGTCACCCTGAGCCAGTGGTACGCGCTCCGTCACCCTGAGCCAGTGGTTCGTGCTCCGTCACCTGAGCCAGTGGTTCGTGCCCCGTCACCCTGAGCCAGTGGTTCGTGCTCCATCACCCTGATCGAGTGGTTCGTGCTCCGTCACCCTGATCGAGTGGTGCGTGCTCCGTCACCCTGATCGAGTGGTTCGTGCTCAGTCACCCTGATCGAGTGGATCGTTCTCCATCACCCTGAGCCAGTGGTTCGTGCTCCGTCACCCTGAGCCAGTGGTTCGCGCTCCGTCACCCTGAGCCAGTGGTACGCGCTCCGTCACCCTGAGCAGTGGTACGCGCTACGTCACCCTGAGCCAGTCGTTTGCGCTCCGTCACCCTGAGCCAGTGGTTCATGCTCCGTCGCCCTGAGCGAGTGGTTCGTTCTTCACCCTGAGCCAGTGGTTTGTGCTCCGTCACCCTGAGCCAATGGTACGTGCTCCGTCACCCTGAGCCAGTGGTTCGCGCTCCGTCACCCTGATCGAGTGGTTCGTGCTCCGTCACCCTGAGCCAGTGGTTCCTGCACCATCGCCCTGAGCGAGTGGTTCATTCTCTGTCACCCTGAGCCAGTGGTTCATGCTCTGTCACTCTGAGCCAGTGGTTGTGCTCCGTCACCCTGAGCCAGTGGTTCGTGCTCCTTCACCCTGAGCCAGTGGTTCGCGCTCCGTCACCCTGAGCCAGTGGTTGGCGCCCTCACCCTGAGCCAGTGGTTCACGCTCCGTCACCCTGAGCCAGTGGTTCGCGCTCCGTCACCCCGAGCCAGTGGTTCGCGCTCCGTCACCCTGAGCCAGTGGTTCTCGCTCCGTCACCCTGAGCCAGTGGTTTGCGCTCCGTCACCCTGAGCCAGGGGTTCGCGCTCCGTCACCCTGAGACAGTGGTTCGCGCTCCGTCGACGAGAGACAGTGGTTCGTGCTCCGTCACCCTGAGACAGTGGTTCGCACTCCGTCACCCTGAGCCAGTGGTTCACGCTCAATCACCCTGAGACAGTGGTTCGCGCTCCGTCACCCTGAGCCAGTGGTACGCGCTCCGTCACTCTGAGCCAGTGTTCGCGCTCCGTCACCCGAGCAGTGGTTCGCGCTCCGTCACCCTGAGCCAGTCGTTCCTGCTCCATCACCCTGAGCCAGTCGTTCATGCTCCGTCATTTCTGAGCGAGTTTTTGTGAAATAACACCAAATTTCAGAGCCATTTGCCGTATTAACGTGTTTTCTCAATTGCCAAGCCAATTTTTTCTTTCACACCGTCACACGCAGCTGTTTATAAAGAATAATGTTTGTGAACATATCCCTGAACATGTATATAAATGTAATGCTGTTTTTCGGTGAAAGTGACTCAAGGTTTCTGGGTTGTGTACAGTAAGGACTGAGGTCGGTATTCACACTGACTCCAACCTGGCAATTCCTGAAATATTCCATCAGAGATGGGGAATCCCCCGCCATTGAATGAAAAAGGTCATACATATTCCAGATAATGAGGGAGGTGAATTGAAACAAGACACCATTTGGTCATCATCTCGAAAAAGTTCCCCAGGGGTAAGGAACGTAGTAACCAAAAATAATTGAAATCAGATAAGCGGTTTTCCATTTATTACAAAAAACATTTTTTTCAAGATGGCCGCCCCAGTCGGCCATCTTGGATCCGGCCAGCCCAAAATCAATAGGGATCTTCCTTTTCAGGTGGTACAGTGTGTGACCCAAATTTCAAATCGATATGGCGAACAGTTTATGAGTTATCGCACTCACAGCTATAAATGTTGACGCCCGGACGGACGGACGCGACAGCGGACGACCTGGGTGACAACAATATCCCCCTTCCGCCACGCGGCGGGGGATAAAAATTACCGATATCGGCCAAGCGTGTGTGTGTGTGTGTGTGTGGTGTGTGTGTGTGTGTGCGTGTGTGTGTGTGTGTTATTCATGAAGCATAACATATTTCTCTCTGCTAACTCCTGTACTCTATCTCTATCTCACCTACTCCCTCCAAATACAGTGCAGCACCTTCCTCCCAAATATCCTCTCTCACTCTCCCCTGTCTCTGTCTGTCTATGGACATATCCAGATGGTGGTTACGTCTGGACGGTGTTTGTTTCCAGACGTGTCCGGGCAGGGTTTGTCTCCGGACACATCTGGGCGGTGTTTGTCTCCGGACAGCTTGGTTCCGGACGCGTCCTGGCGTACTTATGTTTCGACGGGAGTTTGTCTCCGGACCGTGTTTCTGGCATGACCGGTAGAAAATGGATTTTAGACATTATTTTGTTTCCATCTTCACTGTTATTCTATGTAGAATCATTTTGATGAACGGTATGAATTGTAATTAACGCTCCACCACACGTCTGTCTTCCCTTCCTCTACCTCACACTGTCTTCCCTTCCCCACCCCTCTCACCGCCCTTTCCTCCTCTCTCCTTTCCCCTCCACCTCTTCATTCTCCACGCTTTCTCCCCCAGGCCCCTCATTTCCCCCACCCCCTCCTTTAGTATTACCGTCAGCGAAGCGACAGGTGGTATTTGCGAGTGTATTAATAAACCATGGTATAAAAATAAAAAATAAAAATTGATGGGGGGGAACAATTCCACAGGATGAAAGAGTAAATCAGTAGATCAATTAATCAATGGAAAACACCAGTTATAAAATTCAATCGACAGGTAGTCGAGAGGTTTCTTAAATAACCCATGTAGAATATCGCGAGAGAAAATATTGCTCAAGTTTGAATGAGAAATTGTTCAAAGACGGAGATTTTTTAATACAATCTGGCAATTCATTCCATAGTTTAGGACCAGAGAAACGACTATTATGTTGAAAAGCAAGGTTTTGTGTTTCAGAAAATGTACATCCATATCTGTTATATTGTAATGTGGGACATTATCATTAAAATATTCTCCACTGGGGGGGGGAGGGGGGTGGGGGGGGTTGGGTCACTCCTACCAGAAAAATTTGTGTCAATCGGACAAGTGGTTGCTAAGACCAAAAAAAATTAATAGTAATAAAGCAAAAAAAGGCCAAAAATGGATCGAAGAATAGCAACAATAATAACAGTAATAATAATAATAAATAATAAAAATTATTTAAAGGAAATTATTAATTTGTCTTCTCCATATTATATAAAGCTTTGTTGAAAATTTGATGACAAAAGCTCAAATGTAAAGTTACGGCCCAGACTGACACACAGACACAGACACACAGAAGTGATTACAAAATCCCGTCTTCCACTGCTTGGGGGACAGGCTAATAAATAAATAAATAAAACGTCAGAGTACAAAGGGTCAGAGCCAATGGCATTGTTTCACAAGTCAATTTTGTTCAAGGCAAAGAGCAAAAAATAATTCCTTTCGGTAAAGTTCTCACCCTGAATGTTGCCTTGGGGGATGAGGATCACACAGCGGAACCACGTCCTGATAGTGAAAGTCTGAGGACCGAGATCATCACTTGGTGTACTTTTCAACAAAGCATTCATCACCTCACTGCGAAAACATTTCGGGAGAAAAAACATAATCAAGTTGAAGTAAGTAAAATGAATGAAGAAAATATAAAGCAACAGTGACATGAAGCTCCTCTTTCCACCCATGTAACATTCTCAAAGGCCCAATGTAGCTACGGTAGTGGCCTAGTATTCAGGATTTGGATTCTCATCTGGTCAGTACATGGTGTCAATTCCATTCTTCAGTGTTAACTCTTACTTCATTCCTTGAAGGCACACTGGACATGTGTAGAAAATTGTGACAAATCAAAAAAGCAGCAATGCCCACAAATCTCCCCCAACAAAATTAAAATTAAGAGTAGAACAGGATATTGAAAGGAATGAGGCACAATGCAGGGGAGGAATGGGGGAGGGTTTGTCCACTGCTATCTTCCATTTACGATGCGATGTTTTAATCGTATTTTTTGCCGGAATGGGTAGTGTGCCGACCTGTCGAGAAGAACATGGCACAGAAAGCGGCAAGCAGTTACTGCTGGCACCATGTCATCCCAAGCAAAAAGCCGACACAACGCGAGCACAGGATGTGGACATAAATCAGGGGGCAGAGCCATGGGTTGAGACAGAGAGAGCTGAGCAAAACCTTGGGAAGGAACGTGGAAAGTGGAAAAAAGGAATTGTGTACTTTATTAAAAGATATTGTGCACAACTGCAGACATCAACAATGCAATAGTTAAAAGTTCCATATACATCTGATAAATAGCATGAGTGCATCAACAAAACACGGATCCAAAACACCAAAACACATCCACAGCCTTTTCTCCAAACTGCTTTTGTGAGGCACTCATCATCAGGAGGGACCAATAGTTGTGAGGCAGTTAGTTTGCACAGCTCAGCAAATGAAGCAATCATATAAAGAGGACCCAAACTGTCATATATATATATATACATATATAATTATATATATATATATACATATATAATTATATATATATATATATGTATATGTATGTTTACATATATATATATATATCCATTGAGATCATACTCTGTACGGAGCATTGGTGCTGCCTGAGCAGTCTCCTTGGCTATCGGACACAATCCTGGACAGGTCGCCACTCCGACACAGTACACCAGCATGCTGGCACTCATTTTGCCGACCTCAGAAGGATGGCAGGCAGAGTCAACCCCACCTGGTGTTCATTCAACAGCAAGTGGGATTTGAACTCGGGATCCTCGGACCCCAAGCACACCACTCTAACCTTTAAGCCAACACCAGGCATATATATGTATACGTATATATATATATAGTTATATATATATACAGTACATACAGGTAGTCGTCGACTTATGACCTATGCGACTTACGACTGTTCGACTTTACGACCACTTTACAACCACGACCACTTTACGACTTTACGACCAGAATGCTCCGCATCTCCGCCCACTCAGACTGCTCAGTTTCCGCCCCAGTGCCCGCCATTGCTACTAGCGTGTTACCGCCCACCCAAATATTGAACGCTCTGCAAGGATTGAACGGATGGCACACGATGTTTTTCGTCCGTATCGTGACATTTACGAGGAGAAAAATAAACAAACCATTCAGACAAAGCTCACCATGTTGAAGAAAAAAAACAACTCCGGCTACCCCGAGCGCTGCCCTAGCTGATAACATCGACGATCCACAGCCAAGCACGAGTGACCAATAACATGTTTTGTATTTTTTGTATGTTTTTGCAAATACAGTATTAAACGAATTGTACTGTAGTGGTGCAGTGTTTGACTTGAACAAAGAAATGTTAATAAAATATGACTTACAGATGATTATTATATCATTATACAGTATAATATACATACGGTAATTTTTGCATAGGCCTATACAGTACATCGGCCTGTACACTATAAATAGGCCTGTACACAAAAAATAAAGCTAAAAATAAAGGTTGGCTGACTTACGACCAAATCGACTTACGACCGATCGGTCGGAACAGATCGTGGTCGTAAGTCGACGACTACCTGTATATGTATATACATAGATATACACATATATATATATATACATACATATATATACATACATACATATATATTATATATATATGAGTCTAAATTCGCTAATGCATGACAAAAGCGTGACAGCCGGTCAGAAAAATCATATTCAAATAATTCGCTCAATCGTCACTTCTGGAATCATTTGATACCACATTTTTGGGTTTCACTCATTATAAACGCTTCCAGTCACTGGAAAACGAAGAAAATATAGAATGTTTGCCAAAAAGTGGGGTTAACGTGCGTCAGGTTTGACCAAAATATGAGGGATAAAATGCCGTTTTTCACATAATAGCAGAGATATCACGGCCATTACGGGGTTCTTCATCGGAAAACAATGACGTGTTGTTTGTGCAGTGCCACTAGGCACACGTCTATAGCGTCATCACTTCTGTTGTACCTCGTTCACGTGACCTGCAGACCACTTTCACGTGCGTAAGAAATTGACAGACCTGCATCATCAGTTTCGTCGGCATTGTTTTGCACGATCGGCCATCAATAGAGGCGATTCATGCAGATCGGTATACTTACAATTACGATGTAATACATAAATTGATATCTTTATTGCAATGCAGCTAAATAGTAAAGCTTATCATCATTTATGCTCCCCGTGAAACTTTGACGGACACACATTACGCACGTGAACCGAGGAAACATCGCTCCGTATGAGCAATTCGTCGATCTTTCCGGTGAAACGTGTTGCAGAACAAAGGATTCTGAACATATTCTCTGGGGGAAAGGCGATTAATATTCCAATAGACGTATGAGAGTACGGCTACTAGGGGTATGCAAATGCGTTCTACGTGGACGTCACAAACTAGTGCATCGGAATCAACGTTTTTCGGAACAAGATATGTAAAATCGGACAAACGATGAATTTCGATGCCGCGCACTTTATTACGGGACGTGTTCCTACGATAGTAACTACGTAGTGGGAATAGAATTTCCAACTGGGCAAAGGTATCCAA
>CM068965.1:10651077-10661254 GCA_035128595.1 Eptatretus atami
TTTTTCCTTGGGGTTTTTGTGTGAATGTCTGTGGGTGGCGCCTGTCTAACGAAGTAGTATTGTTTGAAGTGTTGCCGTATGTCGGTCTTTAGTCGGAATATCTCTTCTGTTTTATTGTTATTACTGTGATTGTGTATACGTGCCTTTCATACTTGCCTTGTATTATTATTGTGATTGAATACTGCCTTCGTTGTCTGAGTGTGTGTATTAAATGTGTTTGTTCAATTGTTCCGCTTTCTTCGTCTCCTTCTTTTTATTGACTCTCCATCCTACGTAAAGGATTGGCAGTCGGTTTAGACACCCAATAAATAATCCTCCTCGATCCGATAACACCCTCGGTTATCCTGTAGCACGAACGGCCGCTTAAGCGGTTCTGTCCTAGGCTACCCGGCGAGTACGATCGCCCGAACTACTCCGCGCAGTACTTAGGTAGGTTCGAGTTTGGCGAACAACCCATCCTGCGGGGTGGGCAATTGGCACGATCGTGGTGAGGTTATAACCCCCACCTGACTGGCTCGGGCGTAGTTCCCGGAGGGTCACGACTGAATGTCCGTCGGTGGCGAGCGGCGCTTTTGCAACCGCGGATCCCGCCGCGCGCGAATTCGCAACACTGGTGTCAGCGAGCGGGAAACAAACTCTCCCGTCTTCAACTAAATTCATGGGAACGGACCAGGGGTGCGCGAAGCGACCCCCCCGTTCCCTCCAAATTACGAGCTTTTTAAAATTAATCCCTTACGTGAAATAAGATGGCGTTTCAAGGCCTACCATTGACCTAGCCAAACATATCCGCCTCTCTATGACTCCCAAAAATGCCCTCACTATCTATTATTGTCCATATTATCACGATTAACATTCAAGTCAAACCACTGCCACCATCTGTCATAAACCTCCAGTAACATTCTTTCTCTTTTCGATTTCCTGTATCCTTTTGCAATGAGATGCCGAACCATGATTGGCTTACCTTTTCTTGACAGCTCCTTGCGGTAACAATAATACCTGAAAAAAGTCCAGTCCACTGGGTCTTCGCGTTTAGTTCCTCCATTCAAACACCCTGTGTCAACGCTTTCACAATATTTATTAGATTCACAAGAGGTTTAATCTTCATGTATATATGTCCATATATTTTCCAGACATTTACCAATAATTATATTGTACTGTTTGGCCTAGCACTTTACGTGGTGACCTGGATCCCAGAGCCCTGAGCTCAAGTTTCATTTACCACTAAACGAACCCCAGGGCTAACTTCAGCCTGTCATTCCTTTCAAGACTGGCAAGAAAATGAACATCAGTACACTGCGATAGGGGCACCGCATCAGCAGGCACAGTCATGCTCACCAGTGATGCAAACTAACAGCCCAAAGGCAGCGCACACCACAAAACATGATAATACATAGCTGCTTCCAAAACTTTCGATTTACAAATTTGCGATTTTCTCCCACCTCTGCAAGTCCGTGAGTGTACCAATTTTCTCAGCACCTCCTTCTACATCATCCCCCTTTTTGCTCGTGCAGCTCATTTTGTATGAGCCAAAACTAGCAAACTTTTTGGGTAACCACTTTGTTGTGGGCTGGGTATCAGCAGCAGCACGACCGCTTAGAGGAGCAGTAGAGCAGTTCCACCGACCGCACCCTTCTGTCCCATTCATAAGTTGGTCGCATCAGAGAGCAGTAAATAGCCCCACGCGTTACCCTTGTTACAAAACAATTGAAATTGTCCGATAAATCTCAAGAATTTCTTGGAGCAGGAAGTACAATGCACAGAGAGCCTTCCCAGTACGTGTGCCTTCTTATGATATGAAAAACGCAGTTTTAAACAATACAACCGTATGGTGACGTTCCAGAAGCCAACAAATTTCAGATTCAACGTAAACAAAAATGTTGGAATCCTGCCTGCCCGAAAACCAACCCCACGGGTTCACACCACCACCACAGAGCATGTGCCTCACCTGCACCACACATTGATCACCTGAACAAGGCCTGCTCACCACTGACCCAAACAATCCTGATGTTCCCAATTATTCCCAACTGCCACCTTGATGTCCTTTTGTTCCAGGACTCCCCTTGCGGGACCCGTACTCCAGCCTTGCCCTGAGGCCAATCATTGCCATCATGACCACTCGGGCCCGGAGGTCCGATAGGACCTGAACCGACCAAAAAAAACAGTTTCCACCACCTCCCGCTTCTCCAGCGGTCCCAGGACAAACCCAGTGGCTCCCTGGGCACCATCATGAAGCCCATAAGGAGCACAAAGGGCAAATCATAGAATATAAAAATAAATGGAAATTTATAACACAAGCACCCATACAGGTGCTGCTTAAGGACTGGCCCCACCAGAACCAACCCCCCCCCAAAAGGACCCCGTGGGTCTTTATTGATACTCCCCCCTCGGAGGAAGTGAGCCGGAGGTGAAAAGAAGCTTTCCCTTCGTGACCTTCCTGCCTCGTGCAATCCTGAGTTGATTCGGCTCGCGGTGGACTTGAACCTGCAAACTCGATGCCGCTGCAAAGCACAGGTAGTTGGTAGTGGTTTGATTGCAATTGGAAACTCCCCCACAGTGCTTGGCACGTATGCTCATCGAAAAGGGCGATGGTGGAAGAAAAGCCAGGAAAGGATGTCGTTGTTGTAGTTTTTGCTTCATATATGCTCAATATATTACTACCTTGACTAGCACACTTTTGCGACATAATCAAATATTTTCCTCTTTATTATAACACCTCTAAATACATTAGTAGGTCCACAAGCCATTACCTCACAGTATTTCTCAAGGTTCCACTCAAACACATGTTCCCCCATACGTTATTGGGTCCTGCCACAGTTGTAATTTGCCTTTGGCCCACCTCATCGCCTCTGGCAGCTAGTTACCCCAAAAGGGTTAAGATGTTTCCCCCTGCAATCATCCACATAGTGTACCAATAATACTCTGGCAGTTATGTCCAGTTATCGCGACCATCTTTCGATTACCAACATTTTACTCTAACAGTGAGTCAACCAACACTGCATAATCAGATATCATCCATTCATCCATTTGGACCACACTTCGGCACAGCATTGTGGTGCTGCCCAAAATAAATAAATAAAATAATTTTCCTCCTGTGCCCGGCTGAGTTGCGTATGTAATTATGCCCTCAGCCAAGTTGCGAATTTAATGCAATTCTTCATCCAAAACATGTCATGGTAATTGTTTTTTAAAGATCTGCCCCAAATTCTCAAATTATCTTTTACATGAGCCTAAGTAAAACTCGAACAGTATAACTGTAGCCTGGTGTTTAACTCAGTGTTGGGTTTAACTCACCTTCAGCCTCCCAGGTCGGTGATATGAGGAACCGTCCCAGTGCGTGCATTGCTGAGAGGGACACTGCATCATTTGCACTGCCACGTCCTTGTGGACGATTGATATAATCTGTCGCCACGTGCTTGCACACAAATTGACGATTTCGAGTTCTGACTTATCCATCAGTTGAATGTTCAAGTGCCGGCGATAACTGCCAACTCTTCGCCAAAAAAAAATAAAAAAAAACATCTGGGATCTTTTGCAGACATTTGCTCCAACAAGATGCACCCGCATTGTAGTTCGTTCTGCCCACGAAGAGGACTCGCAGGGCCTTGCGATCCAGGACTGACACACGGACACCACCCGCGCAACGCCACAGGGGGTGGAGGAGGGGGGGTAACATTTTGTGCTCCTGACATCAAGCGGCACAGTTATGCTCGATGCCACCAACACAGCAATTCGAGACAGCCATCGCATTGACCTCAAGCTCAAATCAGCGTTCTTATATCTCACCTGGGAGAGGCTTGCCTTGAATAACCACCACCTATCTCTCTCCTCGATGCGGTTACTCGTTTGATATCACACCAAAAAGGAATTTTTATTTTCAGCACAGAGATTTACCACCGGTGGTTTGCAAGTGCCTTTTGCAGGAACAATCGGGGCTGTAATTTGGAATTTGCTCAGGGACCAGTATACAAAATGTTCTTGTCTTTATGAAAAGACACTTGGGAGTTCCTAAAGTTCCATTAAACTGCTGCAAACGTTCGATAGACAACACAACCAAAGCCAGACAACGTCCCATTCGAGGCCGACATACGTTAATGTGGTGAGTATAGCATCTATATATTAATATGCAAATTGTCCACTCCATTTGCACATGTGTACTTGCAAACTTAAAGGCCAGGATTAACTGCTTCAAAAATTACACAGCACTCGTATTTTACCTGGCTGATATTAAGACGACCCAGATGTTGACCACTCGTGCTTCGTGGCCCCCCTCTCGCACACCGTTATACTTCGTACATTCAACCACAGAGCTGTACATTGATTGTTAAAACCGCAGCTCCTTCACAATAATGATGCAACCAAAACCGTGTTGATAATTATTCCGTGTTTCATTCAGTTTTTAAAAAGATATTTCTTTTCCAAAGCATCTTCCCCTCTTCAGTCAAACTCCATGCAACCCGACTTCCAAACAAAAGATCGCGCACAGATCGGCAAATCTCATACTTCACAGCAGGTGTTACTAAAACCAGTCTCGCTTAACCAGCTCTTATGGTCAATTTTCTGACAGATAGAGGCTCATATATAAGGACAACAGACATTTGCCTCCTCTGTCCCACTTTCGTACAAAAAAAAACATTGATCGCACCAGCAGAGATTAATGCTCCGTTGACAAGACCCGCACTGCACGTGGTCAAAGATCACGAGCCATGTTACCCCAAAAGCAATTCCATTTGGACTGAGTGTGCAGCTTACCTAAACATCTTTGTCCTATTCTTGTTATGTCATTATTTCATTCATGATAGCAGGAATTCTTTTGCCTGCTTGATGGGAGTTGACTAAAAAGTTGTATGGGTGGTCTGCCATTTGCCTTCCTAGCAGCAGAAGTCAGGCAAACATTAAAAATTCGATCCACCGATTTATCATTTCCACCAGCCACGGGACTCTGCACAGCATGTGCAGATTCGACACAGGCTTAGCCCCCACCTATGATCCTACAGGCAAAGCACACACATTCCTCCACACAGCGGGCACCATTCGCAACAATGGGGCCATCATTCCCTCCCACCTGCCATTTCCACCCAAGTATCGTTTCACGGCCGCCTGGCTTCCTCTGCTGTTCTTTATACACCTTGCTCAATTTCCAAATAATCACATCAGAACTAATCTCAATTTCCTGTTCTTTTCATGGAATGGTTTATACCGATTTGAATTACCACTCACTTCTGGTTCCTCCTCTTGCTTTGAACCGGGAACGCAGAGGCTGTGGCCAGCAGCCAAGATACCTTCCAGGTCGAATACAACCTCACGGATTAAGGGAAAACCCTCCGGTGGGTTACCTGATATTTCTCCATTGATTTGCCTCGTTTCCGTGCACTGCAGTTGCGGTGGGCAAGGTGTTTTCTCAATTATTCTTTTAATCTTAACACTTACAACTTTTCTTTTTTTTTCTCTTTTCCAACATTATTATTTGCCATGCTTCTTCCTTAACACATCTTTACAGGCTTCCAAGTCTGGTCTAGCTTATTCACTATATGCAATCTTAACCGAATGTTATTTTAGGAAGCACATGGGTTACTTCTATATTCATTTCATAGCGATGATTTTAATTGATCACATGACCTTGGTCCATTAAATTTCCGTTCAAGCTTTATTTTCGCACTTTTCTTGATCATTTCTAGGAGTATTCTTGGACTGGTCAGTGTTTTGCCTGGGGTGTCTCGGGTTGGGTTGGGTGTCTTTTCACACCTTTCCACGAACCCTCCACTCCCTTTGCACCCACTTTCCACGGTCCTCAATCTCTACAAGAAATACCTTGTCTCTTGGAGATTTCTCAGGTTACCCTCCAGGGTTTGTACCTTGCAAACCTCCCCTTTAACACTGTCTTCCAGGGATTTCTTAGATGAAGGCCTTGCTAGCGTCAACTTTCAACCCCTCCTTCAGACACTTAAAAACCCCCGGGTACCCCTCTTTGATGTGCATTAAAGCTCCACTCTTTTCCCGTTCTTTTAAGATAAGGACAGATAAACAAAGAGGCAGCAAATCTGTATGCCCTGGTGCGAGGAAAAGAGGCAGTTCTACCTTATCTTAAGCCCGGCCGGCTTCTGTCTCCTTTGTCTCCCACCAAGGCAGCAGTTCCCCCTCCCCCCCTGGTCTGTCTTAGTCCTGTCCATGACGCCAAATGATGAGATCAGTTCCACCGCTGACTGAAATTCTAGCGAATGTCCACACTTGATCATGATAGAAAGAGAAAGCTTTTATTCACATCAAAAGAGTAACATGACAGAAAGTGAGACAGAGACTACCTACAGTATCCCAGCTCAGTTAAACTCTCTCTCCCTCCTCTCAAGCAGTTTTGTTTACTTATATACCTTTTTCCTGCTCATCTGTTTTCATGATTTCCCCACTTTCATCAGTTTATATTTCCGTTTCTTAGACATCGTGTTACTTGAAAGCAACAACATCTCAGCACTGGTTCCTCCAGGCCTGCAAAGCATTATCATTTTTCACAAACATTGTGATCTGTACTGGTCAGCAGATATTTATTTTTTATCTTTATTCTATTGCAAGATGTACCCTTTTTGACCTGTTACCAAAACAGAATGTTGATTATATGATCGGGCTTGTCCAGCTAAAGCTCAAGAATGTTGCTTACAAGCCACAAGTGAAAGCCAATGGTTGGGCTGCGAGAGAGAGAGAGATAGCCTACTTGCTGATTACCAACAGTCAAAAAAAACGTAGCTTACTAGAGCATTTTAAATGCTTTGGCTTCCTCAATTAATGCACATTTCAAATTCTAAAGGTAATTCCTATAAAAATGGTGCTCTCTCTGGGAGCTGTTCAACAGCGCCACATACACACAGACCCGCTGGCGCCTCGCTCACTCACATGTACATTTACCACTCTTCAACTCACATTTCCATCGCTGAATTCTGCCATCCTTCTCACTAAATCCCCTCAACTAACTCGTGCTCCCACGTCGTCCCTTACGCTATAGCACGGTCCTTTTAAACCAACTTAAAACGGGTAGGGCCTTAAAGCTACGTGCCCACTGACACACTCACAGGTCTGTCAAACTGTCTCCAAATAATCCTCATAAATTTTCCCCTCCTAAGTCTGGCTACAATCCCTCAAACTAATCCCATTCCACGGGCCCCATGAGGACTTACCCCGTGCCCCATGAAGCCGGTTCTAGCTATCACTAACCCTTCCCCCTAGCTGTTCCATTCCTGCTGCCCAGCCAGGGGGGGTCTTTACCCATACCCGGGAATCCTGCTCACCCGAAGCGAGGCTTGCTTTTTTTGTTCACGCGCAGCACCAGCGCGGAACTCGCAACCTGCGCACCAGCGCGCAATTCACACGCGCACCTTTGGCGTGACGTCCATGGCAGCTGTTCGCGGTCCTCGTCCCTCTTGACGGCACCATCCGCAGGGATTCACCCTCGCTGCGGATTTCCAACCATACCCGCAGCCATGACGTCACCCGGCGCATATTAAAAAAAACAAAGGCTCGCGCCTGTCGAGGTGTTCCCCACGCAAAACACATTGTGCGCTGCCCGTTGGAAGCTTAACACAAGCTCGCGTGGAGAACCCGTCCGGTCCAAATCCGTTTTACCCAGCCTGGCTTTTGTCCGTCGCGGGATCGGCAAAACATTCCACAGCGGGCTTGTTTCCGGACCGGGTTTCACTCCCGCAAGCGCGCAACATGGCGGCCTCGTGCGTTGGCACAGCACGGAACCTCGCGCTCGCGCCTGGGTAAACAGGCTCGCGCCCCATTTGAAACTACAGCCGCCTCCCGTGCCCTGTCTCTCAATTTTGCGCAGTCGTCTCCGTCTTCCTTTCGACACACGTCGCTCAAACTCCCGCGCTGTTACGAGGACTCACACACCACGACATTCCAACTCACCCCGGGAGACGCGCTGCATGCCTCACGGCATGCCGACCGGACATCTCCCTTGCACACAGCGACCCACACACGGCTGTCCGTCTCCTTACACTCTGCCGCTCACTCAACCGTGCCATTTCCCTTACACACAGCCATAAACCACTCACACACGCGGGGCACTCACCCACGGTGTCTCACTCACACACCGTGGCCTCACTCCCACACGGGCTGTTCGCACACACATGCCGTTCCTGCACAACACGCCGGCTCCACTCAACACGTTGGTGCTCCATTCATACCTGCCGGTTCACTCACACACACGCCTTTCCACTTGCGGTGCCCTTTTACACACAGGGCATGCTGGGAAGCACGCACTCCGGCCACACTCGCCAACACACACCACTCACAACACGGGTCTCACTCACACATTTCACACACACACCGGGACAACCTCATAACCACACACACCGGGACATTTCACGCGGGGACAATCACACCGGGGACTCGCGCGACCACAAGGGGTTTCCCGGGGTCTCTATACCCCCCAAGCTTCTTGTGCCACCCGTTTCCACAGCACTCGCCCCTCAACTCCGCGAACTCGACGGGTACCCACCTGGTCGTTAAATCAGCTTCAAGGCGGATAGTGTTCTCCCTCTGTTCCCGGAAGGAGGCCATCCAGCTGCTTGCACCGGGTCACGAGGACAGTCCGCCAGCTCCCCCTCCTGGTCCTCCACCTTACCTCAATGTGTGTGTTCGTCACTAAGCCCCGTTCCAATTCACCCTCTATCCGCCCGTGTCTCTGTACATTTCTCTCCTTGGTCTTTTTCTGTTTCCCCTGGTCATTTTCCCTTCCCATTTGAGTCGTTTTCTTCCTTCTCTGAGCCCCATTAGCGCTTCTTTCTCCCTCCGGAGTTTTTCCATCTCTCTGACTTCAATTTTACTCTCTCCTTGAGTTCATTATTTCAAACCTCATTTGTTTTTGTTTTCCATTCCCACAGTCCTCACGTTCTTTATTCTCCAATCGCTTCGGTTCTTTCATTGGCATTCTTTTACCTGTTTCGTTCGTTTTCTTTCATTATCTTCTGCGTAGTTCAACCTTGCTTTCTTTTTTAATTGTTCTTGTCTTTCTTTTTTAATTGTCTTTTTCACCCCCTGTCCCTCATTCTTCAATCTCATCGTTTCTTTCAATTGCGTTAACCTCAAATTCATGTTCTTGTTGTTCTATTCCACTGTTCCTCTCGTTCTATCCCTCTCCAATCTCGTTGTCTCCTTCAATTGACTGATTTCTCCTTCCTGCTTCATTCCTTGCTCATTCACTTTCTCCTCGTACTCCAACTAATTTTTTTCCTTTTGTCGTTCGTTTCCAAATTCATACGTCTTTCAGTTTTTATTATGTCTTTTTGTTCTCATTCTGCACTGGTTTGGCTTCCGTGTTCATCTGTACAATGTGGTTCCTAACGTTTCCTATTCTCTGCTGTCGTTCTTTTTCTTTCAACATCCTATACGTATTTTGTAATTCGTCTCTTTGTTTTGTGTTTCAGTAACTCAGAAGCTTTTCCCTAATTTCTCTAATCTTCCGCAACTGCTTTGTCAACTTTCTGTCGCCAGTTTCATCACTATCTCTTTTCTCTTTAACATTGGTTGTATTCTGTTCGCTTTAGTTCAAGCTTCCATTCTCATTGCACTTCCATCATTATATCCTAAATGCTTCATTCCCATTTCCAAAGTTCTCTCTTTCCCCGATTAATTCTCTCATTCTTTCTTTTTAATCTTCGTTCTAGGCTTTCTCTTTCTGATTGCTGTTCTCACCTCTTTCCTTCAGTTGTCTCAATTCCAATATTGTGCTCGGCATTCTTTCTTCCAATTTTTTTTCCATTCTTTTCCATAGTGGTTTATCCTGGGAGTTACTAATTGCTCCTTTTTTTCTATTTCGTTCTCCCATTCTTTTGCATGCTTGCTCTTCCTTTCATTCGTTCTCTACATTCTTTTAGTTTTCCCAGATATTCTTGTTTTGTAGCCCGAAGCCCGCAAAATGTCCCGCCAGCCTCGCCTGCATGATCACGTGGATTTATCGTTGGTTGGGAGCCCGCCATGGTCCGTCGCATTCGTTGCGCTCAAAATTAGCGCCCGCTCGTTCTGCGCTGAGTGGTGCGCCGCGATTATGAGACCAGTTTGCCGGCAAAGTACGTGCTCAGGTATGAGGTGTAAAGCTCTCGTGATTTAAAATTACAAAAGTAGTACATCACCGGGCCATGGATTTAAATATTACTAACATACCTAATCCACCCGGCACCGCTCG
>CM068965.1:10663305-10678038 GCA_035128595.1 Eptatretus atami
GAGAAGAGAGAGATGGGCTGTGCGCCACTTCATCGACTGGTTGTTTTCTGCAGGCCTGTGCGTGGCCGGATCGTCTGTGTGTTTTGCTGCAAGGCTGTGCGGCCGATCGTCCGAGGTGTTTTTACTGCAGCTGTCGCAGTTGTCTGCCGGCTGTGTTTTGCCTGCAACGGCTTTTCTGGCAGCTATGTTGTTTACTTTGGCCATGTATCACTGCCGTGTTTCTCAGCCGTTCAATTTTGCTTTGCCCCCCCTTGTTCATCCATGCGCGCAGGATCCGAGCAACAGTTTTGCAAGTGCAGGACTGTCCTGTTGGCAGCTTGCAACACGGGCTAGCAGTGGCGGCCCCCCGTGGCCCCCACCGTTCTCTGTTGATCTTTCTTTTTCTGCAGAGTCATTGATTCCTGGGCCTGGTTAGTGTAAAATTGGTAAATTAAGGTTTAAGTTGTATTGTAAAAATGAGTGCGCCCGCATGTATGTGTGGCGGCAATTTTATTTTAAGATCGTCTGTGAGTGAGTTGTTTAGTTAAGTACTCAGCCTCAGGTTATTTATTTTGGGGACACGATACTGCTTATCGTATGAATTGACTCAGAGTCGTAGGTAAAACGTAACTAGGGGAAAACTACACATCGATGGCACATAATTTGACGACTCGGGACCGAGTCTGTAAAAAGGGAGGGGTAAGTGTTAAGTTCTGGAATTTGCAACCACCATAAGGTCCGTAGTGAGATATATTCTTAGTACAGTTGTAGTTAGCCCACCCATTGTATAAGAGGGAATAAGTGATTCATCGGGCTGCGATCCTTTGAGTTAAGGCGTTTTCTGTTTAATTTGTTTTGAGCAACCCACGCACACAACAACAAGCAGCAGCAAAAACTACCTTCACCACTCGTACCGCAACCACATACGCATTCAAACCGCAGCTCGGGACACCGCCGAAAACCCTCCACCCTTCTCCTACGCCGAGCGTCGACTGTCTTCAGCGAGACAACGGAGACGCGAGTGCAAAGGCGGGGTTTTCTGAGGAGAATTCGGATAGGATGATGCACGCCACATTGATCCACACAATCAGGAAGCGCGGGGCCGCTTGGCCTGCTCCAGCGGCTGACGAAATCGCATATTGCAATTTGAGGATCAGGATGATACACGCCCCCTTTTTTCCGTCAATCGGCGAGCGTGGCTCCGCCTGAGGTCGTTTGGTCGATAATTCATATGTGGTTCCGAAGCCGATAAAAAGGCGAGCGCAGTGGAGTGCGGTGGATGGAGTGTCGGAGGAGCGGAGAGTATCGTGGGGCGAAGTCAGTATGAGCAGAGATCGTGGGAGTGTCCGGTGGAAGGATGTCGGTGAGCAGCAGTATCGGTGGGGAGTCGGGAGAAGGGAGTATCGAGGAGTGTGTGGGCTGCCAGTTGAGCAGTATCCTGGAGAGTGTCGGTGGAGCGTATCGTGGGGCGGAGCAGTATCGGCAGTAATCGTGGGGAGAGCCAGTAGCGTATCATGAGCAGAGGGTCGTTGGAGACGGAGCTCGAGGGATCGGTGAGTGCAGATGGGGCACGGCTGCGAGGCGAACGGCTGAGGTGGACTGGAGGTCGCGTCGCGGATCACAAGCAAGCCAAGCCATACCTCCAGAGACACAATTTCCCTTTTTCCCGCGCTGAGAGAGTGGCGACAGGGCCCGTTCCCACCCACTCAGCGGTGCCACGGAAGCCGTGCGCGCACATTCTGCGGCTCGCCCACGAGCGCGGTAGGCACCCTTCGGTCTCGGTGGGACTGCGTCATCCAGGTCCACGGATTAGGCACGGGCCCAGTCTGACTCCTTGCCTTGAGGGGGTCTTTTTTTGCTTCGTGTGAATGCGTGTTGTGGCGCCGTGCTTGTAAGGCTGAGTAATGTATAAGTGGTTCGTGTGTCGTGTAGTCGGTTTTAACTCCTTTTATATGTGCATTTCTTTGTTCAATGTGATATATGTGCTCGTTATTGTGACTGTAAATACATGCTGTTTGCTTTACGTGTGCTATAGGTGTGCTCCGTGTGCCGGAAAATATGTGCATTGTGTGAACTGTTTTCCCCGTTTCGCTTCGTCTTTTTTAATGAACTCCATCCTGCTACACGTCAAGGGTTCTAGTGGGTGCAAAGCCCGTAAATTTGAACCGTCGAGGTCGAGATAACACGCTCGGTTATCCGATAGTACGGAACCGGCCGCCCCAGCGGCCGTGTCCGGATCGACTGCGGCGAGTAGGATCGCCGTTTAACATAGCGTGGGTACTTAGGTAGGTCGAATTTGGCGAACAACCTATCCTACGCGGGTGGCCGATTGGCACGATTGGGTGAGAGTCGAAAGGCCCACCCGTGACTGGATCCCGGGTTAGCCGGGAGGGTACGCTGAATTGTCCGCCGGTGGGCGAGGCGGTCGCGTTCGATCGCGTGGCCGATCGCACCCGACGGCGCGAATTCGCAACAATATATATTACTGTGTATGTATATATACATTTATATGTATGTATACATATTACATACATACATATAAACATATATATACATATATAAATAATTATATTTACATAATTATAATACATATAAACATATATATACACTATATAATACATATATATATAACATATATACATTATATACTATATTATCTACATATATTAATTTACTACATATATATATATACATATAATATCTTCATAGTATTATCTACTAACATATAAGTTTATATATATATATAATATAATATATTATATATATATATATAATATATATATATAACACACATATACAGTCGTCCCTCGCTGATATCAGCAGTTCACACTATAGCGCCCCTGGTTTCATCGCCGGGTTCCTTGGAACTAACTATTTTTTCATGCGGATCCCTCGGTATATCACAAGTAAAATAATATAAAATATAAATTATTTAAGCAATAATTATAACGCGTGGCGCTCGACAGTACACAACGCACGAGACAAAGACTAGAGCGCGCTATTTCTCCTTGGCGCTGATTTGGCTGCTGCCCACGAGGCGCAACTCTCGGTAGAAGCAAGCAGCTCCGCCGCATCCTTCAGTTCATCGCGTGGTTGCTGTCTTTGAGTGTTTCGCTTGTGAACTTCGATATTTTTACGTTTTTCTTCTCCAAGCCTACAATGCCGCCATTACGCACTGCCTCTCAGGCTTCTGGCAAGGAATGAAGCGCAGAAGGAGGCCCTCAGCTCCAGAGAAGGTTAAGGTGCTAGATGTGTAAATGGTGTTTATGCTAGGTTCCCAACTGCGGCGAATCCGTTGAACGCACGATGGCCATTCGTAGCTGATCATGGAATTTCTCTGAAAGGTTCCACATCACTGATGGCGGCACATTGAAATCGTGGTCTCACAGAGCGTGGTGTCTGTCTTGTCTAAGAATGAATCCGGGGATACCAGACTTAGGAAG
Source organism: Eptatretus atami (assembly GCA_035128595.1). Lineage (NCBI taxonomy): Eukaryota > Metazoa > Chordata > Myxini > Myxiniformes > Myxinidae > Eptatretus > Eptatretus atami. The sequence continues at coordinate 10,666,728 of CM068965.1, forward strand.
CACGATTAGATGCGATTGTCAGCTTTGTTACGATGCAATAGATCTGATACGATGATCAGATTGACTAATTGATCATGTTGATCGACAAAAAGTTTTGAACCTTCAAAAATTTTCTCGATTAACGATTGCCACGATGACTCAGATTGATAAGACTGATAGGTCACCACGATTAGGTCCGCCGATAAGAGCACAAATTCAATCGGCCGCGCATCGTGATAGGTGGGAATAGCTTAAAGGAGTGTGGTGGGGGTTTTTTTAGGGCTTTAAATATAAAAAAATAGGCTTTTTAGGCATTTTTGGGGGAGCATCTATTCATGCGTGGATTTTCACGGGACGACTGGGACGTACATGGGGAGCGACTGTAATCACAGATACATAACATATATATATATATATATTAATATTTATATACATATCTATACATATTATACATTATACCTGTGTGTAAGAGGCGACCAGGTTGCGTCAGGAAGGCATCGCGTAAAATTGCCAAATATATGCGGATCAAACGGATGATCCGCTGTGGCGACCTAACGGAGCAGCCGAAAGAAGAAGAGAAGAAGATATACATATTATTACATTATTTTATAATACATTATATATATATATATTACCATATACATATATATATATATTATATAATACATACATACATACATATATTTGGGTCGTCAGAATAGAGTGACCCTTAATTGCAGTAATACTGTCTGTTTGTTGATTTTGTTTGATGTATGTTTGGATGTTTGTTTGGCTGTTGCGTTTGTCATCAGGATAATTGGTAGTAACGTGGGCCGATTTTTGAGCAAACTCGGGTGGTAGGTAATCTATGTCTAGTGCTTTGGAAATGTGATGGTTGTTAGGAGACATTTGGTTCCATAGCGAACCGAAAACCTTCAAATCGGTACATTCTACTCAAGAATCAATTCCGAAAGCCAGTTATCCACGTAGGTGTATGAAATTGCAGCGATGATCTGCAGGTGATGCGCTGTCAATATTCCGGTTTTTGTGATACAGTATAATGGAATATTTACCCGAGCGCCCTACATAGGGTATGCGCGAAAATAAAGGCCCCTAGTGCAGGTGAGTGCATCGTACGAATGAAACTTTTGCAGGTTCATGGTACTCAATGGTACTACAACTTTGCCTCAGGATACATTGACCGTTTTCTCGCTCCGGGGTAAAGTCATTAGTGCAAAAATGATAATATGCGAGAGCTGGAGGTGCCTTCAGCAATGTACTCCCTATGGGTTATGGTGGATGTCAGAAATTCACACTAATGTCTGGAATACATTGTGCACAAGACGATCGAGCGGATTTTCAATTTAGATCTTTGTTCACCCAGCAACCCACTCGAAATTTGGGGATTTTCGATTTCAAACCGAATATTCGGTACATTTTATTCAAATGGATACCGAGTATTATCGTAGTGGAACTGGATGAGATTTTGGTATGCATAATTTATAGGTGATTCCCTACGCTATATGACATCATTTTGCTCTGTATTTTATAGTTTCCATGCTCGGACCCCATCGCCGCCTACCGGCTTGTATACATATATATATATAACATTATTATATATATTGTCTATATATTGTTAGGTTGTGCAATATTCGTCATTACACATAAAGAGTCTCAGGTGAGATATATGGTAAGTCCATGTGGTAAGTTAGCCAAACACGTTTATAGAGGGCTATGTGTGATTATTCGGGCTGCGATCTTTTAGTTAGCCGTTTTTCTTTGCTGTCGTTATTTTGAACAAACACCACTCCACACCAGAATCGCCACAACCCAACGCCCCAAACACTCACAGAGGCCACTACTTCCCCGAAACGCCTCGCCGCGCATTCTCACGACGCCCAAACAAGACGCCTAGCATCGGCGGCGGACTTCTAACCGCTTCACATTCTCTTTCACACCACATCGACCAGCATCGCGGGCGGACTTCTTAACCAGTTCACATTCTCTTCACGCCAACTGGCCGATGGGGACTCTAACCCCGGCACCTCTCCTTTCGGGAGAATAGGACTTTTCTCAGAATATTGGATCAGGGAGGGTCACGCCCTTTTCCTCGTCCATGGGCGAGCGTGGCTCCGCCCCGAGGTAATTTTGATCGAAATTACATACCCGCACTCCTCGGGGTATAAAGGACGCACACGGGCGGGTTGGAAGCATCAAGTCGGTGGAAGGGAAGAGTCTGAAGAGCTCGTGGCAGCCTGGAAGCAGTGAGACGGGGAAGAGTCGGAACGGAGCTCGTCGGCGCCTGGAAGCAGTGAGAGGGGAAGAGTAGGAACGGAGCTGCGGAGTCTGGAGGGGACGGAGAACGACGGACTCAGTCAGTCTGGCAGTGTCGTGGGGAGAGTCGGGAGCGGGTAAGTAAGTAAAGAGTTTTTCGTATACGAGTCAAGTCGGGGAAGTGGAGAGAGTCGAGTTCGGCGATCATGTCTTGGGCCTGGTACAGTTGGCTCGGAGGAAGAAGAGCTTCTGTCAGGGTGCGCAAGGTCGATCAGAGCCCGCGGTCCGAGGCACACAGGGGACGGGAGAATCCACCATTCCCTCATCGACTCGAGCATCAACAATTCCTCCTAACCGTGCTGAGATAGTCGCGGAGCGTTCGTGGCGTTAAGCGGCTAACACGTGCAGCGCGGAGGTGCGACCCGAGACCGCATGGGTGAGTCGGATTTGAGGTCAGAACGCACGCTGGACGAGCATTCAGGGAAAGTCGAACTTTTCTTTTTCCTGGGGTTTTTGTGTGAATGTCCTGGTGGGTGGGCGCTGTCTAAGAAAGTAGTATTGTTTGAAGTGTTGGTAGTGTCTTTAGTCGGAATATTCTCTTCTGTTTTATTGTATACTGTGATTGTGAATACGTGCTTTCATTTATTGCCTTGTATTATATTGTGATTGAATACGTGCCTTCTGTGCTGTCTGAGTGTGTATTAAATGTGTTTGTTCAATGGTTCCGGCTTTGCTTGTCTCCTTCTTTTATTGACTCTCCATCTGCATCACGTAAGGATTGGCAGTAGGGTTTAGCCCAAATAAATAATCACGTCCATCGAGGTCAGCGATACACCGCTCGGTTATCACTGTAGCACGGAACGGACGCTAAGACGGTTCGTGTCCTAGGCTGACTGCGGCAGGTACGATCGCCCGGTTAACTACCCGCGCATGATACTAGGTAGGTCGAGTTTGGCGAACAACCTATCTTGCGCGGGTGGCAATTGGCACGATTGTGGTGAGGTTAAACCCACCCGTGACTGCTCGGGCGTAGTTCCCAGAGGGTCACGACTGAATTGTCCGTTCCGGTGGGCGAGGCGGCCGCTTTGCTACACGCGGTCGATCGCACGCCGGCGGCGCGAATTGCAACACTGGTGTCAGCGAGCGGAAACAACTTCCCGTCTTCAACTAAATTCATGGAACGGACCAGTGGGTGCGCGAAGCGACCCCCCCGTTCCCTCAAATTACGAGCTTTTTAAATTATCCTTACGTGAAATAAGATGGCGTTTCAAGGCGACGGGGTGCCGGTGGATTGGTATGGTGTAGTAATAATTTAGAATCCATGGCCCGGGATGGTACACTTTTTGTCAATTTTAAATCAAGAGGAGCCAACCTCATACTCTGAGCACGGACTTTGCCTGGAACTGGAGTCGCATAATGGGCGGCGCGATGCACTCAGGCAGAACGGAGCGGGCGTATTTTGGCGCAACGAATGGCACGACACGAGGCGGGCTCACAACCAAGCGGAAACACGTGATCATGGCAGGCGAGGCTGGCGGACATTGGCGGGCTTCGGCACAAAAAGAGAAATATCTGGGAAAACTAAAGAAAATGGTAAGAGAAGAATGAAAGGAGAGAGCAGCATGCAAAAGAAGTGCGAGAGCGACTGAGAAAAGAAAAAGGGAGCAAATTAGTAACTCCAGGATAGAAGCACATGGAAGAAGAATGGAAAAAAAAGTTGGAAGAAAGAGAATGCGAGCACAATTTGGAATTGGAACAACTGAAGGAAGAGGTGAGAAAGGAATCAGGAAAGAGAAAGCCTAGACGGAAGATAAAAAGAAGAGAGGAATACGGGAGAAAAATGGACGAAATGAAGGATGGAAGCATTGGAAAGTGGTGCGGGAAGAGAGAGACTACAATAGAGAATAGATGAAATGGGGAAAGAAGCATGCAAATTGAGAGAGGAATTATGGGAAAAAGCTTCTGAGATCTGAAACACGAAACAAAGAGAGAGGATTTACAAACGAACCAAGGATGTTAAAAGAGGAGAGGAAGAGAGCGGAAAATGAAACGTTGAGGAAACACACTGTGCAGAATCAAACAGTTGGAACACAAAGCAAGGTGGAGTGTGCGGAGAGGAGAGAGGATTAGAAGAGAAAGCTTTGAGTTACAGAAACCAAAACAAGAGACGGAATTACAAAATGAGTGAGGATGTTGAGAGAAGAAAGAACGACAGCAGAGAATGAAACGTTAAGAAACACATTGTAACGATCGAACAGCTAGAAGCCAAGACAGATGGCAGAATTGAGGAACAAGAAAGACAGTGGAATAAGAAACTGAAAGAGTATGAATTTGAAACTGAACGACAAAAGGAAAAAATAGGTTGGAGTACGAGGAGAAAGTGAGGAGTAGGATGAAGCAGGAAGGAGAAATCAGTCAATTGAAGGAGACAACGAGATTGGAGAGGAAGAACGAGAGGAACAATGGAAAGAAAACAACAAGAACATGAATTTGAGTGTTAACCAATTGAAAGAAACGACGAGATTGGAGAATGAGGGACAGGGGGTGAAAGAAATTAAAAGGAAGACAAGACAATTAAAAAGAAGCAAGGTTGAAATACGCAGAATAATGAAAGAACAACGACGAACAGGAAAAAGACTAAGCCATTGAACAGAAACGATGAGATGGAGAATAAAGAACGTGAGAGACTGTGGGATGGAAACAAAACAAAAATGAGGTTGAAATTATGAACTCAAAGGAGAGAGTAAAATTGAAGTCCGAGAGATGGAAAAACTCCGGAGGGAGAACGAACAGCTAATGGGGCTCAGAGAGGAAGAACGGACTCCAATGGGAAGAAGAAATGGAACCAGGAAGAAACAGAAAAAAGGACGCAAGGAGAGAAAATGTACAGAGACACGGAGATAGAGGGTGAATTGGACGGGTAGTGACGACAACACACATTGAGGTAGTGGGAGACAGGGGGGAGCTGCGGACTGTCTCGTGACCCGGTGCAAGCAGCTGATGCCTCCTTCGGGAAGAGGAGACACTATTCTCCCCTTGAAGCTGATTACGACAGGTGGGTCGGTGAGCTTCGCGGAGTTGAGGGGGCGAGTGCTGTGAACGGGTGCCACCGAAGCTTGGGGGTATAGAGACCCGGAACCCTGTGGTAGCGGAGTCCCCGTGTGATTGTACCCGGCGTGAATATACAGGTGTGTGGTGGTAGAGGTGTGAGTGCGACCGCGTGTATGGGTGAAGCCCGTGTGTGAGTGTGTGTTTGCGAGTGTGCCGAGTGCGTGCTTCCAGCACGCCGTGTGTAAAGGGGCACCGCAAGTGGAAGAGCGTGTGTGTGAGTGAAACGGCCAGTATTGATGGAGCACCACGTGTGAGTGGAGCGCGTGTGTGCAGGAAACGGCACGCGTGTGCGAACAGCCGTATGGGAAGTGAGGCACGGTGTGTGAGTGAGACACCGCGGGTGAGTGCCCCGCGTGTGTGAGTGGTATGGTGTGTGTGAGGGAAACGGCACGAGTGAGTGAGCCGCCGAGTGTAAGGAGAGGAACAGCGTGTGTAAGGTTGCGTATGCAAGGGAGATGACGGTCGGCAAGCGGAAGCACGCAGCCGCGTCTCCGGTGTGAGTGTAATGGGCAGATTGTGATGTCGTGACGTAGGTGTGCGTGGGTTGAATGGGCTTGAGCGCGAAGAGTGCGACGGAGACGACGGGACAGATAGACAAAGGCCGGGTAGCGGCCGTAGCTGTTTTGGGGACCGCGCCGGGTTTGCCCCGCGGAGCGTGAGTTCCGTGCTGTGCAACGCACGAGGCCGCACGTGCGCGCTTGCGGAGTGAAACCCGGTCCGGAAATGCCAGCGGTGGATGTTCCGATCCACGGACGGACAAAGGTTAGGCAGGACAACGGTTTTGGACCGGAGGGTTCTCCACGCGAGCGTGTGTGTGAAGCTCCGACGGGCAGAGCACATGTGTTCATGTGAGGAACCCTCGAAACGCGAGCTTGTTTTTTTTGATGCGCACGGTGACGTCATGGTGCATGGTGGTTGGAATCCGGCAGGAGGGTGAATCCCTGCCGGATGGTGCGTCCAAGAGGGCGAGGGACACGAACAGCTGCCATGACGTCACAAAGGTGCGGGCTGTGAAATTGCCGCGCTGGTGCGCAGGTTGCGAATTGCGCGCTGGTGCTGCGCAATTTAAAAAAAAAAAAAAACCAAGCTCGCTTTCGGGTAACAGGATTCCCGGGCAAGGGTGGAAGACCTTGGCCTGGGCACAGGATGGAAATAGTCAGGGGGAAGTGTTAGCTTAGTTAGACGGCTTCATGGGGCAGGGGTAAGTCCTCATGGGGCCCGTGGAATGGATTAGGTAGAGTAGAGGGATTTAGATGAGATTTCGGTTGGAAAAAATGGGATTTTTGAGAAAGTGACAGACTTGTGATGTGTAGAGGGGACGTAGCTTAGCTACGTAGTTTAAAAGGAACGTGCTATAGAGTAAGGGACGACGTGGGAGACGAGTTAGTTAGGGAAGTAGTGAGCAGGATGGCGGAATTCAGCGATGACGATGGGTGAAGAATTGTATGGAGACATGTTGATGAGTGAGGCCAGCGGTCTGAGTGAATGGAGTGATTGGGGATGCATGGTGCGATGAGTGATTGGGGGGGGAGGAGTGATTCCCACCCAAGGGACCCGGGTCAGTGTAGAGTGAGTTAGCTGGGTTAGACAAATTGGAAATGGAAGTCGTTTTGCTGTTGGTGGAGTGTAGGCTCGATACCTATTTGGAGGGGTGCAGGAGCCCTGTTGACGGGCTGGGAGCGTGGCTGCGAAAGGTGAGTATCGCTGAGTGGGTACCGGGCACCGTGCTAGTGTCCGCGGTAGGCCAAGGGCCATGCGGGGCGGATAGCGTAGTGGGCACGGGTGCGCCCGCATGATGCGGGGGCCCGGGACGCTTTAGCCGCGTGGGCAGTGTCGTGGCACGGGTGACCCCTGGAAGGGGGCCGGAAGCCAGCCTGCCAACGTGAGCGTGTCAGGGGATCGCCATGGAGGGCACTCCCCGGTGTTTAGGGAGCTGGTAGGCTCGGAGGCAGTGTAGTGCCCGGGGTGCATCGTAGGAGAATCGCAGAGGGTAGTGCCTGCCAAGGGAGCCACGCGTCCCAGCCACGAAACCGTGCAAGGGCACGAGGGAAAATTAGAGGGCGAGGCCCGAAATTTGAGAGGACACCAACACAGGCGACAGGGAATCTGGGTTGTTAGAACCAATAGATTAAGCGAGAGGCGTTGTTGAAAGCCCGGGGTAGTTTAAAAGTTATGGTTGTTAGATTAGGAAGTGTACTCCGCACCATCCATCCTTCGCTCTCGTTGTGGGCCGCTGGACCCACTTGGGTTTAAGATTGCTGAAGTCGAGGAGGCCTGAGGCTTAGATTGCGCCTCGGCACAGGACGCCAGCTCTCCTTATTTCCCTCCAGGGAACGTAGGGTTGGGAGTAGGCTAGGGGACGATAGTTTGCCGAACAAGGACAGTAAAAGGGGGTTAGGGGACGAATTAGAGTGGGGAGTAGGAAGAGCAAAAATAAAAATAACAAAAAATAAGTTGGGGCTAAATTGGGTTTTTACAATTAAGGGAGTGGGTATGGACAGTGACGAGGCAAAGGCGATAGGTGGGAGAAACAAGTAGGTAGGTCTGAGCCCGCTTCCGAGTGGCCAGCACCACGCACTCCCTCCACCGACTCTGCATGCACAGCAAGAGCCAGCCAACTTCATCGCTGTGTTGTTTTGCTGCGAGCCTGTACTGGCCGGATCGTCTGCAGCTGTTTTCTTCAAGGCCTGTGCCGGTCAGATGTCTGCCGGCTTGTTTGCCTGCAACCACTTTGCCATGTCGTACCTGCTGCCTCATCATCAGTTGCCTCCGTTCTATTCTGTTTTGATTTGCCCCAACCCCCTCCCCATGTTCATTTCCATGCGCGCCGGATCATTGAAAGCAACAGTTTGCAAGCTGCAAGAACTGTCCCGTTGACAGCTACAAGCGGGCCTGCAGTGCGCCGTGCACCGTGTTACATCATCCGCCGTTCATGTGCCATTTGCGCCAGGAGACTGCATTTGCGCAGCCCATGCGCCGTGTTTCATGCGCCATTTAAAAGGGGGAGTCTTGGACTGTGTGTGAGCAGCCGGCCAAGTTCCCACACCTGCGTTTCATGAGGCAGACTGCGTGCGAGCAGCCTGGCTCCCTGCTAACTTCTCTTTTTAAAGAGTCCATAGATCCGGGCTATGGTTTTTAAATTATAAGGTTAAGTGTATTGTAAATATGAGTGCGCCCCGGCATGTGAGTCTTAGCGCCGGCAATATTATTTAAGTTGTCCGAGGTGAGTGTGTTGGCAGTTAGTTACTCAGCCTTAGGTTATTTATTTTGGGGACACGAATACACTGAATGTCGCACTCAGGGATCAAAGGTAAAACGTATTAGGGGAGAACTACACATGATGGCACACGAGAATTGACGACTCGGGACGAGTCTGTAAAAAGGGGAGAGGATAGTGTTACGGTTGTGGAAATTCGCATTACACCATAAAGATGTCCTCAGGTGAGATATATCGGTAAGTCCATGTGTAGTTAGCCCAAACCCGTTGTATAGAGGGACTATGTGTGATTTATTCGGGTGGCGATCTTCAGTTAGCCGTTTTTTTTGCTGTCGTTATTTTGGACCAAACCCACTCCACCACCAAATCGCCACCACCCAAACAACTACACCAGACCGCCACTACCTTCACCCCACAAACCAACCTCGCAAACATCGCCTCGCCTGCCATTCTCCAACGACGCCCAAACAACGACCCAGCATCGCGGCGGACTTCTAACCGCCTTCACATTCCTCTTCACGCCCAACATCGACCCAGCATGCGGCGGACTTCTAACCGCCTTCACATTCCTCTTCACGCCCAACGGCCAGAATCGCGGCGGACTTCTAACCGCGGCACCTTCCTTTACGGGAGAAATAGCGACTTTTCCCAGAAATTGGGATCAAGGGAGGTTCACGCCCCCTTTTCTCGTCCAATGGGCGAGGTGGCTCCGCCCCGAGGTCATTTTGATCCGAAAATTACCATACCCGCCCTCCCCGGGGTATAAAGGATGCACACGGGCGGGTTGAACGAGTCAAGTCGGTGGAAAGGGGAAGAGTCGAACGGAGCTCGCGGCAGCCTGGAAGCAGTGAGAACGGGGAAGGTCGGAACGGAGCTCGCGGCAGCTGGAAGCAGTGAGACGGGGAGAGTAGGAACAGAGCTTGCGGAGTCTGAAGGGGTCGGAGAACGAACGGAGCTCAAGTCAGTCTGGCAGTGTCGGTGGGGCAGAGTCGGGAGACGGGTCAAGTCAAGTCAGAGTTCGTCTACGAGTCAAGTCGGGAAGTGGAGAGAGTCGAGTCGGCGCATCATCGTCCTGGCCTGTTGCCGTCTGCCTCGGAGGAGACGAGCCTTCTGTCAGGTGCCAAGGCGATAGCCCGCGGTCCCGAGGCCACACCAGCGGACGGGCATCCACCATTCCCCTCATCGACCTCAAGCATCAACAATCCCCTCCCCATATCCGCGCTGAGATAGTGCGGAAGCCCCGTTCGTGCGTTAAGCGGCTACACGTGCAGGCGCGAGGTGCGAGCCGCAGACCGCATCGGGGAGGCTCGATTCGAGGTCGAGAAGCAACGCTGGACGACGCATTCAGGGAAGTCGCAACTTTCTTTTTCCTTGGGGTTTTTGTGTGAATGTCTGGGTGGTGGCGCCTGTCTGACGAAGTAGTATTGTTTGAATGTTTGCCGTGTGTCGGTCTTTTAGTCGGAATATCTCTTCTGTTTTATTGTTATTACTGTGATTGTGTTATACGTGCTTTCATTTACTTGCCTTGTATTATTATTGTGATTGAATACGTGCCTTCTGTGCTTGTCTGAGTGTGTATTCAATGTGTTTGTTCAATTGTTCCCGCTTTGCTTCGTCTCCTTCTTTATTGATCTCCATCTGCATCACGTAAAGGTTGGCAGTGGGGTTTAGACACCAATAAATAATCGTCGTCGAGGTCAGCGATAACACCGCTGGTTTACTGTAGCAGGAACGGCCGCTTAAGCGGTTCGTGTCTAGGCTGACCTGCGCGAGGTACGATCGCCCGGTTAACTACCGCGCAGACTTAGGTAGGTCGAGTTTGGCGAACAACCCTATCCTGCGCGGGTGGGCAATTGGCAGATCGTGGTGAGGTTAAACCCCACCCGTGACTGGCTCCGGGCGGTAGTTCCCGAGGGTCACGACTGAATTGTCCGTTCCGGTGGGCGAGGCGGCCGCTTTTGGCTACACGCGGTCGATTGCACGCGGCGGGCGGAATTCGCACAATATTATATAATATTATATATTTACATATATATCTAATATATATATTATACCTGGTGTTGGCGCAGTGGTTAGGGCAGCGGCTTGGGATATATTATATATATTATACTATACATACAATATATATTATATTTATACATATACATATATATTTATACATATAATATATATATATATATATACAATCTATTTATACATCTACATATATATTTATATATAATATATAATATAATATATACATATATATACATATATTATATACATATATACATAACATATTATATTATATATATATGTACTATATATTTATTTATACATATACTATATTACATATATTATATATATATCTATTTATACATTACATATATTATAAATACATACATATATATACAATATACATTATCTATATATACAATATTTAATATATATAATATTATATATGTTTGTTGGGAAATGCCTTCGTGTGTTTAACTAAGGCTGATTAGCCCAGATCCCCCATTAAATGCATGTTTAGCCAGGTTGTTCAGTAATTGGACGTTACATGTGTGTCGGGTGGTGTAGGAGGCTGTTCATTGTTCGTACGGTGGTGGTGTACCGAGAGGTTCTTCTCCTTCCTTTCCCTCTCTGAACGAGTCCCCGCCCAGCGCTCTGAGAGGGAGTGGCCTAGAGAAGCGAGTGCCGGGAAGGGAAGGTGGATCTGAGAGCGCAGAGGTGGGGCGATCGGCTGTACAAGGGACGGCTGTGTCTGTT
>CM068965.1:10678048-10699345 GCA_035128595.1 Eptatretus atami
TTTCGTGAAGAGCGAGCCGAAAGAAAGGCAAGGAAGGGACTGCAAGAGGTCTGCCTGCCATCGGCTGGAGGAGAAACTGCTAGCGTCGGTCGGCGATCTGCTGAGAGAGAGAGGGCGAGAGGGAGCGTGCGATAGAGAGCGTGCAAGAGAGAGAGCGTTAGAGAGAGAGGGTGAGAGCATGCAAGAGAGAGCGAGGAAGGAGAGAGAGCTGAGAGAGTGAGAGGGGAGAGAGGGAGAGAGAGAGAGAGCGAGAGAGTGCGAGAGAGTGCGAGAGAGCGAGAGAGGGGAGAGAGTGCGAGAGTGCGAGAGAGTGCGAGAGAGTGCGAGGGAGAGAGAGTGCGAGGGAGAGAGTGCAAGAGAGAGTGCGAGAGAGAGTCGAGAGAGGGAGAGAGCGTGCGAGAGCGTACGAGAGAGAGCGAGCGAGCGTGCGAGAGAGAGAGAGAGAGAGAGAGAGAGAGAGAGAGAGAGAGAGAGAGAGAGAGAGCGAGTGCGAGAGAGAAGCGTGAGAGAGAGAGCGGCGAGAGAGAGAGAGGCAACACAGAGAGAGAGAGAGGCAAGCAGAGAGAGAGAGAGCGTGAGAGAGAGAGCACGAGAGAGAGCGGAGGAGAGAGAGCACGAGAGAGAGAGAGAGAGAGTGCGAGAGAGGGTGAGAGCATGCGAGAGAGAGAGAGAGCATGCGAGAGAGAGAGGGAGAGCATGCGAGGAGAGAGAGAGAGCACGAGAGAGAGAGCACGAGAGAGAGGAGCACGAGAGAGAGAGCGTGCGAGAGAGAGAGAGCGGTGGCAGAAGAGAGAGAGAGAGAGAGAGAGAGAGGAGAGAGAGAGAGAGAGAGAGAGAGAGAGAGAGAGAGAGAGAGAAAGAGAGAGAGAGAGCGAGAGAGAGAGCGTGTGAGAGAGAGGAGAGGAGAGAGAGAGCGCGAGAGAGAAGAGAGAGAGAGAGCGGAGTGAGAGAGAGAGAGAGGCAACACAGAGAGAGAGAGGGCGTAGAGAGAGAAGCGCGTGAGAGAGAGAGAGAGCACGAGAGAGAGCGCGAGAGAGAGCACAGAGAGCGAGAGAGAGAGAGAGCGTGCGAGAGAGGGTGAGAGCAGCAGAGAGAGAGAGAGAGAGCGAGAGAGCAGAGCGAAAGAGAGAGAGAGAGCACGAGAGAGAGAGCAAGAGAGAGAGCGCAAGAGAGAGAGAGAGAGCGAGAGCGAAAGAGAGAGAGCACGAGAGAGAGAGAGCACGAGAGAGAGAGAGCGCAAAGAGAGAGGCGAGAGAGAGCGTGCGAGAGGGTGAGAGCATGTGAGAGAGAGAGAGAAGCGAGAGGTGAGAGCGAGAGAGAGAGAGAGGCAACAGAGAGAGGCAACAGAAGGAGGAGAGAGAGCGCGAGAGAGGGTGAGAGCATGTGAGAGAGAGAGAGGGCGAGAGAGTGAGAGCGAGAGAGAGAGAGAGGCAACAGAGAGAGGCAACAGAGAGAGAGAGCGCGAGAGAGAGCGCGAGAGAGAGAGAGCGCGGAGAGAGAGAGAGAGAGCGACGCGCGAGAGAGAGAGAGAGCAGAGAGAGAGAGAGAGAGAGAAGGGTGAGAGCATGTGAGAGAAGAGAGAGAGAGAGCGAGAGAGTGAGAGCGAGAGAGAGAGAGAGAGGCAAAAGAGAGAGGCAACAGAGAGAGAGAGAGAGCGCGAGAGAGAGGAGGAGGAGCGAGAGAGAGAGAGCGCGAGAGAGAGCGCGAGAGAGCGCGAGAGAGAGAGAGCGCGGAGAGAGAGAGAGAGAGGAGGAAGAGGAGGAAGAGAGAGAGAGAGAGAAAGCAGCGAGAGAGAGCGAGAGAGCGAGAGAGCGAGAGACGAGAGGAGAGAGCGAGAGAGCGAGAGAGCGAGAGAGAGCGAGCGAGAGACGGAGAGAGAGGGAAGCATGCGGAGAGAGCGAGAGAGCGAGAGAGCGAGAGAGCGAGGAGAGCGAGAGAGCGAGAGAGAGAGAGCGAGAGAGAGAGAGAGAGAGAGAGAGAGAGAGAGAGATGAGAGAGAGAGAGAGAACATCAGATGCTTCTCACTTGAGTCATGGTCTGCAAAATGATTTTCAAAGGGCACATGACCTTTGACTTGTTCAATCTGAAATCGAATCAGTTCATCTTTGTGTTGCATTCCATAAGTGTGTCAAGTATGTTTAAAATCTCTTGAGTGGTTCATAGGTTATTGCAGTGACACGGATTTTCAATTAAAGGTCACCACCTTAATCCTTTTGAAATTTAATCAGTTCATCTTTGTATTATAGTCCATAGTTATGCGAAGTTTGGTCAAAACCCCATCCAGTGGTTTATAAGTTATCGCGGTAACGAAAATCTGCTACTCCCAGCTGAAGGTCCCATGACCTTTGACTCCAAGATTGCATCAGTTCATCTTTGTATCATCGTACATATTTGTCGCAGGTTTGGTGAAAATCCTTTTCCTGGTTCACAAGTTATTGTGGTAACTAAAATCTTTTACTTTCAGCTAAAGGTCACATGGTTACAAAAAGGTCACTTGACCTTCGACACTTTGAACCCAAAATCTACTCAATTCAGCTTTGTGTCATAATACACCTTTGTACCAAGTTTAGTAAAAATGGGTAATAAAAATCTGCCACTTTCAACTAAAGATCACATGACCTTTGACCCAAAAATCGTATCAGTTCATCTTTGCATCATCGTAAATTCCTCTAGCGGTTCATAGGTTATCGCGGTCACCAAACTCTGCTATTTTCAGCTAAAGGTCACATGACCTTTGACCATTTTAACCCAAAATCGAATCAGTTACTCTTTGCATCATAATACACCTTTGTACCAAGTTTGTTAAAAATTCCTTCAATGGTTTGCAAGTAACGAAAATTGATCATGGACGGATGGACAGAAAATCCAAAAACATAATGCCTCCGGTACCTTTGCCACGACAAAGACAGAACCATTTCCAACAAAATCTTATCCAGTCGATTCACGGTGGTGTTTACATTTGAACACACAGTTTATGATGCTTGGAACTCAGGTTCAAGCTCCTTATATTTTGTTGCTTTGCCCAATATCTTCAAGTGACAATACACACCAACACACAACACAATGACATTAAGTACAGCACTTGTTTATACCTTATGATATTCAAACGTATCAGTCAAATCAGTCCTTAGTTCGATAAAGCAAGGGGTGAGGGGAGGGGGTAGGAAGATCTACAGACACTTCAACAAATGAGCGTCTCGTAAAGGGATGCTTTCAAACAAATGAAAAATAAATAAATAATAATAAAAAAAAATAAGAAGAACAAGAAAAAGAAGAAGTAATAGCGAGGAGGAAGAAGCAGATTTAGCACTTTCATGTTTTGCTACTTAAAATCAATTCACTCGGGGAAAACTAACATTGGCCGTCGGACTAAGATCTAATATTATTCTAAAATATGTTTTATTTTTGGCACAAAAGGATTTAACAACGGTTGCTCATGATTTTTTTCTACCCTCATGAACATTCCCCAAGCATACCCCTTTCCTTTCCAGGTTATTGTTTTCTCCTCTCTCCATCCTTTAAAGTTTATTATTCCACTTTTGTTTCATTGTCGGTTTTCCCTTCAGTTTCTTCACCGCCATTCTGTAACCCCTCCCGTCGATCTTCTTCCCTAAGCCCTTTTTCCTCGAAGTGTCCCTCGATCAGTCTATCCTAATGTTGGTACGTTTCCCCCCTTTCCACTATGTTGTTACCGGCATCACCAAAGGTGGACGGAAGTTATATTTTCACATCTGTCTGTGAGCAGGATATCTCAAAACATTGTGGAAAAATCCAGACGAAATTTGGTGGATAGGTTGGATGTGTGAAAAAGAGGAATTGATTAAATTTTGATGAAGATCTGGATTTGGATACTAGAATTTCTTAAGTGATTCATCACCATTGAGAGTTCGTGCCAAAAACAATATACAAGACAATATCTCAAAAGGTTATGGATGGATTTGGACAAAACTGGATGGACAGGTTGGGTGTGTGAAACGGAAGAATTCGATTTTGGTGAAGGTCCGAATCCGCACTCAGATCAGATAATTTTTTTAAGTGATTCTTCAGCATTGAGTGATGGGGCTAAAAACTATACATAGTTTCGCACGCTGTCTCAAAGTTATGGACGGATTCGGACAAAACTTGGTGGACAGATTGGGTGTGTAACAAGGACGAATATATTCGATTTTCGTGATGATCCGTAATCCGGGATAAAAAAAAAAATATTTTTTAACTAATTCTTCACCATTGATGGATGTTTTTTGTATACATAGCCAAGGCTTGCGGAAGAGCTAGAAATGGGGCCAAAAATGATATATGGCATGATATTTCAAAAAGCTGTGTTCAAGTGATTTTTTTTCAGCTAAAGGGCTGAATGGCTCCACCTGTGTCTGATTTCCTTGTATTTCCTGGTAAGTTATGACAAAACGAGGAGGATGAGTTGGTTCTGTGACAACAAGGTGATTAGATTTTGGTTCAGGTCCGGATCCAGCTCCGGCCTATCAGTGGGATACAAAATGTAAACTGTTCAGCATAGCAGAGGTATGCGCTCTACCGACTGCTGTTCTTGTTCTTCTTCTATCATGGTCTGGTGTCTTGTGTTCTTGTCTCTTCCACGAGCCTCGCCTTTGTGTACCAAAATTCATATTCCAATTTCATTCCCCCTTCCCTGCCCCCTGTGAATAAGTATTTTGAGATTGTTTGCTCCATATGTCAAACTTAGTGTAGTTTTACTATTAGTCGAGGCAACAAATATTTGGAGCAATTATTAATTATCGACATGATTAATCGAACCCCTGAGAAATTATTTCTGAGACACTGATTGCATTTTCCACATTCAGGAAGGGTGGACCCCCTCAATGCCTGGTGTTGGCTTAATGGTTAGGGTGGTGGGCTTGGGATCCCAGGATCCTGAGTTAAAATCCCACTCGGCTGTTGAATTAATACCAGATCGGGTTGACTCTGCCTATCATCTTTCCGAGGTCGGCAAAATGAGTGCCAACTTGCTGGTATCCTGTGTCGGAGTGGTGACCCATCCGGGATTGTGCCCAAAGGAGACTGCTCCGGCAGCACCAACGCTCTGCACAGAGTATGGTCCCAATGCATGGATGGATGGACCCCTTCCACCACCCAGATCCATCTTTTTAACCTCCGACAATACAATTGCAAGCATGCATACGTACATACATAAAGGGTTTAATAAATAAAAAAATAAGAACAAAGAACTGCAACGCAAGGTGTGAAGTCGTGCAATATTAGAAGAGACGATAGCAGATGCAACAGAAAGAAAACAAAATGAAGATGGAAACAGTAACAGATGAGAGCAACAGATGGAAACAAAATTAAGGAAGGCAAGGACAAGAGAGAAAAGGAGACTTGTGTGGTTCACACAGGTGTTTGTAAGCAGGAGGGAACAGAGAGCCAGGAGGTATTACAGGAGTGATATGCAGGAGGGCAACACCTTTAAAAGGTGAGATCTCCACAGTACATTTCCATGAGCAGGGGAGTCGACGTGTGAACCAGGGGAGGGGGAGGGGGAAAGATGAAGGGGCAGGGGGACAAACTATAAAACAAGACTGCTCAGAAACTAAACTTCCTTTCCTGAAATAATTATGGGGAAAAAAAGAAAATAAAGCAACTACAAACATTAAAAACCGAGCAGTGTGCTGAGCAAGGAGGTAGTGATCATGGGATTTAGGAAGAATGTTTTTTTTTGGTTTGGGTTCAATACTGGATAAAAATCTAATGAAGTGGAAACAAAAAATTTAACGTGTCAAGGAGTAAAATTCAAAGGAAAAGCAAAGCGACAGAAGAAAGGTAAAGCTATCATCATGGAAGAGATAATTTATCAAAGGTAAAATTATTGTCTGATTGCAAGGCAGTGCATCTGCGGTGCTGGAATCGCATGTTGATCTGATTTTGAGATGTCACTGTGGGTCAAATCAAATGAAACAAACACAAACATCATTCCAATAATGTTTTAAAATAATACTTTATCTTCTTTAAACATCATTAGAGAAACACGCTGCCTACGGGAGCGGCCAAGGGGGGTTGTGTGTTTTCAATCCTTTTACCTTAATTATACATTTTCTCACACTATGATGTGTGAAAATGATGCCTTAGTCTCAGCCAAGGGGTCAAAGGGGGAGAGGGTGTCATTATCCTTACTATTATTATTGTTGCTATTATATTTCAAAGTAACATTTTTTTGTAATAACATTGATATTATTATTATGATACTATTTTCAATATTGCTGACGCACCATTTTGAACGGAAAAAATGTCCTCCAAAGATGAAATGCTTGATGTCCTGCTTCTTCTTCATGTGACGTAAGGACGGCAATGTGTTAATATTATCAATAATATTATTACGCCATTATCATTATTGTCATTATTAATTTTGGAATTGGAAGCGGCCTTGGAAGAAACACCACGATAACCTATTTATACACCTGAACACGGATTTCGCTTCAGGCAGAATAACCCCTTGGGGAGGAGGGACATTATTAGTATTAATATTGTTTTATAATGCTATTAATATTATGCCAATGTCATTATTGTTGTGATCACCTTTGTTATAAGAAGCAACTTGGAAAAATGCCATATTTACCTATCTTAACACAGATATACAACTTAACATGGATTTTGCCCAAGGAGGAAAACCCCCTTGGGGAGGAAAGAAAATGAAGTCACTACAACCTCTATCGTGTGACCCTTCGTCCTCCTGTCAAGTTTTGTTGAGATTGGATAAGTAACGACCGAATGCATCATGGTCAAAAAGACACACAGACAGACACCAAATTATGTATTTTAGTGTGACATCTCGATACATTACACAAGAAAAAAAATGTTGGATGAATGCATTTAGACATCACCATACAACAAAAAAGAGCAATCAATGATTGCAGACCGTCACCAGGACTTGTTTTGTGTTGTGTAGTGTTGTGTGGTGTATTTTGTGTGGTGTTTGTGTACTGGGGTGCGATGTAATTAATAATAGACATAACTAGAACTGCCACTTTATAACTGCTGGAAATGATGACCGGGTACCAAGACGTCCCGCTTTGATCGGACACTTGACACTGACCCATGACGTTTCATATTATTCAATTTAATTCAGAATGGGATTAAAATAAATTCAATTAAAATCAAATAAAAGACTAAATACTGTAGGTACAGTACTGCATTGGAGTCATCAGAAGGAACACGAACAAGGAAAAAGCAAAGATGAAGTCATCGGGAGGAACCTGGAACCTGGATAGGATTTGGGTTTCAGCTGCTACCACTCCACCCTCAAACTCATCGAGGCACAGCCAAGTGAGCCTCATTAAAAAGAAAAAAAAAAGAAAACAAAATACACCCGTGCGGGAGTGACGGTCATCTCTGCGAGAAAATATATTAGCTCTTGAAGGTAGGGCAGTTTTGCAAACTTTGAAGTCACGTGACGCGAAAACGAAAGCGAAATTCGAAAATCCGTCCTCACCAAATTTAGATATTGTCCCATACATTCATATGCCACAATCAAATTCAAGATTGCTTGAGAAATGTAGGAGGAGATAGATTTTTGAAAATCGTCAATTTCGCATTTTTTGCCAACTTTGAAGTCACGTGACACGAAAACGAAAGCGAATATCGAAAATCCGGCCCGACCAAATTTAGATATTGTCCCATAGATTCATATGCCACAATCAAATTCAAGATTGCTTGAGAAATGTAGGAGGAGATAGATTTTGAAAATCGTCATTTTCGCATGAAAATCGTCATTTTCGCATTTTTTGCCAACTTTGAAGTCACGTGACACGAAAACGAAAGCGAATATCGAAAATCCGGCCTGACAAAATTTAGATATTGTCCCATAGATTCATATGCCACAATCAAATTCAAGATTGTTGAGAAATGTAGGAGGAGATAGATTTTGAAAATCGTCATTTTTGCATTTTTTGCCAACTTTGAAGTCACGTGACACGAAAACGAAAGCGAATATCGAAAATCCGGCCCGACCAAAATTTAGATATTGTCCCATAGATTCATATGCTACATCAAATTCAAGATCGCTGAGAAATGGCGGAGGAGATAGAATTTGAAAATCGTCATTTTCGCAACTTCAAAGGCCTCGTGACCTTGACCTTGACCTTCGGTGACCTTGAAAGTCATACCATCGTGACGTCTCATCGACCTCTATCAGGATCACTAATGACCAGATCTCTCGCTTCAACCTCATTGTGAACGGACGGACGGACGGACGGATCGTCACCTCTCCTCTCAACACCAATATTATTAGGTCATGCCTCAAAGAGATGACCTAATAATCAAAAAGAACCCAGCTTCAAAAAAATTAAACAATTCTAGCTGCCAGACCATGCGGCCGTCCAGACCAGGTTGAAATTTAAAACATTTCTTTCCCATCACTATTAGAACATAATTGTGAGGTTTCACTTCGATCAATGAAGCGGTTCAAGAGAAATAATTTTTTTTTTTAAGATTTTCGTTCAATCCAATGTGGCTGCCAGACCATGTGACCTATAAGTTATACGTGAACACCCCAGTATCCCCAAGGCTTGGAGAACATTTGTGTGGAGTTTCCCCTCGATCTGTCCAGCTGTTCTTGAGGACAGGGTTTTTAAAGGTTTTAGGGGAAATCCAATATGGCTGCCAAACCATGTGATCTATGACATCATAGGTGGGAATGTTTTGTTCCTCATGGATAGGTGGTCATCGCTTTAAAGTTTCGTCTTCATCTGCTCAGTCGTTTGAGATTTCTGAAGGTTTAAAAAAACATATATATGGCTGCTGAACCTCGTGGTCGATGATGTCATCAATATTTTTTTTCCGACCAATTTACCCAAAGATGACTCAATTTTTCATACTGATTGGATAGAGTATGCATATGGATGGAGTATGGACTACGTATGCAATTTGGATGTCATAATGAAGGCACATTTGACATCATAAGAAAAAGTCATACTTATTCCCTGTGAGGAGTAGTTTTACCAGAATGTGATAGGGTTTACCATCACCTATTAGTGATGGGGAATAAAAGCTTTAAATTTCAACATGATGGGACACATGGTCTGGCAGCCAGAACTTTTTTTTTTTTTTGGAATGCTCACTTGGCTGTGCCTGGATGGGTTTGAAGGTAGGGGAGTAGCAGCTGAAATGCAAATCCTATACAGGTTCCTCCTGATGACTTCATATTTGCTTTTTGCTTGTTCGTGTTCCTTCTGATTACTCCAATGCAGTACTGTACATATTTGCTCTTCCATTTGATTTGAATTGAATTAATTTTAATCCCATTCTGAATTCAATTGAATAATGATAAACATCATGGGTCATGCTTCAGTCACATTTGGCTCGGCGGCCGTAGGGTCTAAAAAATCTACGGCCACTAGCAATTATAGGGCGGCCGCAGTATTTCCACGGTCACACAATGTAGCAGTCACATAAGTTTTTATATTTTGGGTAGCCGCACGGGGTATTTAGAAATTGTGGAGACCCAAAACGTGGGGGTGCCGTACGGTCTTTGATTTGATGTCGCACGGTGACCTTAGGGCGTCCCTGCGGCGACCATAGAATTTTCAAGGCAGACGCAAGGTAGCCTGAAGGTGCCCGCAAGGCGACCGCAGGGGGGCCCTTAGGCGAACGTGGAAATAGTGCGGCCGCCGTAATTTTTTGGGGGTTGGCAAAATTCATTTTTCATTGATAAGAGCCTACGGAAAACGCACGAATAACGCAAGCCCACCGTACGCCCTACGTACGGTCGACGTGGAACACATCTACGTCATGGCTACGGCTTGTTGAATTGCTACAGCCAACCTAGAAATGAAAAAAGTTATAACTCCGCGCTTTAATTCCACGGAGACCCCTACGGCCTGTAAAAGATAGCCATACGGCGTAGGGCCACCCTGAGGCCTCCTCAGAAACTCTGCGGCCGCCACACGTTTCTGTCAATTCAGGGGGGGGGGTACGGCTGCCGTATCCTAGCCGTAGAGCAAATGTGACTCATGCCTCAGGGTCAGGTGTCCAATGAAAGCGGGGTTGCATCAAAGCGAGTCGTCTAGGTACCCGGTCATCATTGCCAGCAGGTATAAAGTGGCAGTTCTAGTTATGTCTATTATTAATTACGTAAAACACCAGTACATAAACACCACACAAGAAACACCACACAAACACCATAAGAAACAAGTCTTGATGAGGTTCTGCAATCTCTGATTGCTCTTTTTCTTGTTTACAATTGGTATTTCAAGGGGTGTGGACACTTATCCAACCAAGATATTCTAGTTTTCTATTTTTAATTAATTTTACTGAAATTAGTAGAATTTGTTTTTCATTTGGAAGTTGTGGATTATGATGTGTAAATAAAGGTGGAGAAAGTCTGATTTGATGCAATTTAATTCCTGGCGATAAGGCAAGAAAAGGTGAAAATTTTGAAAGGGGGAGTAGTCTTTCTAAAGGCACTGGAAATACTGATGACTCCACCCTCGGGAGTCAGGAAGGCTGCAGCCTCTTCCCTCTCTTCAGACCTTGACAAAATCACAAACTGGTCAAACACTTGGAATATGTCTTTCAATTTCAATCCTGACAAATCTATCTATCTACCTCTCTCCCTCTGGAAGGACCGAATAACAAATCCTCTGATCTACTTTCTTAACAATCCTCTTGAAGACATTCAGTCACTCTAACTTTTGGGCCTCAACATCATCCATGATCATTCTTGGGCAAATCACGTTGATCTAAGTTGGCCTCCAGAGCAAGCCGCACATTGGGCATCCTCCATCGTGCAAAGTCTTTCCTTGGCACATCTGAATTTTTATTTCCCTACAAATCTCCACTTTGGCCTGGCACCCCGGCCTCACACCTTGTTCAGCTTGACGTCGTGGAAACCAAGGCCTTCAAAATCATTGGAACCTCCCACGATGAAGCTAAGTCTCTGGGCCTATCACTTTCACAGCACAGACATGTCGGTGATCCATCTTCTACAGCTTCCTTTCTGGTCTTGGAACCTCTGCCCTTCACATGCTATGTCTCCTCCTGCCCCAGCCCTCCCAGGTTCTGAAGGACGCGTGCTGCGTACCAACACCACCACCTTCTGGTAAAACTACTAAATCCAGACTCACTGCTCACCTCCACTCATTTGTTCCTCCTTTTTCCCCACCTGTAGAACCAGCTTCCACATTCTCTTCAATCTCATTCTTCTCTCCAAGGATTCAAGACAGCTGTTCACCACCAACTCAGATCATCCCCAATCTAAAACCATGATATTTTCTACCCCCATTAAACCTTCGCAAGCCCACATCTCTCCAGGTTTCCAGTTTTTCCTTTCACTTTTGTGATTGAGAGTTTGTCACTGAATCCATCTTGTTCACTCCGTGCCCTCCCCTTACTCTCATTCTTCCTCACATCTCTTACTTCGCCGTCTCCCTCCATTTTGTAGTTCATCCCTGCTGTTGGTGTGTTTCCCCCCCGCCCCCACTCCCCTCTTTCCACTGTTCTTTCCATTCTGTTATGTCCTGATGCATTATGTGTTCTATGTCCTCACATCACCACACACAAAAACATATAAATAAATAAAAAAACAGACTGGATTGGTATTTCACAGGCGGAAAGTTGCATCACAAAGTGTGCCATCCCTCGGATGGACATTGCACTGGGTGTCCAGTCTGCCTGCATTCGTTTGTGGAGGTTAAATATCTTTGCGAAGAGTATGCGAGTGAGCAATAACCAACACGCTGAACAAATGAACAAATCCTACCCATATCTAATCGAGTCGAATGGCAGGCCAGGCAAGCCGGTTCGTGAAAAACATAGCCCAACAACATGCTCTGTGAACCATTCTCAACTGTGGAGTGCACAAACTATTTTGGATGGCAGAGGGAAGGGTGGAGAGAAATATTTCAATTAAATATTTCATAAAAAGACTGTTTTGCATTTACATTTTGAACATTATATTAATATCAATGTTATCAGTAAGCAAAGCCAAAGTTTGTCTGAAGCTGAAAGTGGGGTGGACGGGCGGTGGAACATACTGGCAGCTACATCGGGCAGCAAGGTGGGCGATGGATGGGAGAGCCGTTGGCCCCTCACAAATGGAAAGCTGCTCTTCCAGAGGGTGCGTGCAAGACGATGAGCCCAAGTATCACGGCTCTCAGAGATTCCGGGAGCACCCACCGAATTCTGGATACGACTAGGGTTGGGATGGCAATAAACGGCAACAATGTTGATTATTCAGAGGGGGAAACAAAATCAATTGCATTTGTAATCCTGACTGCTACAACTAATCAGTCAACACATGAGAAGCTCAAAAAAGGGCAAGAGGTTGATATATGAATGGGAAAGATGGGGGCGCGAGGAGGGCGTGGGAACCCACGTCGCACGATGGTAGTCAGGTCTTTAGCGGGTTCGTGAAGGCCTTTTTGTCGAGCTTCCATCAATTTGAGAGGACAATTTGTCTTGCAGTAAAAACAGCCGTTGTTCGTTACAGCACGACAAGTTTTGTGAATAAACACCAACACTAGGCATCATAAAAAGCATTTCACAGGAAGGTTTTATGTAGAATACACATCACTTTTATGTTTGAAGAAAATGTGCGTGGATGAGGTAATGGAATATTTCACGGAATCTAAATCATACAACCGTTTAGTCTTCACTAAAACGAGTTTCCAGGACAACAGCGCAGCACTCGAGTCTGTCTTCTGGAAAGATTACGACGATAAATCCTACCAAGATTATTGTTATAGCGAAGGCCCAACAACTCGTTCACTTCCCATGTGCTTACACATCAAGCAACTCTTCAATCAAATGTTTAATTTCATAACGCGATTCAACACGAAGGGACGTCAATGTTCGTTCGGCAAAAAATTCGAAGGGAAGCCAAAATCCAATCCGCTTGTTCTAGTCACCTACCCAACTCATCCACCTAGTTTTGTCAGAACTCAGCCACAACTCTTTTGCCATATCATGCCACATCTTGTTTTCAGCACCATCTCTCAATAGCAAAGAATCACTAAAAAAATGGAAAATTCAAGTATCCAGATTCAGATATTCACCGAAATCGAACCACAATTCTTCCTCGTCACACACCGCACATGTGCACCAAGTTTTGCAAACTTCTGCGCAACCGTATAGGAGATGGCACATCGTTTTAATTCCCTCGTTTATTTTCAAAGAGCATGCGGATAATAATTATTATTATAGACACATAAATACATACATGGTACATAATATAAATGGGTATTTAAAAAATATTTCGTTAAATAAATGATTTTTTACACATGTTCAACACCGAGAAAGAGAGAGAAAGAGAGAGAAAGAGAGAGAAAGAGAGAGAAAGAGAGAGAGAGAGAGAGAGAGAGAGAGAGAGAGAGAGAGAGAGAGAGAGAGAGAGAGAGAGATCATCACACACAAACGTAATCTCTAGATGGCCTTTGTTTACCAAAACTTCGATGCATCTCAAACAACTTTCAATGAACAATATGGAGATAAATGTTTCACAGGTTGCATCACATTGATATTTTAAGAAAGTCAATGTGTATGGTTGAGGATATCAAAAAGGAGCATGAACGTGCATTTAGGTGGATATTTAAGATCACAATCCAAATCTGTGACCCAAGTGTCTGACACGCAATAACTTCCAACTTTAAATAATCTCATCAGTGGAACAAAGGCTTCATGCAGCTCGGTCACAATTGCCAATTAGTGGCTCTAATCCTCTCACAAACACCAATCAAATTTGTTCTTGGTCATTAGTACGCTATGTCAACACCCGGGCCTGGCAGAATCTCGTGGCAAGTGAAGCGAGGACGTTGGATGAGTCCAGTGGCATGGTTGTTTGACAACAAAAATTTCATATCAAACTGTTCCTCATTGTATGCTTCTTGACAAGCCATTATTCTAAACTTGTATATTTTTAGCTTGTGCTTGTGTGCACGCCTGCACACGGGGGAACCAAATGCAAAAATGAACTCGAGCAGAGTCGATGATGCACCATCGCAAATCTTCATGCTTCACATCTAAACAAAGTTGGAAGATAGCAAAAAGTCCCACCAAGAATGACCCAATGTCAAATTTTGAGTTAAAAAAAAATAATCTTGTTTTGACCCCTGTGACCCCAAATGCCATCACATGGGGGTATGAACTGGAGATCAAATCCCCCAAAAACGTAACAAATTTCACGCGTCCCCCAATGTTGATTGCATACTCAAAGTTTCATCAAATAAAATTTCAAAAAGTGTCTGTGGTTGCATTTGGCCTTTTTATCCCGCACCAGGGGGCAGGGACAAAAATGACTGCTCTCACACCTTCGTGCCGTGTGGTGATCATAACTACCATTAGTTTGGTGAATTTATAAACAAACGTTTAGGGGGAGATAGCATGACGGACGGACAGACGGAGCCAATTACAATATCCCCCCCCCCCTTTGTTATTCTTCAAAAAGCGTGGGGATAAAAGAAAAATAGGGCCATACCCCTGGGCACTCACCTGGTCGAATAATGATACTGAAAAGGAAGTCAACATGGGACAGAATCAGCAAAAATGTACCAATGAACCAATTTTATAACAAATACCTATTTTGGGGGGGAACCTCCCCCCACCCCCATACACCCCCATAGACCCCAATGTTTTTTTAATATCATGAACAAACTTTGGTGCATCATGAGTGATGAAGGTTGAAGTCACGTTGGAATTGTGTGCGTCCTTTCTGAGAAGGAAGCAAATACCTATGGGGGGGGGGGGGTGGACCTCCCATAAACTCCCTCCGTAGACCCCCTCAAACCCAATTTGTTTTAATGCCATGAACAAACAATGGTGCATCACGGGTGATGAAGGTTGTGGTAAAGTTTCACGAAATCGCATGTGTACTTTCAGAGAAGAAGTTGCAAGTATTTGTGGACGGACGGACGGACGGACAGACGACGCGCCATCCCATAAGCTCCCCAGAACTACGTTCCAGGTGAGCTAAAAATCGCCCAAATTCTCCACCTCCCCCCATCTTGGATTAACCACAGTTATAAACACATCGCCCTTTGACATTCCCTGGCATTACCAAGTTCATGGTGCACATTGTGTTTGGAAATACAAGAGAATATGTGGGGTGAGATAGCTGCAGGTGAGCAATAGAAACTGGGAGTGAGGGATATTTTGAGACTGCCAAAACAATATAGTTTCATGCTGCATCCCACTTCCTCATCCCCACCTTCACCTTTCCAATCTCATCCTTCCCAATCAGGTTTCAACCAGTCCCCAAGTTGATTAATATCACTTTTCCGTGACAAAGTAATTGTCACAATCCAAAATCAATAAATAGAGTTTGCTTATCTTCTTTTTCTTCAATCAAATTAAATCACCTTCTATTCATCAGAATTTGCACCAATCCATCCAACCATTGCCCTGTCTCTATCACAAACAGCTTCCTTTTGTTCATCAACTACCAACCACATCCCTTTACAATTACTATTTTAACATCCTTCCATCCCTCTCACCCCCCCCCCCCCCCCCCCCCCACCTCTCTCTTTCTTTCCCTTCTCCCCTACGTGTATCTGAAGTTCGAGACTGTTGGCTCACTCTGCCGGCGTTTCCTTAAGGCAATGCGCATGACGAAAGGGAGCTAACAAGTACAGGTGTGCACTCTTGACTGTGAAAATTGCTGTGAACAAAATCCTCTGCTTCAGGATAGCCAAACAGGCGCAGAAGGAAATTACAGATTAACATAGTGGTTGTAATCTTTATTTAACAAGGATAAGATGTTGAGTCCGAAACTTAATCTTACACATGGTCCTCAACATGCGTCCACAAAACACGGGCCACCAACAAAACCAAAGAGGAAATTTGATTTGACGTCCCGTACTCCTGACAGAGCGTTGGTGCTGCCGAAGCACTTTCTTCGCAAGGGTCATACTGGGTAGTTTGCCTTTGCTTTCTGCAGCATTGTTTGCTTGTGCTCTATCATTTTAAAAGCTGAGCGTTAAGCAAGGAAGCAGCAAATACCGTTTTAAAGTCTTTGGAATGACTCGGCTGGGGTTTGAACGACCGACCTTCCAGATTCAGAGTGGATGCTCTAACCATGAGGCCACCATGGGACCCAAATGAAGCCACAAAGGCAAGGATTAACTACAGTGGAGCCTCAGATTCTCTTCATCGATACTGTTCAATACTTTTTGCAGTGTTCAAAGTTGCAAGTGGGACAGGAGAAGGCTGATCACCTTATGCCTGGATGTACAAACATTTATCCCTCACCACTCCACCCCCCTCAGCGAACTTTAGTTTTGAATAAACATTAAAGATAAAATAATCTGCAACAGAAAAATCAGGATGTGGCATTCAAGGTCATTATGGTGAAGTAGAGTGGACCTCCACGGTCCATTGTGAACTGGTATACCAGTACTGAAAAAGTGACAACCACAGCTAAAATTCACGAAGAAAACATAACGGTCATTCTCCCTTTCACTCAGTTTTAAAAATTTAAAAGACAACACAAGAAAGTTTGCATGGTCAAACGCGAGAACCAACACGGGATAACGGACCTCATCAGCTGAGACCATCACTGGGCCTTCTAAGCAACCCTCCGTTCGGCAGGCCTCCAAAATCGGCCACTCGCCAGCAGCCCACCTCTCCAAGTACAGACCTCTCCCGACTTTGCGATGGTGCCAAGGCTGGCGGGTGGCCTGGACACTGTGCTGCCAACTCCCTTCATTACCGCGCTCCGATGAAGCAGCACATTACATTTGCCGTTTGGAGAACTTTGGGTTACCGGTGTTGGCTCTGCTTTCCGAGTTAACCACACATATTTAGTTACCAGGCACGGATCCTGAATGTTGTGCTTATCTAACAGACTGGATTTGTGCTGGAACTCTACAAATTAAACTGACACAATAATACTTATTTACTCTTCACTGTGCTTGCTGGATGAAATATGCAAATTCTAAACAATTAGAAACAAATCCTACTAATGTCTCATGTTCCTCTTCTGCCCCACTCAGTTCATCTGATAATGTGCTTGTAGTGGGGCAGATAACTGCAATTTTTGAGAGGAATCGTGCAAATGATGATACAAGCATCAAATTTGGCACATTTGTTCTCCAGGGGATTCTAATCAAATCTGCCTGATTGGCCATTTGAAAATCCAAATTTTGAAAAAATTGAAAAAAAAAAAAAAAACTTCAAAAAGTCAAGATCATGAATCAATGTTGGATGCTGGCTGAGATTGGTGAATGTTTCAGAAACATCATCAAAGACGTTCCAAGTCTGCCATGCAGTTTTCTTCCCTTTACTGCAGAAGGCAGACACGACATCACATCCAGTGAACGCATGGAAGTATGGGATCCCTCCAGCTTTCTCAGGCCCTATTGCAGAAACTACCTCATGGACTGGAATCCATCGCGCCTTGGCTCCTTGACCAAAGGCAATCCACATGTTCTCAAGACCTAGTTCCTGTAAGGATGGCAGTACAGATATTGCTATGACTAGTACGTCCGTGTCATTAGCCTTAATGATAATGGACTTGCTACCATCCGTCGTTGCTCCCTGGCGTGTACAAATATTCGAGTGTCAGCTTCTTCATGACAACATGGAGACACAGCATCCAGTGACTTCCTTGTGTTGCTAATGGCATCTTCTCCTTTTGTGACAATGACTGTGCTTGTCGTCTGTGCTTCACACATCTTTTCCGCAAGGAAGTGAAACAGCTCAGTCTTGTTGCTGTCATCTCGAAGAAAGCTTCTCCAGTTACTTTGGGTCTTACTGGTTCTGTCACTCTTCTTCTGATTCCTTGCCCCCTTTTTGACCTTGCCTCGGACTTCAGACTTGACTTCTTGTACACATCAAACACTTGTCCACCCTCTCGTACCTGGCACCATAGGATTCCACCTTTGGGATGATGTCTTTCTTAGCATAGTCATCAAATATCTTGAAGTGCGTGGAGGTAGGGAATTGATAAGTGCTGAGCCATCAAATGATGACTGCATCTCCCCTTGGTTCTCTGTCTGGGATGTTCACTTGCGCTTCAAGAATTTCAGCCAGCTGTGACTTCAAATTTTTTTGAAGTTTTTTTTTTCTTCAAATTTTTCAAAATTTGAATTTTCAAATGGCCAATCGGGCAGATTTGATCAGAAAGCCCTGCAGAACAGGAATGCCCAAATTTGATGCTTGTATCATAATTTGCACGATTTTTCTACTATCTACTACACTATTGTGAGAGTCAACATCTCTCTGGCTATTGTCAGACAGCTGCCTCAGTGCCATAGAGTCTGGCAGTTCACTCAAGCTGAGTGGCAGGGCTTGCAAGCTGCCCTCTGTGTCAAGACTGGTCCTTCATTTGCACCTCTCCTCATATTAATACTACTTGGGAATCCTTCCACATCAGCTTACTTTCCCTCATACAGATTTATACCATCTTGTCTGCAGTAGTCATACCAATCCTCCATCCGCTCCTCCCCGGTTACACAGAATCCTGTGGTGAGGCAGTTGCCTTCAAACAACTTGCCGTCTATTCATGGAAGGCAAGTCTGACCCAAGGTAACCTCAGATCATTCAACAAAGCCCGGAACAAGTGCGTGTCCACTTTCAAGAAAGCCAGAAAACAACATCTGACCAACCTCAAGGATTAACTCTCAAGCCTGTGTCCTTCTTCAAAGATCTGGTGGCACCTTGTCAAGTCTATCTCTGGTGTACGCTCCCCTTTCATCATTTCAAATGGCACCATAGCTGACTCTGCTCGTGAGACGGGCGAATGCCTCAATTCTGTCTTTGCTTCAAAATCTTGTGTGCCCAACCTCGTAGTCTCTACACCTTCCTACCCTCTCATAGCAAACTGCTCCTGCACACTCTGTCTTTCACACTTGAGAAGGTGGAGAGGTTTCTGACAAACTGCAATTCCAATTCTGCGACAGGCCTAGATGGAACAAGTGCACATGTCCCAAAAACCTGCTCTGCTGCTCTTGCTCAGCCTCTTTCTGCTCTCTTCACGCGATCATTCTCACTTGGTCAATTTCCCTCTGCCTGGAAGTTAGCCAACATCACTGCAATACAAAAACATGGTACAACAAACTTTTCCTTTTAACTACAAGCATAATAATTATAAGCAAGGTCATGGAATCTGTCATTGCAGTTGACATCAAATCCTTCCTTTTAACAACGGCATGATCTCAGATCACCAGTTCGGTTTCACACCCAGTCATTCTACACTAGCCATGCTACTTATACTCTTCCAACAATGGATAGAAGCTCGCAATCTCCAACAGGAGATCAGGACCATCTCTCAGGACATATCTCGAGCTTGCAATACAGTCTGGCTTCTTGCCGTGATCTCCAAACTCTCTGCTTGTGGTATCTAAGGCCACATCCTTTCATGCATCACTGGCTTCCTCCTCTCACTTAGTCAGCGTGTAGCTATGCATGGTATCCTCTCATCTTCTCTCCCCATCAGGGCTGGAGTGCTCAAAGGTCGTGTTCTGGGTCCAGCCTTGTTCCTCATCTTCATCAATTATTTTTCTGATTCCCTGGAAAACCCTGCATATCACTTTGCTGATAATCTGCAGACCTTGACAGAATCAGGAGCTGGTCTAACACTTGGAATATGTCTTTCAACCATGACAAATTCCACACACTCACCCTGTCCCTCTGAAAGAACTGTCTGGCAAACCCTCCCACATACTTCCCAAACAAACCACTCAAAGAGGTTGTCACTCAAACTTTTTGGCCTCACCATCAGCCATTATCGTTCTTGGGCAAACCATATTTCCAAGATAGCTTCCAAAACCAGCCACCATTTTGTCAAGGTCTGAGGAGAGGGAGGAGGCTGCTGCCTGTCTGTCAGAACGATGAGAGATGTCGCGACAGAGAGTGGAGTCATCAGCAAAGAGATAGAGGATTTTTTCAGTCAGTGAGATCATTGATGCAGATTACAAAAAAGATGGGGCCGAGAAAACTGCCTTGTGGTACTCCAGTCTTTACAGGGAGAGGAGAAGAAAGGGTTCCATTGAGAGCCACATTTGGCTACAAGAGTGGAGGAAGTCAGCAATCCAAGAGTGGAGTTGGCCTTGGATTCCATAGGCAGACAGTTTGGAGAGCAGGACAGGATGCCAGACTATATAAAAAGCTTGAGATATGTCCAGAGAGATGGCCCTGATGTAATGTCTGATATTGATGGCCTCCATCTATTGTTGGGAGAGTTGAAGCAGCATGTCCAAGGTAGAATGACCAAGTCTGAATCAGAATTAATGATCTGAGATGAGTCTCTTGGAGAAAAGGAATGATTGTATGTTAACTGCAATTATGGATTCCATGACCTTGCTGATGATTAGAAGTAAGCGAATTGGGCTGTAGTTAAGAGGATCTGTTTTTGTACCATTTTAATGAAATGCTGTGATGTTGGCTGATTTACAAGCAGATGGAAGATGAGAGTAAATGAGAGGGTGAAAAGAGCAGAGAGAGAGTAAGTGCAGGAGCAGCAGAGCAAGTTTTTAGGACACATGAGCTGATGCCATCCGGTCCAGTTGCAGAGTCAGAGTCGAGGGTTGCCAAAAACTTTTCGCCTTTTCAGGTACAAAAGGCACATAATCCAGGAGCAGCTGGGTATGACTGGGAAGTGTGGGTACAGAGAAAGGGGTTAGGGACACAAGATTTTAAGACAAACTCAAAATTGCGGCATTCGGCCTTCTCATGATTGGAGTCGGCTATGGTGCCATTTGAAGTGAGGGAAGGAATGGAAGGTGAGCATACTCCAGAGACAGACTTGATAAGGTGCCACCAGGTTTTATAGAAGGGAGACAAGTTTGAAAGTTCATTCTTGAGGTTGGACAGATGTTTTCTGGCTCTCCTGAGAGTAGACAACACACTTGTTGCGAGCTTGGTGGAATGATCTGAGGTTGCCTTTGGTTGAATCTGCCATCCAGGAGGAAACTGCAAGTTGGTTTAAAGCAACTGCTTCTATTTTTTTTTGTATACCTTGTCGAGGCTCGTGTGAGAGCTAACACACAACGCACAGCAAGGGGGGGGGGGGGGGCATGAGACAAGAGGGACAGGAGTGGGAAGGACAAAACAGTGGGGTAACAGAGACATTAGGAGATCTGTGGAAGGGAGAGGGGGATGGGGCGGGGAACACGGGGTATACAAGATGGACACCACAGGGACTCCCAGGAAGGAAAGCAGGGAATTTGAAGGAGGTGGATTTGAGGTGGATTAACGGGGGTAGAAAAGATCGAGGATTTGGATGGGGGACGATAAGAGTTGGCGGTGAACAGCTGTTTTGAAGGCCCGGAGGGAAGAATGGGATTGAACAGAGTGAGTGAGTTTATTCCAAAGGCGGGGAAAAAGAGGAATGAAAGA
>CM068965.1:10699736-10716557 GCA_035128595.1 Eptatretus atami
ACTGGCTTTGCAGGCCAGGTTGGAAATGTGGCTTTCCCAGGAAAGATCAAAGTAGATAGTGAGACCCAGAAGCTTGAAAGAAAGGACTTCTCCCAGAGGATTGTTGCGAAAGTAGATGGGGGATTTACAAAACTGTCCTTTCGGAGAGATATAGTGAGAGTGTGAGATTTGTCTGGATTGAAAGACATGTTCCACGTGTTAGACCAGCTTTGTGACTTGTACGTCCAGATCCAGCAGTCGGAGCGAAGAAGCTGCTGATTGCCGGTCTGAGGGATGACAGATGGTACGGCGAGGGAGGAGTCATCAGCAAAGAGATAAAGAGGATTTTCCAGAGAGTCGGAGAGATCATTGATGAAAACCAGAAAAAGAACGGGCCCAGAACACTGCCTTGAGACCTCCAGCCTGGACAGGAAGAGGGAATGAAAGAACTCCATTTAGGGCCACACGTTGACTGTGACAGGAGAGGAAGTCTGCGAGCCATGAGTGGAGATGGCCTTGGATACCATAGGAAGAGCGTTTGGTGAGCAGGAGCAGGGTGCCAGACCATGTCAAAGCATTGATATGTCTTAGGATATGGCTCTGATTTCATGTCCGGAATTGAGGACCTCCATCCATTGTTGGAGAGCAGAAGCAGCATATCCAGGGTAGAGTGACCTGGTCTGAAACCAAATTGATGATCGGAAATCAGGTCATTGGAGAAGAGGAGGATTTAATGTCTGAAGCGATGGGATTCCATAACCTTGCTGATGATTGGGAGAAGGCTGATGGTCTGTAGTTCAGGGATCTGTTTTTGCACCTTTTTTATGCAAAGCAGTAATGTTTGCTGAATTCAAGCAGATGGAGATGACTTGAGCAAATAGAGAGGTGAATAGAACAGAAGAGAGGTGAGCAAGTGCGGAGGGAGCAGGTTTTTAAGACGTGGGCTGATGCAGTCTGGACCGGTTGCAGAATCTGAGTCGAGGTTTGACAGCAAGCTCTCCACCTGTGTCAGGAGAAAGAGATACAGAGTCCAGGGACAGTTGGGTGCGACTGTGTAAGGTGGGTACAGAAAGCGATGGGTTTCGGAGCAAGATTTGATGCAAACACCGAGTTTAGGCATTCAGCATTTTCACGTGCGCGGGTAATCAGCAGTGCGGCCATTTGAGGTAAGGGAGGGGATGGGAGGGGAACATACACCAGAAACAGATTTGAATTAGCGACCACCAGGATTTGGAGGAGGGAGAATTCACCACAGGATTCAGAGTACCAAGAGCGGGAGGATGGGTAAGGTAACTGAAGACGAGATGAGATGAATCTGTGTATAAGATTGCAGGTGTCTGTGGAAGAATTCGCAGGCTGAATTAGTATTGGCCAGTCATAGTGTCCACCCCAAACCCACCTCCTTCAAATTCCGTTTTCCTTCCTGAAAGTCCCTGTCGTACCATCTTGTTTACCCCGTGTACCCCACCCCATCCCTCTCCCTTCCACAGATATGCAACTGTCCTTGTTTCCCACTATTTGGTGCTTCCCTCTCCCACCCCTCTTGTCTCCTGCCTTGATATATGTTTCTGTGTATTAGCTCTAACACGAGCCTCGACTTGGTATACAAAAACAAATAATAATAAAAAAAAAGTTG
The DNA here is from genome assembly GCA_035128595.1 of Eptatretus atami. Lineage (NCBI taxonomy): Eukaryota > Metazoa > Chordata > Myxini > Myxiniformes > Myxinidae > Eptatretus > Eptatretus atami. The sequence goes on from CM068965.1 coordinate 10,701,352, forward strand.
GTCACCACCAAGTCGAGAAGGGAGGAAAAAGAATAAGACGAATTCTGAAGTCATCCCTCTCCCCAAGAAACAAAACCAAAGAGAAACACTAACTTGCAGTGCAGGTATTCCAACATAGCTGTGCAATTATTAGCTGACCACAATTTGAGATCAACAATCTAGACAACAAAACCAGGTAACTTCTAACTATTCACAAGATATTCTCCAAAATCCAATAGAAAAACTGAGGTTATACTTAGCGAGGCGAGAGGGAAGAGGTGGTTTGATGGAGCTTAACCAAGTGCACAGAACATCGTGTGTAGGACGAGCAGAGTACATGAAAAGCTCAACAGACTATCGGATGAGATTTGTCCACGAGCAAGAAAACAACAGACCAGAAAAGGGATCCTTAATCCATTTAGCAACAAATTTCCAAAGACAGGGGCAAACGATGGATACTACACAGGAAAACGAAACAGAAACAAACACAGCCCCAATGATTGCAAAGAAAAAAAAAGTAAAATGACAAAACAAATATCAGCAGATAAACTCTGACAAATGGGAGCATGACAAAAGAGCAGTAAGATTTTAAAAAATAAAAAGAAAAGAGCTTCGCAGGACAGGGATCGACAAGGAAGGCTCATTGGAATGGCTAAGAAGAGGTCAAATTAGTTGGGATGGAGAACGAGTCGGCATCAATGCCCAAGACCAAGAACATCACACAAATGTCTTTAAGAAAATGGCGGGATTGAGTCAATTGGACAAATGCAGGTTTTGTCGGGAAGAAACAGAAAGTATGAGCCACCACCTTTAAGGATGTTAAATAAAAAATAAAAAAACTCGTGTCGGAACAGCTGTATACAGAAAGACATGAAAGCGGCTGTAGAGTCATCCACTGGCACATCTGTAAACATTTCAATATCTCAGAACAATCTGGAAACGCAAACCAGATCTGATCCTTGAAAATGAACATATGATGCTCACGCATGACAAGATGATCCCATCAAGTGTGGACATTGCAAACAAAGCAACGTGTCCGGACATGGTGCTCAAACACAAAAAGGAAAAGTCGGCATAGTTGATCGAGGTTTCAGTTCCCAATGACTGGAATAAATGCCACAGAAATCAGGAAAATGACCAAATACCAGGATCTGAAAAATGAGGTCAAAAGGACTTGGAAATTGAAGAAAGCTGAAATTATACCGGTGATAGTCAGACCTGCAGGAATGATAAAGAAAACCCTGAATGAGTACTTAAAAATCATTCCAGGGAATATCACTCCAAACGGGCTACAAGTGGAGGCTGTCAGAGGTTCAGTGAAGATTCTGAAAAGAGACCTTGGAACGAGGCTATGAGAACGAAACTTCACAATTTGGTTCATGAATCGTGATCCTTCACCAAAAAATAGGAGGTGGAGATTATCGGGGGTGGGTGAGGGGATACTCACACCTTCGGGGGTTTCCTTCCCTTTGGTGTATGCATGTTGTTCACAGTGCCGGACTCGGCGCGTTCCCTAATGACTGAAAACCAAGCCTTGAGCTTCACGAGTCTGAACGAACATACAGGTCAGCTACCACTCAAACTGGATCTTTGTCAGTGGTGTCTGTGACTTCTGAGTGGCGTTACAATGACCACATCAACAGCGTAACATTTTTGAAACTTGCATTTCAAACAAACAGATACAAAGTCAAATGAGGAAGTTCACCATCACATACAATGTCCAACTCCGATTCCCACATTGAGTTATTTCCACCACCCAGTGCCCCAGTCCTGCCGGCACAACTCACGCGTGTTCACCTCGCCCTTCGAGGTTGTCGAACCTTCGATTCCCGTCATGGTGTCCTCTCGTATGATGGCCCGTCAAGATGATTAAAGAGGTCAAAGTAATTCTTTCCCGATACACAATCTTAATGAGTTTTAATCAAATAATCGGCTCCACACGTTAACAACCGCTCTGGACGTTAACACCTCGTACACACAAAATTAAATAGAGCACTGGGACGATGGAACCACACAGCTCGTCACATATCACCAGTCTCTCCACACCTACCTCTCGCGGGATTATGTAGTATCACAGGACAATCCCGTGCGTTCTCGAAAATGCGATTCTAATCCAAACTGAAAGTTTCGTCTGAGAACGTTCCAGCACCTTCACGAACCTCACCAGGCAGTTTACAGTACAATACTGCCATCTACAGTCAAAATTAGCTCATTAGATGAAGCAGTTTATATTGCAATTTACCGGTATGCTAAACGAAACAAAAACATGTAACCATCAATTTTAATGATTCATTTACAGATATTTTCTAATGCTTAAATTTACCACAACATATAGCTTATAACTGACAGACATTTTGAATTCTGCGAGAACTTCCTCCCACCTCCTGAAACCCGCAAATGGAGATAACAACCAACGAGGATTTGCCATTGGGAGAAATCCGGGTGGGAAAGTTCACAGATAGAGTCAGACCCATTGAGTCACAGAAATTCCATGGCTGGTGAGAGAGGTAACAACACCCAGCCAATAAGTATGGTGACAATTAATATTTTTTGTATACCTTGTCGAGGCTCGTATGAGAGCTAACACACAACGCACAACAAGAGGGGCGGGAGTGGGAAGGACAAAACAGTGGGGAACAGAGACATTAGGGGGTCTATGGAAGGGAGAGGGATGGGGTGGGGAACATGGGATATACAAGATGGACATACAGGGACTTTCAGGAAGAAGCAGGGAATTTGAGGTGGGTTTGGGGTGGATTAACAGGGGTAGAAAAGAGAGGATTTGGATGGGGGAAGACAAGAGGTGTTGGTGAACAGCTGTTTTGAAGGCCTGGAGGAAGAATGGGATTGAATAGATTGAGGGAATTTATTCTAAAGGTGGGGAAAAAAGAGGAATGAAAGAGTGAAGGTGAGCAGTGATTCGTGATTTTGCTAATTTTACCAGAAGGGGGTTGTGGCGGACCTTGAGCACCTGCGGAAATATGGTGGGGAAAATCGCAGACAGAGCAGGGGGGGGGGCGAGACCAGAGAGGAGATGGTAGAAGACAGAAAGACCACAGACCTGCCTGTGGTGAGAGGAAAAGGCCCAAAGACTCAGCCCATCGTGGGAGATACCAATGATCCAAATGCCTTGGTTTCCACAGCGTGAATTGAAGTCATATGAAGAAGAGAGAGTTGGGATGAGTGATTAAAAGTTGGTCCATGTCATCTGAGAGAAAGATATAGATGGAGTCATGACTGTTGGGAGGACGGTACAACACACAAACATGAGGTGGGAGTGGAGGGAAGTCGCAGCCAGAGGTACTCCTGGGGTTTGGGAGGAGTAAGAGCAGTAGGTCTACATGGAGAGTGAGAAATTGAGTTTTTGATGTAAAGCACAACTCCGCCACCAGGACTGGATTGAGATCAATGCAACCGGAGGACACAATAGTCAGGAAGAGCCACTAAGGAGTCAGAGACGTCCCGTGGGAGGAAGAATTCAGTTAAGCAGATGATGTCCGGTTTATCGTCAGCAGCCTTGATTGAGAGATCTGTCAGGTTGGAACGGAGGGCTATATTTGATATTTGAGGGAAACACAGTTATGGACAAGGAGAGAGGAGCTGCTGATGGGACATCTGGATGTGGAAAGGAACAAGGAGAGGGTACGGGGAGAGTGGAAGGCAGGGAGGGGTATGCGGCGGCGGCAAATCCAGGAGGGGCAGGGGTGAAGTAGTGAGGGGAAGGAGTGGAGTGGGCGTGAGCTAAAGGTGGGGGGGGGGCAGGACGACGGTTGAAGTTGAGAAGGGGTTTAGGATGAGGAGGGGTAAGAAAGGGTTTTTTTGCATGCTTTGTCGAAGCTCGATTAAGAGCTAACACACAGAACATATAACAAATGGAGCAGGAAACAAGAGGGAGTGTGAGAGGGAATTGCACAACTGTACGGAACAGGGACATCAGAAAATCTGTAGAAGAGAGAGGGATGGGGGCGGGGTACACAGGATAAACAAGATGGCGTTTCAGGAAGGAAAACAGGGATTTGAAGGAGGTGGGTTTAGAGTGGACTCATGAGGGAAGGAAAATCATGGTTTGGGACGGGGGAAGTTATGATATGGTGGTGAACAGTTGTTTTAAAGACTTGGAGGGAAGAGTGAGATTGAAGAGTGTTGGAGTTTGTTCCAGAGGCGGGGGTAAAAAAGAAAGAATGAAAGAGTGAAGGCGAGCAGTGATTCTCGATTTTGGCAGTTTCACCAGAAGGGGATTGCTGGCAGACTGAGCGCCATGCAGCAATATTAGCGAGACAGAGCACAGACAGAGCAGGGGCGGCAAGGTTGGAGAACAGTCACTTGAAGACAGAAAGACCACCGACCAGCCTGCGGTGAGACAGTGAAAGACCCAAAGACTCAGCTTCATCACGGGAGATACCAATGATCCTAAAAGCCTTGGTTTCCACAGCGTGATGCCAAGCTAGGTGTGAGGCAGGAGCACCAGCCCAGAGGGTAGAGCAGTAATCCATCAAGCGGCAGATGAAAGCTTTGTATGTGGTTAAGAGCTCAGGTGTGCTAAGGACTTTGCACGATAGAGGATGCCCAATCGGTGACTGGCTTTGGAGGCCAGCTTGTAAATGTGGCTTTTCCAGGAAAGATCATGGCAGAGAATGAGGCCCAACTATAGATAGTGATAAGTTGGTGATAATCCCAATGAGGCGCAAACAAAACATCCTTCCCTTCACTGCATGACCCATCAATAAGTCATGTGAAGAGGTGCTCATTTATCAATCCTTCTCCAGCCCAGGAGATTAATTAAATTAATAAATGGATAGATAGATAAATAAATAAATAAATAAAATAAATCTCAATGAGGAAGAGACAAATGAGTTTTACACCAATAATTAACGTCGCTGTCAAAAAACTCGAAAATGTCAATCGGTTCATACAAAACTGACGAGCAACTGTGGGTTGGCCCATTTAGGGTTCTCATCTCTTGAACCAAAGACTTGTGATGCTCAGGACCCAGGTTCAAATCCCAAGTACAGTACCATAGGTATTTGTCCTTTGGCTGTATTAATGTCCCTGTAATTCGCATTGAAGTAAATTGAAGTACACCAATGTCTAATAAATAGCCCCGTAGGGGACTGGCAGTTAGTTTCAATCCCAAAATTGAAGGAATTGTGGGAGGAAGGCAATGGATGCCTTTCCAGGGGAGATACGGCCATGGGGAGCACAAATTAAAATGTTAGGGCATGGTCACGATGCCCCATGGCAAGTTTGTTCACGATCCGGCTGTCGGGTTCTGAGAAGATTTTTAAATGAAATAGCAATAATTGTGGCAACCCCCCCCCCATCCAATTCACCCCTTTAACCATGAGACCTTACTGTCCTGATGCATTGTACCAAATTTGGTCCATACGCTCAGTAGTTGTAGAGAAGATATTTTTGTGAAAATAGGGATTCAGGAAGGGGGCCGTGCCCCCTTTTGGGGAGATACGGCCATGAAGAGCACAACTTAAGGTTAGGGCATGGTCCTAATGCCTCGTGGGGAGTTTGATTTGGATCTGTCTGGCTGTTTATGAGAAGATTTTTGAATAAAATACCAATGTTTGGGGCAAATCCCTCTTTCTCCCTTTATAGGGGGCAAATATGGACAGGGAACACAACCCCATGAGACCTTGCTGGCCTGATGTTTTGTACCAAATTTGGTCCATAATCGGTGAGGTCGTTTGTGAGATGTTTTAGTCAATTGTTAACGAACGTATGTACATACGGACGGACGGACGGATACCGGGACCAACTCTATGAGCATATTTTGGAGAAATAACCTAACTTGATGGTATACATACAATACAAACCCTGCACAGTCGACGGTTTTGAAGATATTGAGGTGCAACGTTTTTCAGTTTATCCAACATGGTGCCTATACCACATGACCTATGACACCATGATTATCATTAAAATATTCTACAGGAGGCGCTCCGATGGTGAAAATTTAGTGTCCATCAGACCAACAGTTGCCAGTTGCTGAGAATTTTTTTTTTCATAATGATCGGATAAGCATCGTACTTGTCGAATTATGTCATAACGAAGGCACTGATGACATCATCATTAACATGTATTATTCCCCATGGGGAGTAGTTGACAATGAGCCAGGTCTCAATTTTTTTCCATGGAGTGGTTTCAGAGATGTTGAGGTGTGAAGTCTTTCCAAGATGGCGCCTGTGCCACGTGACCTATGATGTTAGAATTATCATTTTAAAAAATTATACAGGAGCCGCTCATATTCTGAAAATTTTGTGTCCATCGGACTAACAGTTGCAGAAGAATTTTTTTTTTTCATACTGATCATATCAAGCGTTGTACTTGTCAAATTATGACGTCATAATGAAGGGACCAATGACATCAATATCAACATATCTTATTCCCCATTGAGAGTACATGACAATGAGCCATGTTTCAATTTTTTCCCATTGAGCAGTTTTGGAGATATAGAGTTGTAACGTTTTTCCAAGATGGCATCCATACCACATGACCTATGACGTCTTAATCATGAATAAAAAAAATTCTACAGGTAGAGGCACTCCTATGGTAAAATTTTGTGTCAATCGGACCAACGGTTGCCAAAAAAATGTATTTTTAAAATGCAGATGCACGCACGCACGTAACCGAATACCTAACCCTGCTTTTCACTTCGTGAGCGTAGGGTAATAATGACATTGTCTTGCATGTGATTTATGGACAACCTCCAATATGACCCATAAATCAATATAAAGATGAAAAAAAATAGGGAAAATACCCCTGGACGCTCACCTGGTAGAATTATGATACTGAGAAGGAGGTCAACATGGGACGGAATCAGCAAAATGTACCAATGAATCAATGTTACAGATTCGATTTTGTAAATTTTGTGAACAAACTTTGGTATATCATTGGTGATGAAGGTTGTGGTCAAGTTCCATCAGAATTGTGTGTGTAGTTTCTGATGAGAAAGCAAATACATATTTGGAGGGCAACCCCCTGTAAATCCCCTAAACCCAGATCCTTAATATATATATATATATATATATATATATATATATATATATATATATATATTCCAGCAATGTGTGTGTGTGTGTGTGTGTGTGTGTGTGTGTGTGTGTGTGTGTGTGTGTGTGTGTGTGTGTGTGTGTGTGGTGTGTGTGTGTGTCTGTGACCGCTGTTTCTCGACAACCACTGGTCCGATCTAATTGAAACTTGCCAGATATATTGCTGGGGACCTGAGGAAGTGCCTTTTCAAGGTTTGATATTATCGGACAAGTGCTTCCCAAGTTATGGCCATTTATTTACAAAACAATGACAAGACACGTTGTTGCGTGGACGTGGTCGATGGGGAAGGGAAGCTCAGCCGCGTCCCATTATGGTTACAACGTACGGGCTTCCGGATAATGATGACTTCGTGTATTCTAATAATTTCTCGATTTCTTATGCGCATTTATAGATAAACACAATGCCCCAAGTTATGATCGTTTTCATATTAGACGGTGCATAAATTTCGGTAACATCAGAGTGAGCTGGTATGCTCCGAACCAGGAAGTAATTTTTTTTTCTCTCTCTCTTCTCGTCTTTTTGTTTTTCCTTGCCACGACATTGCGAAAAGGTAAAATACGTTGGCGCTAATTGAATAATTGTGTATTAAAACTAAATTGCGAATAATCGTGACTGCGAATAATATGTGAACATCCGGGCCACGCACGTACGGGCACGTGAGAGCGAAGAAACGGCCTGTGTGGTTGTTGTTTGTTGCTCGCGGTTTGAATATTTATTTATTATTATTATTATTATTATTTTTTTTTTTTTACGGGCACGTACTAGTATATATAATTCCAGCAATCTCTGTGTGTGTGTCTGCTCTGTCTGTATGCGACCGCCGTTTCTCGATGACCGCCGGTCCGATCTGATTGAAACTTGCCAGGAATATTGCTGGGGACCCGCGGATGTGCCTTTTCGAGGTTTGATATTAATCGACGAGCGGTTCCCAAGTTACGGCCATTTATCTGTCGACCAATGACAAGACATGGTGCTATGACATCACGAATGACGTCACAATTAATGTTTATTATTTATTTATGCACGATTGACGTTACAATTCTTCTTCTTCTTCGTTTGGTATGACGTCACAATCGACGCTGGGACCTGAGTATGTGCCTTTCAAGGTTTGATATTAATCGGACGAGCGGTTCCCAAGTTACGGCCATTTATCTGTCAACTTTGTGAACAACTTTGTCAACAACTTTGCCATGAACAAACTTTGGTACATTCCGAGCGATGAAGGTTTGGTCAAGTTTCATCGAAATTGTGTGTGTAGTTTCCGAGAAGAAAGCAAATACATATTTTGGGGGCAACACCCTGCCACCGCCCCCCAGTGGACCCCCTAAAACCCCGATACTTTTTTTTAATGCCGTGAACAAACTTTGGTGCATCACGGGTAATGAAGGTTGTGGTTAAGTTTCATCAAAACCGTGTGTGTTAGTTTTAGAAAAGAAGTTGCAAGTGTTACGGACAGACGGACGGACGACGCGCAATCCCATAGGCTCCCCAGAACTACATTCCAGGTGAGCAAAAAATATTTTTAAGGCCTCCCGAGATACTTGCAGCCTTCTTGACATTCTGTACTCTCTTAAAATAGGGTTCCCAAACCCAGGGTCATGACCTGAACTTAAAAAAAACAAAACATTAAAATCCTGGTTTTTGAAGTGGCTTTTCACATCGAAAGCGTTTTCTCCGACAATTGTGATCGTAGGTGCCGGTCCCAAGAAGGCACCGGAACCATTTGGGTCATGAGGTGAATGTGATTTCAAATTTTGGGTTGTGGACAAAAAAAGGTTGAGAACCACTGCTCTGAAAGAAACCAAAGCTTACACATTCATTGGAGATTTGCGAGGCTCGTAAGAAGCTAGAAACTCGTCGACTAGTGGCATCGGTGCAGTGCTGAAACGAGGAACGTGTGATACAAGCAAATACTACTCAAAAGCAGCATCAAGCGTTAGTTGTCAATGACAACTGTAAATAATCAAAATTTATTGGATGAATTAGGGTTTTCCAAAGAAGCTCTACACTGCAAGCTGTTACACTGTCCCGATGAAGAGTACAGATAAGTATGCCGAGGCCAGGAACTTGCAATGGTCCCACAATTTTAATCAGTCCAGTCACATAAGGATAACTGGAAACAAAATGTGCACATGGAAGGAATCAGGGGTAGAGTTGGAGGGGTGAAGGGATTGGATGGTGAGAGTGTGCTTGTTCATTGCAAACAGAAACGATCACTCAAGAGTGCAGCGACGCAAGGAAGGCATCAAATGTTTTACTGCAAGCGGACGAGGTAGCAGTCGGGTCGGGGAGTGGGGAAAGGGAAATCGGCAAGGAAGTTAAATTTTGGAAAAAGGAAGAATGAAAAGGTTTATGAAACGGGACAAAAAGATCGCAGCCTAAACACCGGTCATTTGGCAAAGCACAATGAAATGTCCTCACAAAACGGTTATGTACAAGCATCGCACTCTTCATCCATTCCGGCTCCATAACCACCTCCAACGGAATCGCCTGCACCTACCCCCAAAAAAACTTTTCTTCATGGAGCATTCCTCTCCAGTGCCGTGTGTGTGTGTGTCCCCAAACAGTTTATTGCTTCAAATAGCAACGTTTAGTGTGGTCAAAGCCGGTTAAGCGAGCGAAACCGAGACAAGGCAGACGCACATTTGGATAAACATTTCGGCAGCAAAGTCGACATTGAGAAACCTGCAAACGCTCGTCCAGATAAACAACATGCAAATGATCTAAAATCCCTTTGAAACGCAAACATCCAAAGGCTGCACCAAATCAAACAGGTCAATGTAGTCGAACATCGCACCCTTACGAATGGCCCATCAGAGTCCACAACACCATCAGCACTTTACTCATGAAAGCTGTTGTTCTGAGTTTCAGCACAGCATGTCGTTGAATAGAATGATTACATAGTAACATGTAGATTGGAGAGTAGTTTTGAAAAGAACTCTCGGGAGACATTCCAAGATCTTGTTTGATTTCCCCAAATCCATGTAAATGTCCCAAGTCTCTGCACATTCCGATCTGCAATCGCCATTTTATATTGGGATTTTGGTTCCTCATCGGAGCTAAGTGGCAGGGGTTTTCAGGTAAACGTATTGACTGAGAACGATGAAAGGAAAAAAATCATCAATAAAAGGTCATGTTGGGTATATACAAGGATGGACAATATTAGCGAGATTCCAGGAAAACTGCAGAGAGGTAATGGGGAGTGTTTTCTTTTTTTGAAATGTGAGCGAGGCTCGTGGAAGAGCTGGAGCAGAATGAAGAGAACAAAATGGAAAGGGAAAACACCAACAGCAGAGTAGAAGTGAGAGTGAGACCAAGGGGAGGAGGGAAGGACACATGGGGGTGAACAAGCTGCACACAAGCTGAATGAAATACAGCAAGAAGAGGAAGGGGAGTGGGGATGAAAAAGAAAAGGAAGAAACCAACAGACAACTAACAAAGGAAAAGAAGTGAGGAGAGGGGGTGGAAAAAAATCAAAATAACCTGGAAAATGAGAACTTGGAGGGGTCATTTGGGGTCGAAGAGATCATGAGTGTGGATGGGGGATGACCCGAGGTAGGGTGAACAGTTGTCTTGAAGCCCTGTAGGAAAGAATGAGATCGAACAGATTGAGGAAGCTAGTTGGTTGACCACGGGTGAGAGAAAAGAGGAACCAATGAGTGGGGGTGAGTAGAGAGCTTGGATTTAGGACGTTTAACAAGAAGAGGGTTACTGCAGACCGTGTGCACCCTGCAGAAAATTGGAGGGACGGAACCAAGATAGGGCAGAAGGAGCAAGACCAAAAAGGACGTTGTTGAATACAGAGAAGCCATCGACCTGTCTGCGATGTAAAAGTAACAGGCCTAGACAGTCAGCTTCATTGTGGGAGATCTCAATGATTTTAAGGGCCTCAATTTTGACGGTATCAAGAAGGATGACGTATGAGGCAGGCACTAACTGAAAGGGATTGTAAGAAGCGAGAGTTGGGACAATAAAGGAAGATAGTCATTCGAAGTTGAACTTTGAAGGGGGGGTGGGAATGGGTGTTCACTCGAAGAACACATGTGCACCTAGTTTCTGATGTCTGGTGTCCAGAATGTGAGTTGGAATGTTTTGGCATGAAGTAAAAATGTGAATAAAATTATAAAGTGTGCACGGTATTCAGAGAGGTTGATTAAGAAGAAGAAGAATAACCAAAAATGTTACTCTGTGGCACACAGGGCAGACGGCGAAAGTGGTTGAGATCTCATCAAGGTCAAAGTGTGAGCAGTGCATGGAGAGTTTCATTTATTTGCTCGTCGTTATTTATCCCTGCACTCTGCAGTGATCGAGGTACGTGGAAGGGCTGTGCATATAATCACATCTCAGACATTAATAACAAAGACATAAGAAGGCGACTGGTAACAAACACAGCCACAGAATTTGAATCTGGGACCCCAGCATCACAAGCTAAGTGCTCACATGGGAACATCAAACAGGCCAACAACGTCAAAGGTAGAAAGCTGAGCACATATGACAGATACTTTCATGTCAACCACGCAGACAAACAGCAGAATACCTCATATGTCCACAAGATAGACTCAAGCTATCATTCAGGGTGCAGAGCTTCCATCATAATATCGGCAAAAATAATGCAGCAAATCCAGGGAGCTTCCGGGACGGAAGCCAAACCGGTATGTATTTTCCTGATCAAACAGAAACAGACACGACTTGACTGTGAATGTGATAATGGATCCCACAATCAGGAGAACAGTGATGTCTTCACAAGTCAAACGTGTTTTGCTCAAACATGATTGGAGAGATAAATATCTCCTTCTCTTCTGATGTATCACAATCTTTACAGAGGGTCGATGCTACCGAAGCAACTTCCTGAGCAAGGGGTATATTACTGGGTAGTATTGCCATTGCGTTCCCCTGAGTGATTTGGCGTTTGTTCATGGGCCGGCGATAGTTCGGATATTCTTTTTCTATATTTTTAAAATACATGTTGAGGCTCGCATGAGAGTTAACACAGAAGGCACAACAAGGGGAGCATGAGACAAAGGGTGGGAGAGGGAAGGAAGAAAACTGTGTGGAACAGAAACTTGAGGAGATCTGTGGAAGGGAGAAGGATGGACAAGACGGGGTAAACAAGACGGACATTACAAGGACTTTCAGGAAGGCAAGCAGGGAATTTGAAGGAGGTGGGTTTGGGGTGGATTAGCGGGGGTAGAAGAGATCTTGGTTTTGGATGGGGGAAGGCAAGAGGTGGTGGTGAACAGCTGTTTTGAAGGCTGGATGGAAGAGTGGGATTAAAGAGAGTGTGGAGGTTTGTTCCGAAAGAGGGAAAAAGAGGAATGAAAGAGTGAAGGTGAGCAGCGATTCTTGATTTTGGTAGTTTTACCAGAATGTGGTTACTGGTAGACCTTGAGCATCCTGCGGAAATATGGGGGGAGGGGGGCATATCGCAGACAGAGCGGGGGGGGGGGGTGGGGGGTGAGGCGGAGAGGAGACGGTAGAAGACAGAAAGACCACCGACCTGCCTGCGGTGAAAGATGGAGAGACTCAAAGACTCAGCCACATCGTGGGAGATACAATGATCCTAAAGCCTTTGTTTCCACAGCGTGAAGCCAAGAAAGGTGAGAGGCGGGAGCACCAGCCCGGAGGAGAGAGCAGATACTCCATCAGGCTGTGGATGAAAGCTTTGTACATGGTCAGGAGCTCAGTGGGCCCAGGAAGGACTTTGCACAACGGAGGATGCCCAGTGGGAAACTGGCTTGTTGAGGCCAGGTTGGAAATGTGGCTTTCCCAGGAAAGATCATGGCAGATAGTGAGACCCAGAAGCTTGAATAAGAAGACTTCTTCAAGAGGATTGTTGAGACAGGAGATGGGGAGTGTGGGGTAGGGGGGGTCCAAGCGGTCCTTTCGGAAAGACATCGTGAGAGTGTGAGATTTGTCAGGGTTGATAGACATGTTTTATGTCAGCAGGCGGGATGCTCAAGGATCTTTAAAGATGAGTGAATAATGTCGGCAGACGGGGCATCGAGTTTAACGTCCATCCGAGGGAAGGCACACACGTTTATGAATCACCCTGCCTCTGAAACACCAGGATGTGGGTTTATAGCTGGCCGAGATTTCAACACAGGCTAAACATCTTAGAGTCGAGTGTGTTACCTCGAGGCCATCCTGCTCCTCAGAGAGATAAATTATAGAGGCCTTTAGAAAATCATCGTGCAAGCTATACATATCAATACCATTGGACAACGAAGCTCGTGAAAATAGTCCTGATCTCCACAAGTTACGTCTTGCCAAAATACGCCGCACACGCACGAACACACACTTAATGCCTTTGGTCTTTCACAAGAGTGGAGCAACAGCCCAAAGTTGTACCATGACACCACACAAGGAAGGAAACCACTCCGAGTTCAGATAGACAGTACCTCACCCCTTCGCTCGCTTCCACCGCTTCCTGCCCTTCCCTCACTGAACACTCTTTCGCACATCGCTCCCACTCTCCCCTCACAACTCTTCTGCCTCACGCCCACCCTACCTCACCCCACCTTCCCCAGCAACCCAACACCAAGCTGAAGGCGGATAAGTGTGCATGCTCGCTAACAAGCTCCGAATTCCTGCCGAGAATACAAACCTGGAAAGCTCACTTTTTGGCGCAAAGCTGCAACCTCCACCCAGTCTTTCTTCCTTTCCTTCTACTTATGCCCTTAGCGATAAAGATGCGGATGACAATGAAATAGCAATTCCGATGCTTGTACGCAACTTACTACTGCCATTATGATAACATTCTGCGACAGGTTTGAAAACCATTGTCAGCCACTTAAACACAATCACAAAATCTTTGACCTTTGTGCAAGTGTTTGATGACCGCTGCTCCATCATAACCCATTCTCTTTCACCCAACTATCAGCCCCCCCCCACCCAAAAACGTATATAATCCCTCATGCCTTTTAAGCACTCATCTTGAACCAGAACCGCAAACTGCTGGGCACACAGGCTTTGCGGTGAGAGTTGAATCATTACGCAGCCTCCCAGGAGAACCCCCATCCCGCATCCCAGAGAGAGAATGGGACAAAGCAGGGGAAACACACCGAGGTGAAATATTGTTAAGCGAAATAAACAGTGATGGAAGAAGAAAGGCGAGCCATTGGCAGCAGATCAACGAGCTGGTCTGTGCGAGCACAAATGGAAATCACTGGATATTAGGGAGGTGTGTGGCTAAGCACCCGGATTTGAAGACGAATCATTTCTGTGAACAAATGCTGGGACTAGAAAAACACAAATAGAGGGAGAAAGAAATGTCCGATGATACACGAGGCAAACACAGGTTAGGTTAACCCACTAACGGGCACAACGACCTATACGGCAGCTCAATAATTTCATCAACTTCTTCTGTAAGATGAAAACGGTTATAAAAGCTTTCAAAGATTAAAAAAGAAAGAAAACCAACGTCCTTTAGATGCCGCTCCGAAGACCATGTGATGTCATCTTCGAGTTGCCAAGTTTGAAAATTGAGGTCATTTTGTAAGCTCAAGCCTCTCGATATTTTACATGTTGAAAGACCCTTAAGCAACAAACATTCAACAATCAAGGAACAAGTTTTCAGAGTGAAAGGCACTTGGTTTCTCTCATTACTGACAATGGAGACATCAATGTCACGCTGCATCATAAATGTGGAGATGTCATTGGTATTCTATTCAATGACGGCTGACAAAAAATAAATAAAACATGTCGAATGTAGATATTCAAAATATAAGAATGCAGAATAACAGACTATTTGACATGTCATGCCTGTGCTTCATCAACACCAGGTACGTACCATCACCCATTCACACGCAAGCTCCCTCCTAGTCCTGCCAATATCCCTGGACCGCTCCATCTCCGATGCATCGAGGTACCTTAGTATCCAATTTCAACCTAAACCTGTGTACCTTTCTGCTGCCACTACCTTTCCTGGGAGGCCGTTCCCTACATTAACGACTCTCTGAGTGAAAGACCCCTACCTTACTAATGTCTTAACCCCCTCTTTTTTACTTCACGCTATGGTTCCTGGTGCTATCATTGTCGATTCTGCTAAAAAAAAAAAAAACTCCTCTGCACCTATCATGACCACACCCTTCTTCATCTTAAACATCCCCATCACAATCCCTCATAATCACCTCGTTTCTAATGTAGAAAATCCTGTCTTATCTCTCCTC
>CM068965.1:10719667-10740927 GCA_035128595.1 Eptatretus atami
GTGGGAACATGGGATATACAAGATGGACATACAGGGACTTTCAGGAAGGAAAGCAGGAATTGGAGGTGGGTTTGGGGTGGATTAACAGGGGTAGAAAAGAGAGGATTTGGATGGGGGAAGACAAGAGGTGTTGGTGAACAGCTGTTTTGAAGGCCTGGAGGGAAGAATGGGATTGAATAGATTGAGGGAATTTATTCTAAAGGTGGGAAGAAAAGAGGAATGAAAGAGTGAAGTGAGCAGTGATTCGTGATTTTGCTAATTTAACAGAAGGGGGTTGTGGCGGACCTTGAGGCACCCTGCGGAAATATGGTGGGGCAAATCGCAGACAGAGCAGGGGGGGGGGCGAGACCAGAGAGGAGATGGTAGAAGACAGAAAGACCACAGACCTGCCTGTGGTGAGAGGAAAAGGCCCAAAGACTCAGCCTCATCGTGGGAGATACCAATGATCCAAATGCCTTGGTTTCCACAGCGTGAATTGAAGTCATATGAAGAAGAGAGAGTTGGGATGAGTGATTAAAAGTTGGTCCATGTCATCTGAGAGAAAGATATAGATGGAGTCATGACTGTTGGGAGGACGCTACAACACACAAACATGAGTGGGAGTGGAGGAAGTCGCAGCCAGAGGTACTCCTGGGGTTGGGAGGAGTAAGAGCAGTAGGTCTACATGGAGAGTGAGAAATTGAGTTTTTGATGTAAAGCACAACTCCGCCACCAGGACTGGATTGAGATCAATGCAACCGGAGGACACAATAGTCAGGAAGAGCCACTAAGGAGTCAGAGACGTCCCGTGGGAGGAAGAATTCAGTTAAGCAGATGATGTCCGGTTTATCGTCAGCAGCTTGATTGAGAGATCTGTCAGGTTGGACGGAGGGCTATATTTGATATTTGAGGGAAACACAGTTATGGACAGGAGAGAGGAGCTGCTGATGGACATCTGGATGTGGAAAGGAACAAGGAGAGGGTCGGGGAGAGTGGAAGGCAGGGAGGGTATGCGGCGGCGGCAAATCCAGGAGGGCAGGGGTGAAGTAGTGAGGGGAAGGAGTGGAGTGGGCGTGAGCTAAAGGTGGGGGGGGCAGGACGACGTTGAAGTTGAGAGGGGTAGGATGAGGAGGGGTAAGAAAGGGTTTTTTTGCATGCTTTGTCGAAGCTCGATTAAGAGCTAACACACAGAACATATAACAAATGGAGCAGAAACAAGAGGAGTGTGAGAGGGAATTGCACAACTGTACGGAACAGGGACATCAGAAAATCTGTAGAAGAGAGAGGATGGGGGCGGGGTACACAGGATAAACAAGATGGCGTTTCAGGAAGAAAACAGGGATTTGAAGGAGGTGGGTTTAGGTGGACTCATGAGGGAAGAAAATCATGGTTTGGGACGGGGGAAGTTATGATATGGTGGTGAACAGTTGTTTTAAAGACTTGGAGGGAAGAGTGAGATTGAAGAGTGTTGGAGTTTGTTCCAGAGGCGGGGGTAAAAAAAGAAAGAATGAAGAGTGAAGGCGAGCAGTGATTCTCGATTTTGGCAGTTTCACCAGAAGGGGATTGCTGCAGACTGAGCGCCATGCAGCAATATTGCGAGACAGAGCACAGACAGAGCAGGGGCGGCAAGGTGGAGAACAGTCACTTGAAGACAGAAAGACCACCGACCAGCCTGCGGTGAGACAGTGAAAGACCAAAGACTCAGCTTCATCACGGGAGATCCAATGATCCTAAAAGCCTTGGTTTCCACAGCGTGATGCCAAGCTAGGTGTGAGGCAGGAGCACCAGCCCAGAGGGTAGAGCAGTAATCCATCAAGCGGCAGATGAAAGCTTTGTATGTGGTTAAGAGCTCAGGTGTGCTAAGGACTTTGCACGATAGAGGATGCCCAATCGGTGACTGGCTTTGGAGGCCAGCTTGTAAATGTGGCTTTTCCAGGAAAGATCATGGCAGAGAATGAGGCCCAACATATAGATAGTGATAAGTTGGTGATAATCCCAATGAGGCGCAAACAAAACATCCTTCCCTTCACTGCATGACCCATCAATAAGTCATGTGAAGAGGTGCTCATTTATCAATCCTTCTCCAGCCCAGGAGATTAATTAAATTAATAAATGGATAGATAGATAAAAAAATAAATAAATAAATAAAAATCTCAATGAGGAAGAGACAAATGAGTTTTACACCAATAATTAACGTCGCTGTCAAAAAACTCGAAAATGTCAATCGGTTCATACAAAACTGACGAGCAACTGTGGGTTGGCCCATTTAAGGGTTCTCATCTCTTGAACCAAAGACTTGTGATGCTCAGGACCAGGTTCAAATCCCAAGTACAGTACCATAGGTATTTGTCCTTTGGCTGTATTAATGTCCCTGTAATTCGCATTGAAGTAAATTGAAGTACACCAATGTCTAATAAATACCCCGTAGGGACTGGCAGTTAGTTTCAATCCCAAAATTGAAGGAATTGTGGAGAGGAAGGCAATGGATGCCTTTCCAGGGAGATACGGCCATGGGGAGCACAAATTAAAATGTTAGGGCATGGTCACGATGCCCATGGCAAGTTTGTTCACGATCCGGCTGTCGGGTTCTGAGAAGATTTTTAAATGAAATAGCAATAATTGTGGCAACCCCCCCCCCATCCAATTCACCCCTTTAACCATGAGACCTTACTGTCCTGATGCATTGTACCAAATTTGGTCCATACGCTCAGTAGTTGTAGAGAAGATATTTTTGTGAAAATAGGGATTCAGGAAGGGGGCCGTGCCCCCTTTTGGGGGAGATACGGCCATGAAGAGCACAACTTAAGGTTAGGGCATGGTCCTAATGCCTCGTGGGGAGTTTGATTTGGATCTGTCTGGCTGTTTATGAGAAGATTTTTGAATAAAATACCAATGTTTGGGCAAATCCCTCTTTCTCCCTTTATAGGGGGCAAATATGGAGGGAACACAACCCCATGAGACCTTGCTGGCCTGATGTTTTGTTCAAATTTGGTCCATAATCGGTGAGGTCGTTTGTGAGATGTTTTAGTCAATTGTTAACGAACGTATGTACATACGGACGACGGACGGATACCGGGACCAACTCTATGAGCATATTTTGGAGAAATAACCTAACTTGATGGTATACATACAATACAAACCCTGCACAGTCGACGGTTTTGAAGATATTGAGGTGCAACGTTTTTCAGTTTATCCAAATGGTGCCTATACCACATGACCTATGACACCATGATTATCATTAAAATATTCTACAGGAGGCGCTCCGATGGTGAAAATTTAGTGTCCATCAGACCAACAGTTCCAGTTGCTGAGAATTTTTTTTTCATAATGATCGGATAAGCACGTACTTGTCGAATTATGTCATAACGAAGGCACTGATGACATCATCATTAACATGTTTATTCCCCATGGGGAGTAGTTGACAATGAGCCAGGTCTCAATTTTTTTCCATGGAGTGGTTTCAGAGATGTTGAGGTGTGAAGTCTTTCCAAATGGCGCCTGTGCCACGTGACCTATGATGTTAGAATTATCATTTTAAAAAATTATACAGGAGCCGCTCATATTCTGAAAATTTTGTGTCCATCGGACTAACAGTTGCAGAAGAATTTTTTTTTTTCATACTGATCATATCAAGCGTTGTACTTGTCAAATTATGACGTCATAATGAAGGGACCAATGACATCAATATCAACATATCTTATTCCCATTGAGAGTACATGACAATGAGCCATGTTTCAATTTTTCCATTGAGCAGTTTTGGAGATATAGAGTGTTAACGTTTTTCCAAGATGGCATCCATACCACATGACCTATGACGTCTTAATCATGAATAAAAAAAATTCTACAGGTAGAGGCACTCCTATGGTAAAATTTTGTGTCAATCGGACCAACGGTTGCCAAAAAAATGTATTTTTAAAATGCAGATGCACGCACGCACGTAACCGAATACCTAACCCTGCTTTTCACTTCGTGAGCGTAGGGTAATAATGACATTGTCTTGCATGTGATTATTGGACAACTCCAATATGACCCATAAATCAATATAAAGATGAAAAAAAATAGGGAAAATACCCCTGGACGCTCACCTGGTAGAATTATGATACTGAGAAGGAGGTCAACATGGGACGGAATCAGCAAAATGTACCAATGAATCAATGTTACAGATTCGATTTTGTAAATTTTGTGAACAAACTTTGGTATATCATTGGTGATGAAGGTTGTGGTCAAGTTCCATCAGAATTGTGTGTGTGTAGTTTCTGATGAGAAAGCAAATACATATTTGGAGGGCAACCCCCTGTAAATCCCCTAAACCCAGATATATATATATATATATATATATATATATATATATATATATATATATTCCAGCAATGTGTGTGTGTGTGTGTGTGTGTGTGTGTGTGTGTGTGTGTGTGTGTGTGTGTGTGTGTGTGTGTGTGTGTGTGTGTTGTGTGTGTCTGTGACCGCTGTTTCTCGACAACCACTGGTCCGATCTAATTGAAACTTGCCAGATATATTGCTGGGGACCTGAGGAAGTGCCTTTTCAAGGTTTGATATTATCGGACAAGTGCTTCCCAAGTTATGGCCATTTATTTACAAAACAATGACAAGACACGTTGTTGCGTGGACGTGGTCGATGGGGAAGGGAAGCTCAGCCGCGTCCCATTATTGGTTACAACGTACGGGCTTCCGGATAATGATGACTTCGTGTATTCTAATAATTTCTCGATTTCTTATGCGCATTTATAGATAAACACAATGCCCCAAGTTATGATCGTTTTCATATTAGACGGTGCATAAATTTCGGTAACATCAGAGTGAGCTGGTATGCTCCGAACCAGGAAGTAATTTTTTTTTCTCTCTCTCTTCTCGTCTTTTTGTTTTTCCTTGCCACGACATTGCGAAAAGGTAAAATACGTTGGCGCTAATTGAATAATTGTGTATTAAAACTAAATTGCGAATAATCGTGACTGCGAATAATATGTGAACATCCGGGCCACGCACGTACGGGCACGTGAGAGCGAAGAAACGGCCTGTGTGGTTGTTGTTTGTTGCTCGCGGTTTGAATATTTATTTATATTATTATTATTATTATTTTTTTTTTTTTACGGGCACGTACTAGTATATATAATTCCAGCAATCTCTGTGTGTGTGTCTGCTTGTCTGTATGCGACCGCCGTTTCTCGATGACCGCCGGTCCGATCTGATTGAAACTTGCCAGGAATATTGCTGGGGACCCGCGGATGTGCCTTTTCGAGGTTTGATATTAATCGACGAGCGGTCCCAAGTTACGGCCATTTATCTGTCGACCAATGACAAGACATGGTGCTATGACATCACGAATGACGTCACAATTAATGTTTATTATTTATTTATGCACGATTGACGTTACAATTCTTCTTCTTCTTCGTTTGGTATGACGTCACAATCGACGCTGGGACCTGAGTATGTGCCTTATCAAGCCAAGGTTTGATATTAATCGGACGAGCGGTTCCCAAGTTACGGCCATTTATCTGTCAACTTTGTGAACAACTTTGTCAACAACTTTGCCATGAACAAACTTTGGTACATTCCGAGCGATGAAGGTTGTGGTCAAGTTTCATCGAAATTGTGTGTGTAGTTTCCGAGAAGAAAGCAAATACATATTTTGGGGGGCAACACCCTGCCACCGCCCCCCCAGTGGACCCCCTAAAACCCCGATACTTTTTTTTAATGCCGTGAACAAACTTTGGTGCATCACGGGTAATGAAGGTTGTGGTTAAGTTTCATCAAAACCGTGTGTGTAGTTTTAGAAAAGAAGTTGCAAGTGTTTACGGACAGACGGACGGACGACGCGCAATCCCATAGGCTCCCCAGAACTACATTCCAGGTGAGCAAAAAATATTTTTAAGGCCTCCCGAGATACTTGCAGCCTTCTTGACATTCTGTACTCTCTTAAAATAGGGGTTCCCAAACCCAGGGTCATGACCTGAACTTAAAAAAAACAAAACATTAAAATCCTGGTTTTTGAAGTGGCTTTTCACATCGAAAGCGTTTTCTCCGACAATTGTGATCGTAGGTGCCGGTCCCAAGAAGGCACCGGAACCATTTGGGTCATGAGGTGAATGTGATTTCAAATTTTGGGTTGTGGACAAAAAAAAGGTTGAGAACCACTGCTCTGAAAGAAACCAAAGCTTACACATTCATTGGAGATTTGCGAGGCTCGTAAGAAGCTAGAAACTCGTCGACTAGTGGCATCGGTGCAGTGCTGAAACGAGGAACGTGTGATACAAGCAAATACTACTCAAAAGCAGCATCAAGCGTTAGTTGTCAATGACAACTGTAAATAATCAAAATTTATTGGATGAATTAGGGTTTTCCAAAGAAGCTCTACACTGCAAGCTGTTACACTGTCCCGATGAAGAGTACAGATAAGTATGCCGAGGCCAGGAACTTGCAATGGTCCCACAATTTTAATCAGTCCAGTCACATAAGGATAACTGGAAACAAAATGTGCACATGGAAGGAATCAGGGGTAGAGTTGGAGGGGTGAAGGGATTGGATGGTGAGAGTGTGCTTTGTTCATTGCAAACAGAAACGATCACTCAAGAGTGCAGCGACGCAAGGAAGGCATCAAATGTTTTACTGCAAGCGGACGAGGTAGCAGTCGGGTCGGGGAGTGGGGAAAGGGAAATCGGCAAGGAAGTTAAATTTTGGAAAAAGGAAGAATGAAAAGGTTTATGAAACGGGACAAAAAGATCTGCAGCCTAAACACCGGTCATTTGGCAAAGCACAATGAAATGTCCTCACAAAACGGTTATGTACAAGCATCGCACTCTTCATCCATTCCGGCTCCATACCACCCTCCAACGGAATCGCCTGCACCTACCCCCCAAAAAAACTTTTCTTCATGGAGCATTCCTCTCCAGTGCCGTGTGTGTGTGTGTCCCCAACACGTTTATTGCTTCAAATAGCAACGTTTAGTGTGGTCAAAGCCGGTTAAGCGAGCGAAACCGAGACAAGGCAGACGCACATTTGGATAAACATTTCGGCAGCAAAGTCGACATTGAGAAACCTGCAAACGCTCGTCCAGATAAACAAACTGCAAATGATCTAAAATCCCTTTGAAACGCAAACATCCAAAGGCTGCACCAAATCAAACAGGTCAATGTAGTCGAACATCGCACCCTTACGAATGGCCCATCAGAGGTCCACAACACCATCAGCACTTTACTCATGAAAGCTGTTGTTCTGAGTTTCAGCACAGCATGTCGTTGAATAGAATGATTACATAGTAACATGTAGATTGGAGAGTAGTTTTGAAAAGAACTCTCGGGAGACATTCCAAGATCTTGTTTGATTTCCCCAAATCCATGTAAATGTCCCAAGTCTCTGCACATTCCGATCTGCAATCGCCATTTTATATTGGGATTTTGGTTCCTCATCGGAGCTAAGTGGCAGGGGTTTTCAGGTAAACGTATTGACTGAGAACGATTGAAAGGAAAAAAATCATCAATAAAAAGGTCATTGTTGGGTATATACAAGGATGGACAATATTAGCGAGATTCCAGGAAAACTGCAGAGAGGTAATGGGGGAGTGTTTTCTTTTTTTGAAATGTGAGCGAGGCTCGTGGAAGAGCTGGAGCAGAATTGAAGAGAACAAAATGGAAAGGGGAAAACACCAACAGCAGAGTAGAAGTGAGAGTGAGACCAAGGGGAGGGAGGGAAGGACACATGGGGGTGAACAAGCTGCACACAAGCTGAATGAAATACAGCAAGAAGAGGAAGGGGGAGGTGGGGATGAAAAAGAAAAGGAAGAAACCAACAGACAACTAACAAAGGAAAAGAAGTGAGGGAGAGGGGGTGGAAAAAAATCAAAATAACCTGGAAAATGGGAGAACTTGGGAATGGGGTCATTTGGGGTCGAAGAGATCATGAGTGTGGATGGGGGATGACCCGAGGTAGGGTGAACAGTTGTCTTGAAGCCCTGTAGGAAAGAATGAGACTGAACAGATTGAGGAAGCTAGTTGGTTGACCACGGGTGAGAGAAAAGAGGAACCAATGAGTGGGGGTGAGTAGAGAGCTTGGATTTTAGGACGTTTAACAAGAAGAGGGTTACTGGCAGACCGTGTGCACCCTGCAGAAACATTGGAGGGACGGAACCAAGATAGGGCAGAAGGAGCAAGACCAAAAAGGACGTTGTTGAATACAGAGAAGCCATCGACCTGTCTGCGATGTAAAAGTAACAGGCCTAGACAGTCAGCTTCATTGTGGGAGATCTCAATGATTTTAAGGGCCTCAATTTTGACGGTATCAAGAAGGATGACGTATGAGGCCAGGCACTAACTGAAAGGGGATTGTAAGGAAGCGAGAGTTTGGGACAATAAAGGAAGATAGTCATTCGAAGTTGAACTTTGAAGGGGGGGGTGGGAATGGGTGTTCACTCGAAGAACACATGTGCACCTAGTTTCTGATGTCTGGTGTCCAGAATGTGAGTTGGAATGTTTTGGCATGAAGTAAAAATGTGAATAAAATTATAAAGTGTGCACGGTATTCAGAGAGGTTGATTAAGAAGAAGAAGAATAACCAAAAATGTTACTCTGTGGCACACAGGGCAGACGGCGAAAGTGGTTGAGATCTCATCAAGGTCAAAGTGTGAGCAGTGCATGGAGAGTTTCATTTTATTTGCTCGTTTCGTTATTTATCCCTGCACTCTGCAGTGATCGGAGGTACGTGGAAGGGTCTGTGCATATAATCACATCTCAGACATTAATAACAAAGACATAAGAAGGCGACTGGTAAACAAACACAGCACACAGAATTTGAATCTGGGACCCCAGCATCACAAGCTAAGTGCTCACATGGGAACATCAAACAGGCCAACAACGTCAAAGGTAGAAAGCTGAGCACATATAGACAGATACTTTCATGTCAACCACGCAGACAAACAGCAGAATACCTCATATGTCCACAAGATAGACTCAAGCTATCATTCAGGGTGCAGAGCTTCCATCTATAATTATCGGCAAAAATAAATGCAGCAAATCCAGGGAGCTTCCGGGACGGAAGCCAAACCGGTATGTATTTTCCTGATCAAACAGAAACAGACACGACTTGACTGTGAATGTGATAATGGATCCCACAATCAGGAGAACAGTGATGTCTTCACAAGTCAAACGTGTTTTGCTCAAACATGATTGGAGAGATAAATATCTCCTTCTCTTCTGATGTATCACAATCTTTACAGAGGGTCGATGCTACCGAAGCAACTTCCTGAGCAAGGGGTATATTACTGGGTAGTATGCCATTGCGTTCCCCTGAGTGATTTGGCGTTTGTTCATGGGGCCGGCGATAGTTCGGATATTCTTTTTCTATATTTTTAAAATACATTGTTGAGGCTCGCATGAGAGTTAACACAGAAGGCACAACAAGGGGAGCATGAGACAAGAGGGTGGGAGAGGGAAGGAAGAAACTGTGTGGAACAGAAACTTGAGGAGATCTGTGGAAGGGAGAAGGATGGACAAGACGGGGTAAACAAGACGGACATTACAAGGACTTTCAGGAAGGCAAGCAGGGAATTTGAAGGAGGTGGGTTTGGGGTGGATTAGCGGGGGTAGAAGAGATCTTGGTTTTGGATGGGGGAAGGCAAGAGGTGGTGGTGAACAGCTGTTTTGAAGGCCTGGATGGAAGAGTGGGATTAAAGAGAGTGTGGGAGTTTGTTCCGAAAGAGGGGAAAAAGAGGAATGAAAGAGTGAAGGTGAGCAGCGATTCTTGATTTTGGTAGTTTTACCAGAATGTGGTTACTGGTAGACCTTGAGCATCCTGCGGGGAAATATGGGGGGAGGGGGGCATATCGCAGACAGAGGGGGGGGGGGGGGGGGGGTGAGGCCGGAGAGGAGACGGTAGAAGACAGAGACCACCGACCTGCCTGCGGTGAAAGAGTGAGAGACTCAAAGACTCAGCCACATCGTGGAGATACCAATGATCCTAAAAGCCTTTGTTTCCACAGCGTGAAGCCAAGAAAGGTGAGAGGCGGGAGCACCAGCCCGGAGGAGAGAGCAGTACTCCATCAGGCTGTGGATGAAAGCTTTGTACATGGTCAGGAGCTCAGTGGGCCCAGGAAGGACTTTGCACAACGGAGGATGCCCATGGGAAACTGGCTTTGGAGGGCCAGGTTGGAAATGTGGCTTTCCCAGGAAAGATCATGGCAGATAGTGAGACCCAGAAGCTTGAATAAGAAGACTTCTTCAAGAGGATTGTTGAGACAGGAGATGGGGAGTGGGGGTAGGGGGGGTTCCAAGCGGTCCTTTCGGAAAGACATCGTGAGAGTGTGAGATTTGTCAGGGTTGATAGACATGTTTTATGTCAGCAGGCGGGATGCTCAAGGATCTTTAAAGATGAGTGAATAATGTCGGCAGACGGGGCATCGAGTTTAACGTCCATCCGAGGGAAGGCACACACGTTTATGAATCACCCTGCCTCTGAAACACCAGGATGTGGGTTTATAGCTGGGCCGAGATTTCAACACAGGCTAAACATCTTAGAGTCGAGTGTGTGTACCTCGAGGCCATCCTGCCTCCTCAGAGAGATAAATTATAGAGGCCTTTAGAAAATCATCGTGCAAGCTATACATATCAATACCATTGGACAACGAAGCTCGTGAAAATAGTCCTGATCTCCACAAGTTACGTCTTGCCAAAATACGCCGCACACGCACGAACACACACTTAATGCCTTTGGTCTTTCACAAGAGTGGAGCAACAGCCCAAAGTTGTACCATGACACCACACAAGGAAGGAAACCACTCCGAGTTCAGATGACAGTACCTCACCCCTTCGCTCGCTTCCACCGCTTCCTGCCCTTCCCTCACTGAACACTCTTTCGCACATCGCTCCCACTCTCCCCTCACAACTCTTCTGCCTCACGCCCACCCTACCTCACCCCACCTTCCCCCCAGCAACCCAACACCAAGCTGAAGGCGGATAAGTGTGCATGCTCGCTAACAAGCTCCGAATTCCTGCCGAGAATACAAACCTGGAAAGCTCACTTTTTGGCGCAAAGCTGCAACCTCCACCCAGTCTTTCTTCCTTTCCTTCTACTTATGCCCTTAGCGATAAAGATGCGGATGACAATGAAATAGCAATTCCGATGCTTGTACGCAACTTACTACTGCCATTATGATAACATTCTGCGACAGGTTTGAAAACCATTGTCAGCCACTTAAACACAATCACAAAATCTTTGACCTTTGTGCCAAGTGTTTGATGACCGCTGCTCCATCATAACCCATTCTCTTTCACCCCAACTATCACCCCCCCCCACCCAAAAACGTATATAATCCCTCATGCCTTTTAAGCACTCATCTTGAACCAGAACCGCTACAAACTGCTGGGCACACAGGCTTTGCGGTGAGAGTTGAATCATTACGCAGCCTCCCAGGGAGAACCCCCATCCCGCATCCCCAGAGAGAGAATGGGACAAAGCAGGGGAAACACACCCGAGGTGAAATATTGTTAAGCGAAATAAACAGTGATGGAAGAAGAAAGGCGAGCCATTGGCAGCAGATCAACGAGCTGGTCTGTGCGAGCACAAATGGAAATCACTGGATATTAGGGAGGTGGTGTGGCTAAGCACCCGGGATTTGAAGACGAATCATTTTCTGTGAACAAATGCTGGGACTAGAAAAACACAAATAGAGGGAAAAGAAATGTCCGATGATACACGAGGCAAACACAGGTTAGGTTAACCCACTAACGGGCACAACGACCTAATACGGCAGCTCAATAATTTCATCAACTTCTTCTGTAAGATGAAAACGGTTATAAAAGCTTTCAAAGATTAAAAAAGAAAAGAAACCAACGTCCTTTAGATGCCGCTCCGAAGACCATGTGATGTCATCTTCGGTTGCCAAGTTTGAAAATTGAGGTCATTTTGTAAGCTCAAGCCATCTCGATATTTTACATGTTGAAAGACCCTTAAGCAACAAACATTCAACAATCAAGGAACAAGTTTTCAGAGTGAAAGGCACTTTGGTTTCTCTCATTACTGACAATGGAGACATCAATGTCACGCTGCATCATAAATGTGGAGAGTCATTGGTATTCTATTCAATGACGGCTGACAAAAAAATAAATAAAACATGTCGAATGATAGATATCAAAATATAAGAATGCAGAATAACAGACTATTTGACATGTCATGCCTGTGCTTCATCAACACCAGGTACGTACCATCACCCATTCACACGCAAGCTCCCTCCTAGTCCTGCCAATATCCCTGGACCGCTCCATCTCCGATGCATCGAGGTACCTTAGTATCCAATTTCAACCTAAACCTGTGTACCGTTTCTGCTGCCACTACCTTTCCTGGGAGGCCGTTCCCTACATTAACGACTCTCTGAGTGAAAGACCCCTACCTTACTAATGTCTTAACCCCCCTCTTTTTTACTTTCACGCTATGGTTCCTGGTGCTATCATTGTCGATTCTGCTAAAAAAAAAAAAAAAAACTCCTCTGCACCTATCATGACCACACCCTTCTTCATCTTAAACATCCCCATCACATCCCCTCATAATCACCTCGTTTCTAATGTAGAAAATCCTGTCTTGTTCAACCGCTCCTCATGGCTTAGTCTAGCTTGGCCGACAATCAATCTAGTAACACTACACTGAACCCTCTCATGGAAGTTTGTCTAACATATGAAGGCATTCTTATATAATAAGGACAGCATGAAACAAAGCAATGGAGATTTGATAGAAAGAGAGTAAATTAAAACACACAGAAGGATGTTGATTGTTCGGCACCATAGAAAGCTATAATTTCATGGTCAGGTACCGATCATGTGCTGCCTTTTGGCTGCTGGTTGCAGCATTGGTTAGGGGCGTGGCTATGTCGCTGATACAGTGCCCCTATTACCAGTATACTGGTGCTCATTTTGCCGACCTCGGAAGGATGACAGGCCGAGTCAACCCTCAGTGTTAATTCAGCGGCCAACGGGACTCGAACTCAGGACCCTCGGATCCCAAGCCACCACCCTAACCGCTAAGCCAACACCAGGCTTCATGGTAAAGTAAAAGTCACCATGTGCATAACATTGGTGAGGCCAACCATGTTACATGTATTACAAGTTATCAAGTTGCGTCAAGCCGTGTCAGATTTCTGGTGACATCCATGATCAAATTTCTACAAACATCCCAATATTTGGGGAGATCAGCCCAGCCGTTATTACCTCCGCCACCGAAACCAAAAACAGATATGAGATGCTAAATACAATCTAAGAATGACAGTTTGACTTCACCTCCTGTAGAACTGCGTTACCCTGGAGGTCAGAGAAGGGTGGGAGTGGGAGATCGGGGGACCCGGAGAGGTAAGTGCCAAGAGTGACAACAATTTGATGAACGGTGGCAAACTGTTCTGTGGCTGGAATGCCCCCGAGCAAAACGTGCAGCTCTGCTGGTGCCAAAACATAATTGTTGGTTAAGCAAGCAGCAGAAAAGCTGCACATCAGAGGAAGTTCTCCCAATTGGAGTACAATATGGAGGTTGCAAGTTCAAATAAAATAAATGGCACATAGAGATGAAGATACAGTTGGGAAACGATGGTTATTTAATATTGGCTGTTCACAATGCCCGCTTCCCCTATCGCTGTTGGCAATCAATGAGAACTGCGATTGAGGTCAAGCATGCTGGAGGACTTTCGTCCAAACCGCTACAGTATCCACAACAAGGCATACTGAGATGAAAGATGCAGAGGTGGTGAAGAAGATGAAGCACAATTAGCCTTTATAATCAACACACACAAACAGAATGTTTTAATTGACTTTACCTTCTCCAGTAATCCAAAGTAGACAATGACCATCCATGATAACTTGGAACTTGCTACTGTTTCCTACATCACGCGAACAAAGCGATGCATTTCCCTCAAGTCTTCACGTGGAATCAACGTAAACGAAGTTTTGTGAAACTTACTCCCGGTTTGTGACCTGCAAAGATGACGCCTGATGAGTTCTGAAAAGTTTATTATCGGTTCGGAACGAGGTGATAAGAAACTGCAGCCGGGTCACTTCCATGGTGAGGCTCCAGGAAGGAAAGGTTCTTAAAATAACGGAACTTTCGAAACTTGCACAGAGATGTTCGAAGACTGCACAAAATATGCCTTCATGTCATTAAAGACAAACATCACCATGCAAGTACAATGGTATGGTTTCTAAGAAATAAATAAATACATAAATAAATGAATGCAACACTGAAGAAGATGCCCTTCACAGGAAAATGGAAGAGAAACTAACAAACATAGGAGGTGGCCTTTTCGCCCATTAACACTTCACCGCAGCACTCTTACCTACTGTCATGGGTAACGATAACTCCAAAAATAAAACATGAGCAGAAAAATTGGTCACGATACAATGGTCCACTCTGCAAAAGATACCACGGGATATACCCAATCGGAAATGCCAAAGGGGCAGATGGCCTTAGCTGTCCATTTAGAGCAGGTCTTCACAAAGATGTAGGGCCGCCTGCTGGCGCTGCACCAAATCTGCATTTTTAATTGAATCTGACTGCTGGAGTTGAACCCAGACTGCAAAAATCCATGGGGGACATGTTACAGAATGGGATATCATCACTACCCCAAATAAATAAACAGTAACGATTGTCGTGAGCATCAAATAGAGCACGAATTGCCGACTACAACTCGAATTGTTTAACCACTTGTGCCAACTCGTGCTTTTAATTACTTCTGCATATGTTCAACCGCTTTTCAATTACTTTTGCATTCCCTTTTGATCACACATGGTGATCTATGCATTCCCTTTTGATCACACGTGGTGATCTATGTATTCCCTTTTGATCACACGTAGTGATCAATGCATTCCCTTTTGATCACACGTAGTGATCAATGCATTACCTTTTGACCACAGGTGCATTTCTCCACAATAAGTTTCTACATAACCATTAATGCCACCTCCATCACAATGGACATTACTGACCCCAATGAAGCCATCAGGGCCATCAACTGAACTTCTGCAAAAAGCTCACACTGCACCACAACTCAACATTGTTAGCTGAACAATGTTTGGTGAAAGTGAAAAGCAATGTGAGCGGCAAGTGATGACTTGTAGAATGGCCCAATATGTTGGTGCTGAATGAAGAGGGAAAGTAAGGTCTGCTCAAACAGCCGACATTGTAACATCTTTCAGAAACTTGCAAAAGAAAACCACAAATGTAAACACCAGAGAGAACGTGTGCGTACGCGTACACGTACGTGTAAGTGTACGTGTACGTGTGCGTGTGTGTTTCTGTGTGCGGGCGCGCGTTTCTGTGTGCGGGCGCGCATTTCTGTGTGCGTGCATTTGAGGTCTGCCGCACATCAATATTACTCATTATTGCTACGCTCGGTCTGCCAGGAAGGCTGAGATAATGAACTCGACTGAGTTGTTACCTCCGCCACCGAAGGTGAAGGAGGTTATGCTTTCACCACTTTCTGTCTGTTTCTTTGTTTGTTTGTTTGTTTGTTTGTTTGTCTGTTTGTGTAGAGGATGTCTCAAAAGGTTGTGGATGGATCCAGATAAAATTTTGTGGACAGATTTGGTGTGTGACAAGTACAAACTGATTAGATTTTGGTGAGGATCCGAATCTGGATTTGACTACTAGAATTTTAAAAGTGATTCTTCACCATTGAGAGATAGGGCCAAAAACGATATATAGCATGATATCTTAAAAATGTATTGGGCCCGATATGTTCTCGTGGATCAGGCATTGCGTGGCGGTGGTAATGCGCTCCACCGAGTGTCCTTCTCGTTGATTGTTTGATTTTTTTTGTCCTACTTTTCTGTTTCAGCTGTCATCCCAGTGCTTTGCGGGCAGGGTGTTGCGAAAATGGGTACACTGTTCTTCAGAGGAATGTTGTGGTGAATGTGCCATTTGCTATCACTCATTGATGGATGGTAAAGATCCCATGTCGCCTTTCAAAAATGGTAGACAATTGTGTGCCCGTACCATGGCCAAACTACAAATTGCTGCCCAAACAAAAAGCACCCCGTTATGGTTTGTCAAACTGTCCAAGGTTGCTTTTGAGCTAGGGAAAACATTCACAAAGGCATGCTGCTGCACTCCCGAAGGATGATGGGCCTCATACTTGCAACATCCACAACATGGTTTACCTTAGATGGGAAAGCACACCAGTGAGAAAGGAGAAACAAGTGTCCAGCTCAGCTGGCTTGCATGCAGGAAGCAGCAGAGCCAAGCCATCCCCCAGTAAGACCTCCAGGCCAACAAACACTCCAGTGTCTATCAACTCCTGCGTCCACTCCAGATATTTGGAAAGTAAAGGCCAGAGCATGGCCCGTCGCTGTCGTGGTGTTGTGCACACAAGAAACTCCTGACAAATTGAAAGGAAGTCCACAGAGAGGGTCCTGCATGCTTGGATCGGACAAAGGCCATGCTGGGCACGTAATGAGGCTGCGGCGAACAGGCCTGGTTAGAAGAGTGGAAAAAGAAGAAGGCAAGGAGGATAAATTTAGAGGAATGGAAAAATGAAAAGGTTTATCTGCAGCTGCAGCTTAAACACTTATCAATTGGCAAGGCAAAATGAAACGTCCTCACAAAAAGGTTACACATGGCAGGTCTGACACTGGTGCTAAAATGATAATGAAATAAACAAGCAAAAATAAAATCCAACTTAAAAAAAAACACAACACGTTTGAAAAAAGAAAATCGAGCCAACCGAGTAATAGTTGAACCTGGAAGTTGGAGAACCAAAGAACGAGGTTGTGGACCACAGACGACAAACAGCAGTCTGGTTAGCCTCAAGATAATATGGGAGTCACGGGTGCAAATTAACGGCCGCCCGGTCGCCAATGGTGCCTAACTTTTGTGCTGGGCGGGTACACAATATGCCTTACCTGCCGGCTGGCGAATCACCGGTGATTCCTGTTATTTTGTACAATTTGTACTAGTTCTCTACTAGTTTTCTCAACTAGAACTACTGTTTTGTCCGCAGAAATCCGTAGAAATCACCGGTATTCTGCGGCGGCCATTTTGTCTGTTTCATCTCTTCCAAATCACGCTGATTGCCGAGATTTGACGTTGGACGCATTCTCATGCCTAGGTTGGTTAAATGAGTGAATTTGGGTGAATGAGTGAGTTTCATGGTGAGGTTAGGTGAATGAGTGAGTTTGATGAGGCTTTTGGGTTAATGAGTGAGTTAGATGATGTGATTAGATAATGAGTGAGTTTCACACGTACAAGGACCTCTTCATCGGAGTCATTCCAAACACGGTCAAATCAGATCGAATTACCAATACAGTCGGTGCACATAAAACCACTCCATGGAGGCAGTCTCATTTTCAGAAGATTATGGAGATTATACACCGTTAACGAGAGATAGATCAATAATCTCCTGCACACAAGTTTCATTCATTTCCGACGTGAAGCTGCAGACGTTGCACCCTTATTTACTTCAGTTGTCCTCAGAGTTCAATTCCGACCGCACCATGAACTGTTGGAGTACCGTTTCGCAGGCAGGGAGTTTCATCGCAGTGCTCCGTCCCCTTGGAGAGCAGTTAATCTGGCCGTCTCGTCTGCTAGCACGAATCGGGAAACGTTACATATCCCACGGTTGTCTTTCACAAAGAGGAAGCGAGTTATTGCCGGCATCCTGAACAATTTACACCCAAATCGCCTTCAGTCGAACTCTAGGCCTAGCCAGCCAGTTCTGTGAAAGAGTTGGGCCCCCTCCCTCGAACTCTTTTGTCTTCACGTCAGTGAAGGACTTTGATGGGTGAGGTTAGGTGGATGAGTGAGTTTATATGTGATGTTGGGTGGACGAGTAGTACCCCACCATTGTCCATCACCCACAAAACCCCCCCCTCCACCCCATCGTCCATCACCCACACCCCCCCCCCATCGTCCATCAGCCACAACCACCCCATCACCCACAAAAATGCCCCCCCAGCATACTCACACCCCCTGCCCCCCCATCACCCACACAAAAAAGGTCCCCCCCCCCATCACCACAACGTCCTCCTCCCTGCATCATCCCCCCACCCCAACCCCACTTATCAAACTCATCATCCATCCAACCTCACTCATCCAACCAACCTCACTCATCAAACTCACTCATCCAACCAACCTCACTCATCAAACTCACTCATGTGAGTATAATTAAAGTGTTTGATTCATAATTTGTGACTTTTGTCTTTATTTTATCGGGCCGGTAGAAATTCTCGGGCCGGTAACTTTTCTAGTCACGGCCCTGCTGGCCGGTGGATAAAATGTTTATTTGCACCTCTGGGAGTCAAATACAAGTCCTGTGAACAACGTTACTTTGTCAATTGTCTCTCTCTTGCTTTAAGCCTATTGTTTTTGAGTCAAAAGGTCACAATAGGCCAAAGGTCAACAACTTAGATGAGATGCTAAATCCTCAATTTTCATCGATTGACTTGAAATTTGAGAAGGATTTATATTTCATGTCACTGAATTCAAACAGCCAATTTTTTTAGAGGTCAACATGAATGAACATACATAGGCCACACGTAAATTAAGGTGTTTTCTAAAATCCTCAATTTTCATCCGATTTACTAGAAATTTGAAGGGAAGTTATATTTCAGGTCACTGAATTAAACCAACCAATTATTTTTGAGGTCAACCAAATAGACCAAAAGGTCCATATTGGCCGCAATTTCTAAAACTGTCAATTTTCATCCAATTCACTTGAAATTTGAAGAGGAGTTGCATTCCTAAGTATTTGTAGGATGCTTCGTTTTCTTGTCCTACATTGTTGTGCTTTCATTGATTGAGATGTTGTCTGTTCTTTTTGTTTTTCTTGGCACAGTTTTCAAGACCAAACTCCATTTGGATATCCTCAGAGTACTGCTTTCCTAGCTTAAGTTGATCTGCCAATTATCATTTGGGGTGAAGAATTTTAGATCATCCATGTGCTGTATGTGTGTTACCTTTCTTGTTTCTTTCGTCATTTTTATGTTTCATATCAGATTGTATCCGTGTCCTTGTTCATTGATGAGGTTACTCAGTGGGTCCAGAGCCAGACAAAACAGGAAGGGGAAAAGGCTGTCACCTTGTAAGATAAAACGTCGTATCTTTACTGCTGGAATTTCAATCCTTCCTTCCACGTAAGGTAGTATCAGGGTTGTGTTCCAGAGCGTCATTGCTTTCTCAATCAGTGTGAATATCCGGGGGACAATTTTGTATACTGTCTGTCTTTGTTTGTCTGTTTGTTACTTACAAAATCGAAGAATTTTCAAGTATATTGGTCAGTCGATTTTGTTATTCTGTCTGTCACCTACAGGTCACAATTCTAAACCGATCTTCACGAAACTTCACCAAGTTATAGAGGTAGTCTCAACTGAGAAGCCTATTGATTTTGAGGTCAAAGGTTTCAGGTCACTGAATTTCAGGTCACAATGAAACACGACAAAAGAGTATCCGTGTGGCTCACCTCGCCAAATATTCATCCGCTGTCCGACTGAGAGGGACGATGGTTTGAGGCATTCCAGGAGCTCAATAAGGCGGCAAGTCACCTCTTCAAACTCATCTGGCCTCTTTTCTGGTTCTTCAGCACATCCCCCAGGGGAAATGGCCGTCGCAACAACCAGGAAGACGAAGAAGAAGTTGTGAAGACCATTGTCAGTGAGTTCAGACAAGCGGCGTTGGTGGAACTTGGTATAAAACCTTCCAGGAACAATAATAAAAAAAACAACAGGTCAGCTTCTGACTTTGCGTTGAGTAATTACCTTTGATTATAATGCACAGAAAATTATGCCACTCAGGCCTTTTCACATGCCAATAATAGGAGGTTCCCCATGATGAAACAACACCGATCAATCAAATTTATTTGTGATGTATTTTCTATTTGTACTTCCTGCTTCAACCTTAACGCATCCTCCTGCGGACCGTCGGACATTTTTGGGGAGAGTAATGGCGAGCAGCTTTTTCGAGAAGCTTCTCATCCCCCAAGATTTGATGCAAATTGTTCTAAACGAATCATATTTAGGCAATGATTGCAGCGACATGAAGATCTACTTAAGGGCAATGCCTAAAGGAAGGCATATAATCTGATTGCCATGTTTAAATCTTCCAAGAGATGGATTATGGTTGAAGCTTTAAACAGTCATCCAGAGGAAAAGAGATTCTTTTTTCCAGAGCAGTTAGAGTTCACCTGGTTTGACTTTGCCATCGGAGCACTTCACACATGATACTGGGATCCCAGGTTCAAAGCACATGTACAATGTTGATTTGTCTGTCATTGTAATTCATATGAAGTACATTGATGTGTGTCTATTCGTGTCCTTCAATTAGATCACAGAAGAATAACAAATGTTATAAAATTGCGCAAATTAAACAATTTTTTGAAAGAAATGTCAGAGATCAAAGAAGAAAATCTTGGCATCTTTTATGGTACAGCCTTCCTCATGTTCGACGTTAAAAAGTTTTGAAAGGCAAACTTAACTTTTGGTAACTTATTGCCATAATATAACTTATCAACATTTGACCAAGCACAGAGCTTGAGCATAAACTTAAATTCACTTGAGTTTGCAATTTTACAATGAAGCAAAGAAGGCATGATCACAAAGAAAATGCTCAAAATTTTCCCACAAGGCAAACCACAGCAAGCTGAAATAAATTTATGATATTTCTTCAACAATCAGGGTGATCACAATAAAAATTTTCCGCGGGAAGCGGCTAGTTGATTGTTGTTACCAGACTTTTTTTTGTTTTTGCTGATGCACTCCACCTTCTGCCTCGAAGGAAGAGCTGATTTCTCTAAATGTTGTGCTCCTTCAAATATGTTGGGCCAAGCTACAAAAAAAACAAAAAAAACAAACAAGCAGTCATAGACTGGTACTTCGAAACGTCAACTTGACCCTGACCTTGTCTAATAAAAGCTGTCTCTAGAGAAGGTAGCGACACAAACCAGAAGTTTCTACGATGATTCTGTACAAACCATCAAAATCGAATGTTTGACCTCACTGTGACCTTGACCTTTGACCGATTTTGACCAAAATCTAATCAGCGCTAGCCAATCACCTCCTGAATCACGTGGTGTAATTTGACATTGGTAGCTTCTTTCGTTCTCGAGTTATCATGCCTAACAAACAAACACACAAACAACACACAAACAAAACACACACACAGAACAGAGGACGGAAGTCATCAATATACTTACGAAATCTTTAGATTTCGTAAGTAAAAAACACTTTGCAAATAACGACTTAATTACAATGCAACACGACATTAATACTGTACAACTACACGTATCTATCTATAATTCCAGCAGTGTGTGTGTG
>CM068965.1:10741236-10748736 GCA_035128595.1 Eptatretus atami
TTATAGATAAACACAATGCCCCAATCCAGTCGTCGTTTACGAGAGGGAAGGAACGGCCTGTGTGGTTGTTGAGGGAGGTAAACTTGAGTTTAATTTGGATTTTAATTAACTCTGTGTGTGGAAGTATCACAGCAGTTGCTACTTCAATGCAAGCGATAATTCGTGGAATGCATGTGAACATTCCAATACGGGCATCGCACGACTTCTGGATAGTGATGACTTACTGTATTCTAAATAATTCTCGATTTCTTATGCGCATTTAGCAGTAAACACAATGCCACAATCCAGTCGTGGTTTACGAGAGCGAAGAACGGCCTGTGTGGTTGTTTGAAAGTTTTTTTGGGGGGGGGCGTTGCACGTACGGGCACGCACGTACGGGCACGTACTATTGTATTAATAGGAGTACCAGCGTTGAAAAGTTGGTTGAGCTTTTCCCGGCAGTGGTTTCAGGACGTGTTGGACTATGAAAGTAACAAGTTAATCATCTCATGGTGGTTACTTATTATTTCTTTGCTGCCCGACACATCACCTGACTTCTCCATTATTCATTTCAGCCGATGCTTCCAAATGGCACCTTCACCCACCCACCCCCCCCCAGTATTC
Organism: Eptatretus atami; assembly: GCA_035128595.1. NCBI lineage: Eukaryota > Metazoa > Chordata > Myxini > Myxiniformes > Myxinidae > Eptatretus > Eptatretus atami. The sequence goes on from CM068965.1 coordinate 10,741,840, forward strand.
CTGATCTCCCACCAACTCTCCACCACAACTGCAGATTGTCCACATACAACATCTCCCAGAATACATCATGTTTACCTTCCTGCTTACCAGCCTCGCCATGATAAACGTGAGTGGGATGAGAGCGCTTCCTGTTGTGCAAATGTTGTAAGACATACAATATATAATTTGTATGTGTGTGTGTGTGGTGCGTGCGGCGTGTGTGCGTGTGTGCGTGGTGACTTGAATCTATCTATAATTCCTTGAACAAATCATTTTTCTTCGTAGATGATGGTGATGTTGACACTCGATTTTAGTGCGGTTAATATAATATAATTAATAGGCTGCCGCTCAACGATTTAAATCATAACGCACGAGAATCGAAGTGTCAACATCAGTTCATACCGAAGAAAAAAAACCAAAAAAAAAACCAGGGAGTCTGGAACGACGCTAACCATTACTTCGACGCGTTTCGACTTATGATAACGTACAAGTAACTGTGTGTCGACGTGTGTCAACGATCGCGTAGCGTGCCTACAACTTATGGCCAGCAATGCGGAACGTGTGTCATACGTCGAGTACGTCGAGAAATTTTCAACATGCTGAAAATTCTCTGACTAACGTATCTCGCGTATAACGACGATCAGAAAACTACGACGTATGCGAATACGAGTATGCCAGCGTGCTCTTACCGTATACAAAACTTACCCATAACGTATTCGACGTGTGCCAGCTTGGTTCAGCAAATTTTCATACGTCGGCATACGCTGGCTAAAACGTCAAGGTGTGACAGCGGCTTCACACTTCGATGTCTAGTGCGGTTATGATTTGAATCGTCGAGCCCGCAGCCTAGCCTACGCCACGTGATCGTCGGCGATACGCTGCCGCGCTATGCATAAGTTAGACTATGTTGGGAAAAACACCGACAACACGCTCACGTGGGTAACAGTTATCTATATGTGATCAAAACGTTATGTGTACGTTACTAAGGCCTAAGAATATCAAGAAGTGCTTCATAAATTACGGCCACTAGTATACAAACGACACACTGTAGCAGTCACATATTTTTTCGGGATACTTTAGGCTAAGTCAATTTGCCACGGCGGCCGTGGGTCTCAAAAATCTACAGCACTAATTATAGCGGCCGCAGTATTCCACGAATCATCACAATATAGCATATTATATTTTATTGGGTAGCGCAGGACTATTTAATAAAGAGAAAAAAACGTGTATCGATTTGATGTCGCCAGGAATCCTGGCGCCATAGAATTTTCAAGGCAGACGCAAGGTGCCCGCAAGGCGACCGAAGCCAAGGAGTAAGAGGAAGTGGAGTTTTTTTTTTTTTTACCAGTTTTTTTATTTCGGCTTGTCGAATTGCTACGGCGAACGTAAGAATGAAAAGATATTAACTCCGCGTTATATATTAACGCGATTAACGATTAAATATAGCCAAACGGGTAGAGGCCAGACTGCAACGCCGCACGTTCTGTTATATTCAGAGGGGTACGGGTATGTAGAGCAAATGACTATAGGCCTTATAGAAATTGTAGACCGAAAACGTGGGGTTGCCGTACGGTCTCTTGATGACGACACTAAAGGGGGCCTGTGCGGCCATAGAATTATAGAGAAGGTAGCTCAAGGTGCTACAGAGGGGAGCGGGGCCCGAAGGCGAACATGCGGCCAGACGGACGGTAACGAGTGGGTTTATTTATTTATTTATTTTTACCATTTTTTTGTTTCGGCTTGTCGAATTGCTATGGCGAACGTAGAAATGAAAAAGTTATAACTCCGCGTTATGATTCCACGGCGACCTACGGCCTGTAAAAGATAGCCAAACGGCGTAGGGCCACCCTGAGGCCACCGCAGAAACTCTGCGGCCGCCGCACGTTTCTGTCAATTCAGAGGGCGTACGGCCGCCGTATCCTCGCCGTAGAGCAAATGTGACTTAGCCGAATACGTTATGCATACGTCCAACCATATTATACGCCCAAACTTAAAAAAAAACATCAATAGTTCAGCGTACGCCAGCGTTTTACATACATTTTGAGACCTTGCCATACGCTGGTAAAACGTCAAGGTGTGACAGCCCCTTGAGGTGTGTATGGAAACGTTCTGCTAAGCTGTGATGTCCAGTGCCCATCCCAACTTATGTTTCTACTTTTACATGGAAGTGGGAAATTATCACGAGAAAACCAAAGACATTATAGATGTCAATCAATTATCATATAAAAAAGATCTGTTGTTGACTTGATGGTTATGGTGGCTGGCTTAAAATCTTCGGGTCTTGAGTTAAAGCCCATCAAGCCGTTGAATTAACACGAGGTCATCGGGTTGACAAAGCCTGTCATCTTTCCGTGGTCAGCAAAATGAGTATCAGCATGCTGGTAACAGGGGCATTGTATCAGCGGCACATCTTCGCCCCCAGAAAATGATGCTGCCAAGCAGCCACAGGCTGCGTACGAATAAATAAATAGTCACACAAACATTTTTTTTTCATATGCAGCCTGTGGCTGCTGGTTGCATCATTGCTGGGAGCACAGCTGTGCTGCTAATACAGTGCCCCGTTTCCAGTAAGCTGGTACTCATTTTGCCGACCGTGGAAGGATGACAGGCCGACTCCACCCACCTGATGATATTTAATAGCACGACAGGGGCCCGAACTTAAGACCCTAACATATTAAGCCAACCACCTTAATCGTGAAGCCAACACCAGGCTTATGTATTCGGTTGTTGCAAAAGTTTTGTCGGTTTATATATTATGTTAATTTGGGGGCTAATATTTTTACATGCTTGTGATGGCGAAATGTAGATAAGTAATAGCATTTTGTAGCATGTGCTTTGGCAGACATTTTGCAAAACCTACTTTAATCTAAAATGGATATTTGTTTCAGGGGTCTGAGTGAAAGCATGGATACAAAAGTTTTTCGTGCCATTTTGCTTCACGAGTTCAAACTAGGCCATGAAGCGAGAGAGGAAACTCGTAACATTTAGCAAGCATGGGGTCAAGACACTGCAAATGAGCGCCCAGTAGAACGATGGTTTGCAAAGTTTCGATCAAATCTGAGCCTCGAAGATAAGAAACGCAGCGGATGTCCTTACAGCTTTGATGACGACTGTCTGAAAGACTCAGTTGAAGCCGATCCAAGAAAAGAAAAAAAAACAGTGCAATAAATTGCTGGAGAGCTTGACGTAAGCACTGTAACTGTTTCCCGGCATCTTGATGCAGTCGGCAAGATGAAAAAGCTCGACAAGTGGGTGCCTCACGAGTTGAATGAACAACAACAGAATCGTCGATTGGAGATCTGTCTTCACTTGTCATAAAAAACACAAAAACGACCCATTTCTTCAAAGATACATTACGTGTGATGAAAAATGGATTCATAACAACAATTGCAAACAATCAGCATTGTGGCTTAACAGAGACAAAGTGCCCAAACACATTCCAAAAACCTGGCCTCCACCCAAAGAATGTCATGGTCACTGTCTGGTGGACTACAACTGATGTCATCCCCTATAATTTATTGCAACCTGCCGAAACCATCACAGCTGAAAGGTACTGTTGTGAATTAAAGGTTGGTTATCAGAAACTCTTCCAATGACAGCCGGCATTGCTGAATCAAAGAGACCCAATCCTGCTCCACGACAATGCTCGTCCTCATGTTGCACAAGTAACTCTTCAGAAGTGACTTTTTGTAGCACCTTGTTTCCTGCAGCCTGCTCAGGACATCAATAGTGCCTTGTTCCTTGCATCCATCACACACTATCCAACGCTCGCTACTCCAACCTGGTTCCAACACCAACCAAGCCTCGCCTCACAAAACCACGATCTGCACTGACCACTTAATTGTGCCCTCTCTTGCTGGTGACAACCTCCCCACCTGTTCAGCGTGCCACTGATGCCTTTGCTCGGTGTCTGTGCAGCAAATGGGAGGAGAGGGGAGGGTGGGGGGAGACGAGGGGGGCACTGCATTCAGCCACATGTTAATTCGGGAGATGGTGTGCATGGCCTGACAAGAACACAAATGGGATCATTTCTCAAGCTGAAGGCTCGGAAGGAGTGTGACGTCACACAAAGCAAGCTCAGAACCAATGGGCGTTCTGCGCTCAGGAGGTGAAGCATGACCCACTTGCTCCCTGTAGCCATGCCTGCAAAGGGCGGGGCATTAACTTTGACCTCCGCCAAATTCCACCCTCCTGAGCTGCTTAAAAGGGCGGAAAGCTCGACATTCCGTGGCTGTTTTTTTTCCATTTGGGCTTGGCTGGGTTTTCTCCTGCTTGGTTTTGACTGGACTGGTGGCATGCATATCAGGCAGAGCGCATTGGAGAGACATGCGGGATGAGCGTGCTGTCTATATGAGTGCACAGAGAGGCGAGAGGCCAAGCCAAGGTCAGCGTGGGAAATCAGTTCTCTTATCCTCACACATTCTTTTTGTACTTTCCATGATCCGACTCCAATCAGCGAGGGCAAAGTGAAGAGCACCAAACAAAGAGCACCAACAAAGAACCAACCAACAATACCAACCAACAAAGGGCAAAGTCACCAACCATTCTTTACAGAGTGAACTACTCATGCACCCTGTCCATTCTTCCTCTGAGCACACCATACTTGCACCTCTTCACTATGCACTGCGACACTCCTCAATTCCCACTTCCTTTACCTTCCCCACTCCCTACACTTGGGATCAGCCCGGGCTCACGAGTCTGTGCCGGGTGAGAGAGGCCGACAATAAGCCTAAACCTTCTCTCTCTCTCTCTCTTCTCTCCCTTCCTCGGAAATGCAACTGATTGGCACCAATGTTATGTGTAGCGTAAGTAAGATGTTATAAGGGGTTATTATAACGGGTTAAACCTGCACTGTCTCTTTCTCTCTTGTCTTTTGCCGCACCCACACAAATGAATGTATGTCTGCTGTACGGATCACTGGAAATAAACCTCTCGTCTTAAATGTACCGCATGACTTTCCTCCCGTGTTTCTCCCCTGTAAATAAAAGCCCTGCACATGTTCTTCCTACCTGCTTGTAGTATCTTTTCCTGATTGGTCCAGCAGTGTCCACACTATTGTTAGAGAGGAAATTTTACCCCAATTGATTTGCTCCAATTTAGCCAGCGCTGCACTCTCTGTTCCGCTTGGCAGTAATCCGAGTGCACTCTGAGGGCACGGACCTCAATTGGTCAGCCAACTCAGGGACAGATAAACAGGATAAGATGGTGGACCCTGTTAGACCATTCCAATTGACGTTTGTGGTTGTTTCACAAACCCGCCAGAGTATTCCGCAGTACTTCAGCCTGCAGGGCCGGACCTTCGGGAGGAATCCGAGTGCTTCCCCTGGTGGTAAGTCCCAAACCAACCTCGATAGAGTCAGCAAAGGTGGGCCAGCAGGGGCATGTATGCCTTCACATGCAGCAACTACACTTGGATGCATACTGTAGAAATGCACACACATATATATATATATATACAATACATTTATATATATATATATATATATACATATACATAATATATTATACATATATATTTTGCGGTTCTCAGAACCGCATGCAATCCAAGACAGAGGTCCCAAGACAGAGGTCCCAAGACAGAGGTCCCAAGACAGTGGTCCCAAGACAGTGGTCCCAAGACAGTGGTCCTAAGACAGTGGTCCCAAGACAGTTATTCCATTATTATACATGTAGATAGTCCCTTTCCTTTTGTCAAGCGGGACAACAAGGGAGTGCTTGCGATGATCTCATAGCTAGGTTTGCTTACATCATTTTGGCTTCATTTCGTTTCTACTCTTCTTTTCGTCTGATTATTCCTGGGGGAAATCTGAGCCACGTGCACCTTCGCTGTGAGGTGGGCCCTCATGGAGGCCAGCGTGTGCGGCGCCGCTGTGAGCAAACGACAGCGCAGAGCCCTCGTTCCCAAGCGAGCCCTAAACCCAACGTGTGCAGAGAGTCATATAGTGCACTTAGCAGTGCGGGATTATCGACTCGAGATTCCGATGATCTGGGGAAGATTGCTGGTTGCATTAAAAAGGCATACGAGTGAATAGCTCTTAAGAGGCTGCACGAATGGTGTTTTTCACAACACAAGAAACACAGCCAGCCAGGTGCCCATGCTGCACGAAACGCGTACTGAGACCGATAAAGACGACTCCACGCCATGTTGGGCGGGATACAAGTGTGCGGAGTAAAAGCGGCACGTTCCTTTTCAACCAAATATCTGATACATATCGGTGTTCGCCCCGCGCACATGCTAGCAGAATCGGACGAACGCGAGCACTGACCACGTGCGTAATGGCCGAACCCCACACACTGTATAGAATGTGCACGAAGGCAGACACGTACGCCGCTCGCGAAACATGCATGGATTTATCCATAACGATGTACCTTCGTCCCTCGCTGCCAGCAGCGGATTCCCCACGGATGGTGAACGTCTTCTCGTCTCTACGGCCATCGAAGCTGCGATCGAGCCGGGGAGTGTTGTGCGGTGCGGGCCACGTTGGCGCGCGGAGCGGGCGCGTTGATCGGTTCTGGTCGAGCACCCAACCGGGCATGCAGGACCCTCAGCCGGTCGCCAGGGCACGGCCCAGGGGGTTTTGCAGGACGATTCGCGTGCCAATTTCAGTGTGGGCGATTCATGTCATGTCGTGGGATCGGAGCGAAATATGTTTGCTGTCTGGGATGACCTTGCCGGAAACGAAGTGACGTGGTTTCCGGCCAAAGTTAGTGGGCAACGTGAGGGGTCAGGGCCAATCAGAGTGCCCAATTCAGGTGATGACGTATCGCTTCGGGGTGGCCCCTCCCCCCCACGCGAGGAAAGTCCTAGAAAGGTCGGAGCGATCCCTCCGTCTTTCTCTTCCTCCGCCTCTCTCTCACTCTGGCCTCGCCCTCGTTGACATCACCATGACCCACCTCCTGCTGTCTGGACTCCGCCTC
>CM068965.1:10818453-10833227 GCA_035128595.1 Eptatretus atami
CAAAATAAATGAAAGGGAGAGAAGTGCCACTGCAACCAAGTGTTCATAAATTGTGTTGACATCACAAAGTTATCTGATAATGTGGATGCGTAATGTGCTATAATACGCATTGGTTGATATTGCACATTTCGTCGTTGCTTGAGAAACCACGACCTGATTCATAAAGCATTTTTAATACAAACAACGAACAATTGGTGAAAGTGGTATTTGTTGTAATTTTTCTGAAGGATTCAATAAAAGAAGCAGAAAAACAACGATGCAAAAAAATATTTTTATTTAATCCTTTTTTTAAAAAGATTAAATAAAAAAGATATACACAAGACAAAAAAAATAAAAATCAAGAGAGCCCTCAATAGTAGCCGGGTCCTGCCTGTGACCTCTTGCTCCTGAAAGCCCCCGTCTCTATCACTGCGAGCGTGACGGGGAATATGAATGACAACTATTCATAGGCTCGGCAAGCAAGGCATCATGCATTCACAACGTCACTTACACCATTACACACAGCCTTGCAAGCACACACACCCTGACAAAACCCGAGCTCACACTCACATTATACGTAGGGACATATCACACTCGCATAATCATCACAAAAGAGTTGGTGATGAGAATGTAATGAGTAAACTATGGGCACAGCACCTCCTGGAAAATTCACAATAACGAGCAGTAGGGTACACGCAAGGATTTCCAAACCTTATCATGATATTAAAAAGGAATTTGCTTCAGCAGTGACATGATCACTCGTTTGTTGCGCAGCTTCTAGCACAACAAGAATGAATGAGCAAGGACATCAATATGGAATGAAAACTGGGAAAGGACAGGAGATGTAAAGAAAAATGGACAAATAAAAGGTGATGCACGGCAAATAACAACTCATTGCACGAGGTTTCATCATGAGAGATTTGTTTACACATCAAATTGCGAACAATCAACTACCGAATTAATTTACTCCCACCACACAAATGGTGAAAGCTGGCTTCATAAGCACGTCATCAGGACAAAGAGGCACACATGAGCAGACAGACACATTTACAGGCTACTGCCACTCAACATCAATCCTTACACCCACAACAAAAAGTATTCTTCTTCTTTCATAGAACAGCACACGGCTTCTGGTGGCATCACTACAAGGGAGCACCATTACACTCACCTCTGTGGGTAATGGCAGAATTCTTTTTTTCTTGTCTGCTCAGGGTGCCAGTAACTCTTTTCACAAAAGACACTGTGGCAGATAATGCTAGCAGATCGAGCACCCGGAATAAATGTTGATCAGAGGGGTAGCGAACTTTGTTATGCAACGCCCTGCTTGCAAAACACCAATTCAACAGTTTATACTTGGTCGGAATCAAACCCAAGTGAGAAAGCTCCAATTCAGTGTGCTACCTCTACACCATCTTGTGGGACAAAAATGGTTGTGATCAACAGCCAATCTGGAGGAACAGTGTGTGTTGTATAATAAGAGGTTGAGTGGGGTGGGGGGAGGGGGTAGGGGGCAGAGGAGTGAAGTGTGCTGGAATCAGGGGGTGCAGTACATGAACAGAAAAGAAGACGCACAAATGTGGGAGAGGGGTGGAACTTCAGGATGTGCGAAAAGGGGACATGTGATACAGGGAGGACATGGGGAAATACAAATGAAAAAAAGAAAAGCAAGGATGTTATTGGAAGAAAAGGGGCAAAGAATAGGAGACGTGAGATGAAGAACAAATGGAGAGAAAACTACAGTAAAGTCGATGGCGCCACCCCAAGCTGATCACAAATCCCCAAGCTTACCACCTAAAGCAAGGTTGAAAGATGGCACAAAGTTCCACCAGGAATGACCCAATGTCAAGTTTTGAGTCAAAAAAAAATTCCCCCGTTTTGACCTTTGTGACCGACCCCAATTCCACACCCCTTGGGCCATAAACTGGGGGTTGAATCCAAAATTTTGTTACATATTTCATGCATCCCCCAATGTTGAAGTTATACACAATGGTTCATTAAAGAAAACAATGTTAAAAAATGTGCCCCGATTGCATTTTCTGGTGTCTGACCATTTGACCCTGACCCAGGGGGGTGAGGCCAAAAATGATACTACTGCACTCGCACCTTCTTGCCATGTAGTGATCATAAGGAGCAAGTTTTGTGAATTTCTGCACAACCGTTTAGGAGGCGATAGAGCGACAGATGGAGACGGACAGACGGATTACAATATACTGACGGTGCCAAGTGAGAGTGAGAGTGAGAGAAAGACAGACACAGACACAGTGGCAGACAGATACAGAGAAAGGAACAACCAAAAACAGGAAGACACAGAGACAGGAAGACGCAGAAAAAGACAGAGACACAGAGAGAAAGAAACAGAAAAAAAACAAACACAGAGACATAAGGGCAGAGAGACAGAAAAACACAGACACAGCCAGAAAGACAGGACAGAGAGCGGGGTCATTAGCTCTGTTAGCTCGTTACGTGAAGCAGCAGGCGCAGAGGGGCAGGTGGCACATGAGAGGTTAACCAAGGCTTTGTGTCTCTGTGTGTGTGAATGAATAGTGAAAAAAAGCAGCTGGGGGCATAAAGTGCCACGAACAGTTGAATGAGGGTGAAAAGCAGAAGGTCGGAGTGTGAGGATAACTTAGGCGGAGGCAGGAAGAGTTGCTCAGCTGGCAGAGCCCCCAACTGAGAACTCAGAGTGATAAGGAAACTTGATGGAACGATCGAGAGCATACGCACCTGGTTGCCGTAACATTGTCTCAGGAGGCTTTCCAAAAGTGACCAATCACTTCGGATTTGTGTCTAAAGAGGGAAAGGAAACCCAAAAAAACATGTTCATCTGCAGACCCACCTGAGAAGTATCCTCATCCAAGTAAAACAAAATTGAACAATTTTACCATCCCCTTGAATGGATAACAAAATTACTCATCTTTGTGTTCATGACTACAAAACAAAAATTCATCCACCTTCAACTTCCAGCCCTCAAAATCTCATACTCTTTCAGAGCACACGTGACCCCCACAAACTCACCCTCCCCGAGGCTATGACTCTGTTTTGATTGTGTCGAGACATCCAGGTGAGTTCTCGGAGGAGCCAGAATGCCAGAACCTGGGAAGGTCTGCCATCTCTCTTTAGGCTGGGTAAAGAGACAGCGACTCCTGGGACAAGGCCTTGCTGGGCCTCCGGAAGTTGTATGGTGCCAGCGGTGGCAAGAGCCATGCCAAATTGCACCCAGAAATCCTGTGGCATGAATGCATTGACAAGGACACTGAATGCAAGAGTGGATTAGACAACAGTAAAGGACTTGAACCAGTTGCTTAATCACACTTTTCGCTTTGCGTGTACGGGGTAATAACACCACCAATGAAAATAGCATAATATTAATGTTATTACAAAACAATATTAATACGAATAATATCCCCCCCCCCCCCCCCCCCCACCCAAGAGGCTTTTCCTCCTTGGACAAACACCGTGTTAACGTGTATAAATAGCTTATCGTGGCGTTTCGTGGGGCAATCCTACCGGAAGTAAAACAAATCATAAACCGCAAACACGCATGATTACTTTTATATACAATCCCTAATGCCGTTTAACACAAAACTGAAAGGGTGGAAACCCGACATTCTTGAAGCATTAAATGCTTATTGCGCCCCCCAGACTAACAGACCCGAGCCTCGATCTACTATAATCTATATACCCCAGAGAGGATAATAACATGACCCTTGCTGCCACTTCCATCGGGAGTGGGTGTACAGTACTACTATAAACTAGAAGGGCAATCGATAGAGTGCATACCTCCACCACGTAATGCCTGATCCACAAGAACATATCAGGCCCAATACATTTTTGAAATATCATGCAACATATGGTTTTTGGCCCCATCAATGGTGAAGAATCACTTTAAAAATTCTCGGATGCAGATCCGGATTCGGATCTTCACCAAAAGTGAATCAATTCTTGTCAGACACCTAATGTGTCCACCAAGTTTCGTCCGAATCCATCCACAACTTTTTGAGATATCGTGCTATATATCATTGTTGGCCCTATCTTTCAATGGTGAAGAATCACTTGAAAAATTTGAGTAGTCGGATCCGGATTTCACCAAAATCTAATCAGTTTGTCCTTGTCACACACACAACCTGCCCATCAAATTGTATCTGGATCCGTCCACAACCTTTTGAGATATCCTGTACACAAACAGACAGACAGGGGTGAAAACATAACCTCCTTCACCTTCGGTGGCAGAGGTAAACAAAAACAAAACATCAATAAAAAAGAATAATTGCCGTCACTCCTGCTCTGCTCCTACTCCTCCGACATGGAGGCAGTGAGAAACAAAGTGGGAGGAGGCTCATCCTGCTGCAAAACCAAGGCAGACTAAACAGCAATAATTGGCTCAGAGCATGTGCATACAGTAAAAACAATGGCAGAGGGTGTGTTTACTCGAGGATTATCATTTACAACGTGTTATGAGTTTACCACGTGAATTATGGATTTATTAATTATTTTCGTTAAAATTTTCTTCAAGACGAAGAGCTCCATAATAATCAGCATTCTACAGGGCAGTATTAAACGAGGTTAGGTATGGGAGCATGCACCAGAGCAGCGTGTTACTACGTCTACTTTCCGTCGGTACTCCAAGGACCTCCATCTGGCCATCCCCCAGGCAGATGCCTGGCCCATCCCCATCTCGTTGGGATGCCGATCAACATGCTGCAACCACAAGGCACACGGTCATCCCATTGGCCTTCTCCACTCACAAGGCTCACTCACCGAGAGAATTTGGTGAGCTGGATCAGCGTCAGGAAATCGAGCCACATAGAATCAGCTGTGGCTGGATGGACAACGGACGATGCAGGTAACAAATCTCATTTGAGTCTCTCTCAGCAACCACTCGCTGGACACAAAGTCTGACCAGTGAAAGCCAAGCATTCTCCGAAAGGACCTGGTATTGCAGGAGTAAAGTTTTCATCTCAGATCCTTGGTCAGAGTCCGTTTTACATCTGTAAAGCAAGACGAGAAGAACCAAGGACTTGAAGACTCAGACTTTTGTCCTCCTGCATGGACATATACAGTGCAACAACCCCATGATCCAGTGAATCCATGACTCTACTGGCCCGACCCAGACGTCTATTGAACTCTTGCTCACAATATGCAGACATATGAACATCACTGCCAAGCGAATCTCTCCGTGGCCTTCACGTCCTCAGCAAAAACAGGCACAGAAAAGATGGCAGCATCCAAAATGTGATTGACAGCTTGGATCTTCGTTTTGACCCGGGAAACCCATAGTTCCAGTGGCTACGATTCCTCATCCAGTGCCTTGAGGGCCCCGACAAGGATATCCAGCGTCTCCACAAGGATAACTGCATCATCTGCAAAATCAAGGTCTGAGATCTCAACATTCCCAAGCGATGCACTACAGCTTGATCTCGCCGACACCTTCCCCAGAATCCAGTCCATGCAAGCGTTGAAGAGTGTGGGGGGCAATCCACATCCATGACAAACTTCAGTAACAACTGGAAATAAGTCAAAGATGGAAACACCATGCCTCACAGCACTCTATATACCAGATCAATCAACTTTAGTGCCACCCAGCGAACACCGAGAATCCTCCAGTGAGCATCCTGACCCAAAAAATAATTACCCGAGCAAAGACATTTCCTGGCATTGAGAACAGTGTCACCCCTCGTTTGTTGTTGCAGTCCTGGCGATTACACTTTCCTCTCCAGAGAGGGACAACAACGCCCCATTTCCAGTCAGTTGGGATTATGCCTGTGCTCCAAACAGAGCACAGAACTGCGTGGAACGATACTATTACAGCATTTCCACTAGCCTTAAGAAGTTCAGCATGTATGCCACAGATCCCAAGAGCTTTACCCTCTTTTAACTGGTTCACCGCAGCCGGTGTTTCCACAAACGAAGGCTGCAAAGAAATCTGAAAACCCACTCCGTGGGAATACCCCTTGTGCAGCTGCCCTTCGCAGGGCACCTCACCGGATGACGGGATTGAGGCAAAGCCTTCAGGACCCCACTCTGATGATAGGAGGAAAAATACGGGGTAACCTTTCTGGGTTGTATTGCGGTAGTGTGTGTCAGGAAGGTGTTGAGGTGTCATCCATCAGATGGCAGTCTCCTTGGGTTAACTTGAGGCAGTCCCTTCGGGTGAGTGCCTGGAATGTCCTTTCCCGATGAGAGGAGGAGATTTGGACCAAACTCTGTGCAGTGCGTTGGTGCTGCTTAAGCAGTCTCCTTGGCTATTGGGCACAATCCTGGACACAGTATACTCCGACACAGTATACCAGCATGCTGGCACTCATTTTGCCGACCTCACAAGGATGACGGGCCGAGTTAACGCCACCTAGTATTAATTCAACAGCTGAGCGGGATTTGAACTCAGAGCCCTCGGATCCAAAGCCCACAACCCTAACCATTAAGCCAACATCAGGCATAAGAGAGGATGATTACATATCTTTGTTATCTTCTGAGCTCAAGCGTTTGAACATCGGTATTGCAGCACTCTCTGAGGTTCGGAAACCGGATAGTGACGAGATCATGGTGGGTGGTTACACTTACTATTGGTCTGGTCGCTGATCACTTCCTGACACTGATCTTGCTCACCAGATTCGCTCAGCGAGGGAGCCTCGTGGGTGGAGGAGGCCAATGGGCCGATTACATGCCTCGTGGTTGCAGCAGGTTGATAAGCATCTCAAGCAGATGGGAATGGGCTCGGCATCTACCTGAGGGATGGTCAGACAGAGGCCCCTGGAGTACCGGCGGAAAGTGGATGCAGAGATGCGCTTCTCCGGCACATGCTCCCATAACTGACCTGAATATCAAAGAAATGTCTACAAAGGCTCCTGGAATTCAAATTAAACAAGTGGTGCCAGGCACAACAAATCCCACCCATTTAAGGCATAAAGTTATTTTGGGGATCAAATTTAAATTTGATATATCCATAACCTGAATGTTGATTATGAGGAATAGAATAAGGAATATTTTAGTCTTAGTTTGAAGTCAATTAAACCATTTTTGACAAAGTTATGAGCGAAAAAGATTTTGACCTTTTCGTGACCTGACCTTGACCTTTGACCTAATTGGACCCAAAAGTTAATGGGGTCGTCCGAGGTTCATTACCCACCTGTGGATTCAATTTGACAGTGTTTGAGCCAGCCGTTTTCCCGTAAAGTTGTATTTTCGTAACCATGTTTTAGTTTTAATGGAAAATTTGTAATTTTGACCGATAGCCATGACCCCCAAAACTTCGGACCCTACCGATATTCACAAATATGCATTTTTCACTATAGGAATGGGTAGGATTATAAGTGACAAATACAAGAAGGTTCACTATAAGCTTAGTCTGAAGTAAATCAGATCATTTTTGACAAAGTTATGAGCGAAAAACGATTTTGATCTTTTCGTGGGACTGACCTTGACCTTGAGATCCAATTGGACCCAAAAGTTAATGGGGTCGTCCAAGGTTCATTGCCACCTGTGGATTAAATTTGATAGTGTTTGCTAAAGCCGTTTTGCCGTAAAGTTGCTAACAGACAGACAGACAAACAAACAGACAAACGAGATGCGAACCTCAGCCATAGGCTGAAGGTTATCTTGCCAAAAACAAAATATTTATATCGTCAATGAGTCAGCAAAAGATTCTGTCGTCAAGTTATAGCTATATCTGAAAAGCACTCTTCTTGGGCTTCAATTTGAGGTACTACTCGATATTGTTAGTCAAAGATTTAAAAATGACCTTCATGATCGTCAACTTCGACCTTAGGCGCTAACCATGAAGGTCAAGGCCGATCGCCACCAAAAACTAATCAAAACCAAAAAAAAAAAAAACTAATCAAAAACTAATCGCCTATCGATATACTATATATCCACCAAGTTTGGAGATGATCCGATAAAAATTACTCAAAAGTTAAGGGTTTCGTTGATTTTGATGTTTGACCTTCTGGTGACCTTGACCTTTGACCTTGACCTTCAACATTTTGTGTGTCGAAAGCTATTGCGCTCACGGGTATACATATCAAGTTTGAGAGCGATTGCACGAAAACTGTGATCTCCAGAGCTAGTTGAAACTTGAAAATCAATTGTAACAAAAAAAATAAATACACAAACAAACCGACGAAAAAACAGATCTTGCAAAACGCTCTGCGTTTGGCAAGATAATAAAAACCAATGTCACCCCAGGGTGACCAGTATCTTGCCAAAATGTGAACATGAGTGACTTATTTATTCGATTAAAGTACTCAAAAAATAAGGGTTTCGTCGACCTTGATGCTTGACCTTTTTGTGACCTTGACCTTTATATTTTCGTACGGTTAATGGTATCTCTCCAGGACCATTGTACATGAAATATCAAGAGATTTTGATGAGAACTGAAGAAATAAAATTTTCATGAAAAATCCGTTTTTTCATCATGACGTCATCAAATGACGTCATAGCGTCAAACTTTTGACAGATCTGGAAAGCACTTATCAAGCGCTTTCATATGAGGTATTACTCGATATGGTATCTAAGATTTCAAAATTTGACCTTGGGGTCAAAAACTTTCGACCTCCAGTGCTAACCATGAAGGTCAAGGCGATCGCCACCAAAAATTAATCAGCTGAGCGCCAGACCATGAACTATATTCCCATGAAGTTTGAAGACGATCCGATCAAAATTACTCAAAAAATAAGGGTTTCTCGACTCACCTGATTTGTGACAAAGTGACCTTGACCTTTGACTTTGACCTTGAAAATTTTATGCGCTGAAAGGGACCTCTATAAGACTCTGATATGCGAAATTACAAAAATTTCCAATGAAACTGTGCTCTGCAGAGTGATCGATACGTGATTACAGACAAACAAAAAAAAACATACAAGCTGACTAACATATCTTGCAAAAACTTCGTTTTGACAAGATAACAAACCGGGCGATTAAAATATCCCGCTCCCTCCCTCCGGGAGGGGGCGGGATAAAAATGTAAAAGCAGCCGTCACATGGTATATCTAAATCATTGAAAGCATAAGCCTGGTGTTGGCTTAAAGGTTAGGGTGGTTGGCTT
Organism: Eptatretus atami; assembly: GCA_035128595.1. Taxonomy (NCBI): domain Eukaryota; kingdom Metazoa; phylum Chordata; class Myxini; order Myxiniformes; family Myxinidae; genus Eptatretus; species Eptatretus atami. The sequence continues at coordinate 10,827,473 of CM068965.1, forward strand.
GAGATCTCAGTGTCTTGAGTTGAAGCCCCATGTCAACCATTGAATTAACACCAGGTGGGCTGACTCAGCCTGCCATTCTTCCAGGGTTGGCAAAATGAGTACCAGTGTGTTGGTAATAGGGGGGAATTGCATCAGCGGCACAGCCGAGCCCCAAAAATGATGCTGCCAAGCAGCCACTCAGCCACAGGCTGCATGCAAATAAATAAACTGAAAGTATCGCCTTCCAAGTTGTAAGAAGTACCATATTTGGAAAATGATTATTAGAAAATTAATTTAAATTTGGAATAAAGGTCATATGTCAAAACTACAAATCAAAAATAAACACGAAAATGTGATGTTACAGCCAGTGTTGCAGTTTAAAGTACAGAGAAAATGTTTGCTGCAATCAAGATGATGGTGCAGTGTTTGTTTACCTATGCCATGCCCACACAAAAGCACTCAAAATACTCAGCATTACCCAGACAGGCCAACACACAGGATCCACTACTCGATCACCACAGAAAGGTCAGTGGTCCCTACAGTTTATATTGCCTCTCAGTCTCATATGGTTGAAAACAATGCCCTTTTAGACCTCTGCCACTTGCAAACCCTTCCATGATAAATACATTCATCCTTCCTTTATCAACCTTCCAAAGTCAATGCTCTCTGGTCACCTGCGTTCTTTTGTCCCCCTTTAAGATCACATCTCACTGCCAATCCTACCACAATCTCTTTCATTCTCACTTACCCTCATCCCTAATACTTTCCTTTCATATCCCATTTAATCACGCATCCAAATGTTCTCCAACATCCTCTGTAATTAGAGGAAATCCCTTTAATCCACTCTATTTTTGCTCTTCTGTCAGCTTTGAAGACATATTTTTCAATAAATAGCAATTACATTTCATTGCATCTCAATGGTCAAATAAGCTGTAAATATACACAACTTTGATCATGATAAAAGTATAAAATAGCAAATTGCAGGTTGCATTAACTTGGTGGAGATAAAAAGAAGGCGAGGAAGGAGAAGAGAGTAGGAGGAGGAAGAAGAGTCAGAAAGAGGAGCCAAAACTGTCACATTGCACATATCAAAGCGGCAACATGAGTAGCCCTTCTCACCATGGAGAACCCTCTTAAAATGACCAAATCTCAATCAAAGGACAAGTGAGCACATACATAAAGCATTCAAGCTTGCCTGAACAAAAGCGAAAAATAACATTCATAACCCATGGACACAATGTAAAGCAAAACATTGCTGTATGTTCGATGACATTAAAATAGCATGAGGAAAATGACACAGGAGACAAGAAAGCTGACAGGAATACAAGTGGCAAAAGGATCATCGACGGAATGGTATGCAGCACCACTACCAACAAGCAAGCCATCGCAGCTCACTTGACATGTCTCAAGCAATGAGGCGCTCTCCGTGGAAGCGTGTGGAACCAGTTTCCTCACCTTCCTATCACTGCCATCTGTGCGGTGGTCCAGCAAGTTCTGGAGCAAAATCCAGAAGTCACGCGTGCACGCACAGTAGAATGGTGATGTCGCCAGCTCTTCCTGAATGCTGAGCTGTGACGAAAATGAGCAAAGGTAATGACCGTGTGCTGTCACACAGTCCAACGCTTTCAAGTGAACAGAGAGGCACGATGTGTGTAGTCATTGATAAAGCAGGGGACAGTACAAATGTCATTGCTTAAAAAAAAAAAAACATTTCACAGGAATTATAATCCAGCAGTTCTTTCTTAAATTACAAGAAACTTTCATGAAATCACAAAATCCAAAACTGTGGCAAATGAGATGATCTTCCTCCTCCATATACCTTCCCACATCTTCCCTCTATTATACTTGGGTACTCAATTTGTGCAGACCAACTAAAAACATCATACGATGCCATCAATGATGAAAATTGTCTCAGCGAAGGCAGTCATAAATATTTGGTTATTTTATCCTCAATAATTAGTCTCATGATTAGAGGCAAAATACTAGACCTTCCCTCCCTCCCACATGAGGCAGACAAAGGGGGGGAAAAAAAAAAAGCAAAATATAAGTAGCAATAAATCAGGAACAGTAATGAAAAAAAAATACTGATAACGATAAAGGAAAATAATAATTTATGGACGAAAGAAGATGAAAAGGAAGACCCAAATAAATCATTACAATATGCAGAAGCAAAAGGTGAAGTATCAGGAATGGTGACAAGGGAAAGTCAGAGTGAAGAGGAAAAAAAAAAGGCAACTAGCGCTGCACACTTCGTGACCTTTGTGAAGGAGGCAAAGCAGGGCCTGTTGCGGGGTGAGTCGAGGTTCTGTGAGCAGAGTAGCGGTTTTGTTTCGTATGCAAAAGCGGCCCACGGAGAGAGAGAGCTGTGGGGTTTAGCCGCGGCCGAGGCGCTCAAAACGCCTCTCTCTTGCCTATTCATAAGACTAGGGACTGTTTGATTAGCTTGTAACCTTCTTTCCCTCGCTTTCGCTGCCCATCTCTCACTGTGCAATTCTTTTAAATATATCTGCAAGTTCCCAATGGCTTTAATAAATGAGCAAGAAGACCAAAGCAACTCGTAGAATTCTTGATACAATGGAGTCTTACTTTCCCTCTTGTCAAGGACGCCCGAGTCAGAAAAGCGTTTTCATTAAAAACCATCAAGGCTCCTGTCTCCACTCTCTTCCTCTTCCTCCCTCTCATTTTTGCTGTTTTGGAATGAAATTCCCATTATGCACAGTGAACATTTCAATTTGAGAACCAAAAGGAAGTCAAATCGCTGAAAGTCAACCACCTTTCCCCCATTATTCTTCTTTTTCATTCCACCAGGGAACGGAGCATTAACAAAGCCTTTTGGTTTGAGGTCCACAATCCATAAAAGGGAAACAAACCCCAAGGGTATTTGTGGGATGCAAGAAATGTGACAGCTACAATTGCCATTGGAAATGTAGGAATTGTGAACCCTCAGTGAGTGGACCCCCTCATTGCCCCACCCCCCAAGAGGCTTTTTGTTCTCAAGCAAATTTTAACCCACCGGATTACTTTCGATACAGCGATGACAGGAGGGGAAAAAGACAGTCACCTTTTCAATTTATAATCTCAACTTGAAGATGTTATACTCAATGAATTTTGCATTGAACATCACAAAACAAGTTTCCCTGAAGGTGAGGGGGAAGAAGGGGGCAGAGTGGGAAGCCCCAATCCATATAAGGTGAAAAGGGGCAGATGCAAATTGTACCAATGATCCACGACTGTGAGAGTGTGAGTTAAACTAAGAATTTCAAAAACGTTTGAGAACAAAATTAAACCAAAACAAGCTATTGAAATTTAGATATTTAATAGAAAGACAGAAAAAAACGTTCACCGATATTTAAAAAAAAAAAGAAAAAAGACTTTACCCTGACCTACACATACAATGTTCAGTTAGAATATGGAAAACTCCATTTATCTCAATGTTTTCCCCATTGTCCCATTATGGTCCTTGGGGCATTGGGGGATGAGGTCATACATGGACATTGGCAGGATAACAATCCCATGACAGTCGGGCTTGAAGCACCACCCACTGGAATGCATGACGTCACCCAGCACAAGAATGCTTTGACAAAAAGTCTACTTTTGACTGGGTCAAATGGAATAAAACCTGCAAGTAAATTGAGATGTCATAAGAAGAATTTTAAGACTGTTAATTATGCCGACAAAAGTTTATGAGAATGCTTGAATTGATGAGAGGTAATAACAATCGGTTACAGACACCATCATCTACATAATGATAGACAGTACTTGTTCATCCATCTGTCCGTGTGTAATGGTCCTTTCCACCCATTGGTTGGACAGCTGGCCTAACCCCAAACAATTGTAACCTGAAAAATCATACAACCACCATTTTGGTGCTATGCGAAGCCAAAGACGTCTTCGGAGCTATCATATTCACAATCGTCATGCCCTCCCTATAGGTTTTCTGTTCAGTGTAAAACAACCAAAGTGACTGTTAAAAGTATCATCAAATATTGAAAGGTTGGAGCGGAGAGCCGTCATGGGCCAGGTGAAGGCCACGGAACAAATAGGCCTCAGTCCTTAGGCCGCATGCCTCTGATGTCAGCAAATGAGCCAATGCAATTGGAATCTATCCAACCGATATAACCACGATATATTCTATAAGCACATAAGCAGTGGGCATGTTTCTGCTTCAAACCCGGGTTATTATTCGCTTATCTGGAATTTACATTCCAGATAATGTATTATCGCGTATCGTCCGTCCGTACGTCAGTCTTCTTTTTCGACTTCTCCGGCCAAACTGCTGGGCCGATCCAGCTGAAATTTGGCCGGCAGTCGTGTCCGGACGGCGGTCGTGTCCGGGCGGCGGCCGTATATGGACGCGTCCGGGCGGCGGCCGTATACGGACGCGTCCGGGCGGCGGCCGTATACGGACGCGTCCGGGCGGCGGTCGTAATCGGACGCGTCCGGGCGGCGGTCGTATACGGGCCCGTCCGGGCGGCGGTCGTATACGGGCCCGTCCGGGCGGCGGTCGTATACGGGCCCGTCCGGGCGGCGGTTCTTAGGGCCCGTCCGGGCGGCGGTCGTATACGGGCCCGTCCGGGCGGCGGTCGTATACAGACGCGTCTTGATTCCAATCGATTCCAACCATGGAATTGAAAGGAATCGACGTCGATTCCCAGTAATTCCTACATCACAGAAGGAAGTGTTTTGGGGGTTTTTTTTAGGTTGGTGGGGGGGGGGAGGATTTTTCGTCCTTGTTGGGCTTTTTTTTGTCCCTTTCACAATCGGCGACACATGTCCTGGTAATATATTAATTGAAAAGGAAAACGGCCCGAGGGTGTCCCGTTTGCAATAATGTAGAAGCAAAAGCAAATCACTAGGCGAACTAAACACGCCCCAAGGGTGTGTTGATTCTAAATGAGAAGCCAGGCATTTGGAGTTGCCTGGTTAAGCGTGCTGATTGTCATTCGATGTATTGCCTACACGTCCATAATCAGCAAAGCTAAGTTTTGAAAACATGTCGTTCAAAAGGTCCAGAAGTGCAGTTTGGAAATATTTTGGGAAGGTTAAAGAAGACAGCCAGAAAGTTGCATGCTCACTTTGTTCAATAGACATTGCTCATCACTGTAATCCGTCCAATCAGCTAAAACATTTGAAAATCAGACACCAGAGTGAGTCTCCATTGGTGACGGTTGAGAATGCGGATTCAAAGAAACCAAAGTCTGCAGTAGCAACAAATTCGCTTTCGCAATCAACGATTGAAAGCAGTTTCTCCCTGGTGGACTGCCTTCCCTTCCGCTCTCCTACCGCTGCCTTCCCTTCCCCTCCCCTCAAGTTGCCTTCCCTTCCCCTCCCCTCAAACTGCCTCACCTTCTCGATTCCGGAAAGATGAATCGCCTTCTCCCCTCAAGCTGCTGCGCCTTCCCTCCCCTCAAGCTGCCTCCCCTTCCCCTTCCCCTCCCCTCAAGAGGCCTCCCCTTCCCCTCCCCTCAAGATGCCTTCCCATCAGGTCAGGTCAGGTATGAGAGAATGCGCCAGAGCAGCGCGTCGCTGCGTCCACTTTCCGCCGGTGCTCCAGGGGCCTCCGTCTGGCCAACCCCCAGGGAGATGCCTGGCCCATCCCTATCTCCTTGAGATGCTCATCAACCTGATGCAACCACGAGGCACGTGGTCGGCCTCTTCCACTCACGAGGCTCCCTCGCTGAAAGAATCTGGTGAGCAGGATCAGCGTCAGGAAAACGAGCCACGTTTCCATACAGCCGCAGCTGATGCTCACGGACTATGCAGGTAACAAATCTCA
>CM068965.1:10834556-10850182 GCA_035128595.1 Eptatretus atami
ATGAGTACAACATTTCCACCAGCCTTGAGAAGTTCAGCATGGATGCCACAGATCCCAGAGCTTTACCCCATTTCAACGATTCACTCATGATGTAAACTAATGCAAATGCCATTCCAATGTGATAACCAGTGCAGACAAATTTGCCAGCGCGAGAAGGCGGATACGCATCACGGACGAACAGACACGGTCTCCTGCCTGGCGGCCATCTAATCACGCAAACGCCCTTGCACGCTTTTGTACCCAGATAACTTCTCCAAAAATAGCTCATAATAAAAACTACCGTGAATCTAATTCACATAATCGTGGTCATGTTGCATTGGTGCGTTAAAATTGCACCCCATTAAGATGAATTGGGTGAATAAACGAATCAGCAAATTGGAATAGCACTTCAAATCCCAATAATCACTGCATGCCTTCCTGATGACAAACATACAGAAACCTCCATATGGGTCGTTACAAAAATATGGATTTCCATAAAATACGGAAGGAGTTTCACCCACGTACAAATCTCCACTATTTACAGTACAGTATTCCTGTCCTTACGTTTTCCAGTGCAGTGAGCTGCTTTGAATTAAAAACAGTAAGTATGTTTTTGCTTCTTGCACATAACCCAGGTGTTTTTAAATTTTGCCTCTATAGAGCTGTCAGTTGCCTATACACAACCCAAATAAAAGGTACGCGTCAGGAGAACATGTTGCATGCTTGGAACAAGATCGCCCGGTGGGGGGGGGGGGTGGGGGTTAGGTGTCGCTCTCTCCAGCTGCCACTTCCTCGTTTACCCCCCCCCTTCCTAGCTCCCCCTCATTCCCACACTACTCCTCTCTCCCCCCCCCTCCTCACCCTCTACCTCCTCTCCCTCCCTCTCACCCTCCCACCCCCTCAACCCTCTTTCTCACCCCTCCCACCCACTCATCCCTCTCCCTCCTCTCCCTCTTTCTCACCCCTCCCCACCCCCCCCCCCAAAAGCCTATCAGTGAAGCGACGGGTTGTATTTGCGAGTAATGCTAATAATACGCAGGGTATCAAGACTCATGGAAGAGCAGAACAAATGGGGCAATGGATCAACAAACAAATGAGGACAAAGGCAAAACAGTGGAAAGACAACAAATGGATGCAACACAGCGCAATTATAGGAAACTAGCCGAAACCCCGTCACAAACGGATTCCGTTCATTCAACCACCCTCACCAGCTCACCCACACTCGAGGGACATGGACTGGACAGGGCGTGCTTGCCCCGCCTACTCATCCCCCGCCCCTGCCCCATTCCCCCCGCCTCCCACCCCCGCCTTCAATTTCCTTACCCCCGCCCAAAATTTAATTACCCCGGCCCCGCCTCTTCACTCCCCGCCCCCGTCTCTTGATTCCCCGCCCCACTTGCCCCCGGGCCCCCGCCCCCCTGTCCACCCCCTCACACTCAACCCCGCTAATTCACCCAGCCCCACCCCATTTCCCCCCCCGTCTCCCGCTTTCAATTTGCTTACCCCCGCCAAAATTTTGCTTACCTTGCCCCCGCTCTTCACTCCCTACCCCCGTCTCTTCATCCCCGCCCGGCCTCTTCACTCCTCGTCCCCGTCTCAACGAAAAGTGTTTATTCTGCCTCAAAGTTGAAAGTTGACTATTGCCACTTTGTGCGATGCACTCTTACAGGTACGATGTTTCTTTCAGTCCAGGTCACAGCACCGATAAAAACGTGACGTGACCGCTAGGAGGAGCACAAAATTGGTCCTTCAGTATTAATATATAGATGTAGCAGAAGAGAGAGAGAAAATGTGGTCTCGGCAAGTGTAGGAAAGCTCAATCGTGAAAACTGGAGACACCATTTGGTAACAGTGGGCAACAGGATTGAAATCATGCATAGAGGATCTTGAGACAACCTCAGTGGCATCATGGTTAGAGCGTCCACTCTGAGTCGGGGAGGTCAGCGGTTCAAAACCAACCAAGTCATATAAAAGATTATAAAAACGGAACGTGCTGCTTCAACTTGACGTGCAGCATTTTAAAAGGATAGAGTACGGCTAAACATTTGTATAGGTGAGAAAAGAGCAATATGAAAGACTGGAGGTAAGAATACAGTTTATACTTGAGCAGGTAACAATGATAGTGTTTCTGACTAAATATTTGGTAAGGATTGGGGTGAAGCGTGAGAGGGATTCCCAATAGACAATTTGGTTGCTCTCCATTCTTCATTCTTCTCAATCAATTGTTTCAACTCAATTAACATAAGATTTCCAGTTACCCTTCAATAAAACTGCACTGGCATTACAGGAGCTCGTTACCCAGGCATTGCAGCTCAACAATGCGATGATACAAAAGGCGGAGCAATGAAACAGAATATGCGTCGACTTTCAGGGATTCTTCCTCCTCTTATTCTTCTTTTGTATGCAACATACGGCTGCGAGTAGCATCATTGGATAGGGGTGGGGCTATGCCGCTGAAGCGAGGCCCCTGTAGGTTAGGGCAGGAATTTGTAATTTCCTCAGGGTGTCAGAGATAGCTCACCAACTGTTCGCAAAGAACACTGTGGGATGCTTAAATATCCACCAATCATGCTGCCAATGGATGGACTGGACGTTAAACCGGACATCCTGAGGTACAGCAAAACATTGATTCTCACCCTGCCTGCTGGACACCAGGATGATAGTTTATGACTGGGCCGAGATTTAAACTCAGGCTACATGGCTCAGAGGCAAGTATGCCTACTTCTAGGGCTCTAGGCCATCCTACTTCGGGGGATCATTGACTTCTCCCCATCCCACTTCCAACCTTGTGGTAAGATTAGCAAGCAATCTTGGGTTTTTGAAATTATGGAGTTACACATCATTCATGCAACATATTTTGAGTTGTAAACATGACCAATATGCATATTCCATTCTCAGCTGATCATCACACATGTTCAGTCCGACCATGAAAAAAAAATAATGTTTTGCATGGAATTGTTGAACAGCAACCACAAACACTAAGTTGCCTGGGTTGGCACAGTTATCACCCACCTGGCCGTAGCGCCGCGCAGCCATGGCTACAAGATCGTACAATAAGCTGGTGCACTGTTCATCCAGAAGGACTGATGGGGAGGTTGCCGGGCCATAGCAATCCAACCCAAGGCCGAGAGACCACAATCGTGAGGCTGCAAGAGATTGTCAAAAATAAAAAAAACACAAAAAAACATTTCTGGCTGCACAAATAAAGGTCCCTTGTGTACAAATGTACTTCTGAGGTAAATATGTACAAATGATAAATTAAAAATACTCTATAGCCAAATCACTTGGTCACCGTCATGTTCAAATATCAGCTTCCTCGCTCAAAACGTGCCTGAGATATTGCCAGGATGAGAAATAAAATAAATAATTAATAAATCGATAATAATTAAGTAATTAATCAATTAATCGATTAATCAAAAAATAAAAATACAGTTTTTGCCAAAGAACATCTTCACTTTTGTCCATAAATTTCAGCTTCCTCGATCAAAGGGTGGCTGAGATATCGCCCAGACAGACAAACAAACAAACAAGCAGTCACAGACTGGTACTTACGAAATCGTCAACTTGACCTCTGACCTTGTCTAATAAAAGCTGTCTCTCGAGAAGGTAGTGACGCAAACCAGAAGTTTATACGATGATTCTGTACCAAACCATCAAAAATCGAATGTTTTGGATGTTTTACCTCACTGTGACCTTGACCTTTGACCGATTTTGACCAAAACCTAATCAGCGCTAGCCATCACCCTCCTGAATCACGTGGTGCAATTTGACATTGGTAGCTTCTTCCGTTCTCGAGTTATCATTTTTTGGATGTTTGACCTCACTGTGACCTTGACCTTTCACCGATTTTGACCAAAATCTAATCAGCACTAGCCATCACCCTCCTGAATCACGTGGTGTAATTTGACATTGGTAGCTTCTTCCGTTCTCGAGTTATCTGTACCAAACCATCAAAAATCGAATATTTGACCTCACTGTGACCTTGACCTTTGACCAAAATTTAATCAGCGCTAGCCATCAACCTCCTGAATCACGCGGTGTAATTTGACATTGGTAGCTTCTTCCGTTCTCGAGTTATCGTGCCTACAAACACACAAACACAACAAACAAGCAGTCATAGACTGGTACTTACGAAATCATCAACTTGACCTCTGACCTTGTCTAATAAAAGCATGAATCAGTCAGAAGCCCAAGGGGAGCTTGAATTCTGAATTCATTGTGGTCTACGATTTTACACTGTGGTTTGCAGATAATGAGTCCCAGACAAAAACTAGATTTCTTATAAAAATTCCATTTTTTTTTTTTAAGTGATTCAGTACCAGCAGGATATGCCAGATAATAGGTGTATTACTTTCAGAAGAATCTGATAAAAGACTTATTATTTATTATATATCAGTTATTCATCGCTGTTCCAGAATTTCGACAACCGGTTTTAAGCGTCCTAAGCGATCGCAAAAACCGAAGACAAAATTAAAATCGAAGTTAAAACGAACTCGTAACGTCGAGCGAAGCAAAAATCTCCATTTCTCCATGCAAAACCTTAACGTCACTCAACGACATGTCTGCTCGAGCGCACTGCATCATGGGACGACCCGTGACGTCTGCTCGAGCGCAATGCATCATGGGACGACCCTTGACGTTCGAGTGAAATATTTTTTATACAATCTTAAAACGTCTCCAAAACATCCGATTTTTACCAGAATTTCGACAACCGAGTTTTAAGCGTCCTAAGCGATCGCAAAAACCGAAGACAAAATTAAAATCGAAGTTAAAACGAACTCGTAACGTCGAGCGAAGCAAAAAATCTCCATTTCTCCATGCAAAACCTTAACGTCAATCACCGACGCGTTGCTCGAGCGCACTGCATCATGGGACGACCGTGACGTCTGCTCGAGCGCAATGCATCATGGGACGACCCTTGACGCTTCGAGTGAAATATTTTTTTATACAATCTTAAACGTCTCCAAAACATCCAATTTTTACCAGAATTTCGACAACCGAGTTTTAAGCTCCTAAGCGATCGCAAAAACGAAGACAAAATTAAAACGAAGTTAAAACGAACTCGTAACGTCGAGCGAAGCAAAAATACTCACATTTCTCCATGTAATTTACGGAATTATGTTTGACCTCACTGTGACCTTGACCTTTGACGATTTTGACCAAAATCTAATCAGCGCAAGCCATCACCCTCCTGAATCACGTGTGTAATTTGACATTGGTAGTTCTTCCGTTCTCGAGTTATCGTGCCTACAAACAAACAAACAAACAAACAAACAAACAAACAGAAACGGAAGGCATCAATATACTTACGAAATCTGTAACAAACAGAGTCCGGAAGTGATCAATATACTTACGAAATCTTTAGATTTCGTAAGTAACAAACAAGAAAACAAAAACGGAGTGAAAACTGAGTACTCCCTTCCTTCGGCGCCCAGTGATGGCATCATGCATCACCTGGATATGGAATTGGGAAGGAGCGGTGTATAATATTCCTCAGATGATGCAGCGAGCTACGTGTGCAAGTGGCAAATTGGAATCCAATGTGTAAAAGGGGCCATCTTAAAAATTCCTAAACAATCGACGCCACTGAGCAAGGATAAAGATCATGACTGCAAAAAACTATGAGGGTTACCCAAACACAATGACACTTTTCTTATCTAAAATAGAGTTCAATCAAACAGTATATTAAATTATTAATGTAACTAACAGCTACCGACGTCACTGGTTTTTCTGAGGATGCAGTTGGTTGAGAATAAAGAAATATCTGAGTTGCTCTGTATAATGGGCAGTCATGCTTCATCATGCTAACAAAATATAACATAATTCCAAATTAAAATGGTCGTGATCTCTCCAATATCATCAGAGCAAATTAAGAATGTAAATAAGTGTTGCATAAGAATCTGTAACACGAGCTTGAAAAAGAAAAAGAAAAAGAAAAGAAAAGATTAAATACATATTGTTGCGGAAATGACTCCTAGGGGGTTAAAACGGTTTAATATAACTCGAGTTATTGCTTAGTATGAGTTTAGATAAGTGAGGTGATTTAATGTGATAAAGAAAATGCATCACTCTTCGTAAAGCAAGCTCTGTCAACTCTCCTTAATGTTTGGGTCTAAAACCACGTCTTCCTTAACCATTGTTGTTCTACCCTCTGTAATCTGTCGAATATTAATTCGACAGGAAAAGCAAGTTGCGTGCCGCGAAAGGCACTCGTTTAGGCATGAATCGGCTGCCAGAAGCTTCAAGGACGAGCTGTGAAGTGCAGAGGCATGGCCTCCACGCAAGTAATGTTGATGCAGCCAATGGGTGCGGAGTTGGCAGAGTCAGGCGACACCATGGGGGGAGGGGAAGCCCAAGGATATAAAAATATACCATCAGAGATGGGGAATCCCCCACCATTGAATGAAAAAGGTCATACATATTCCAGATAATGAGGGAGGTGAATTGGAAACAAGACACCATTTGATCATCATCTCAAAAAAGTTCCCCAGGGGTGAGGAACGTAGTAACCAAAAAATAATTGAAATCAGATAAGCGGTTTTCCATTTATTACAAAAAACATTTTTTTCAAGATGGCCGCCCCAGTCGGCCATCTTGGATCCGGCCAACCCAAAATCAATAGGGTTCTTCCTTTTCAGGTGGTACATGTGTGACTCAAATTTCAAATCGATATGGCAAAAAACATTTTTTTCAAGATGGCCGCCCCAGTCGGCCATCTTGGATCCGGCCACGCCAAAATCAATAAGGTTCTTCCTTTTCAGGTGGTACATGTGTGACCCGAATTTCAAATCGATATGGCGAACAGTTTATGAGTTATCGCACTCACAGCTATAAATGTTGACGCCGCCCCAGTCGGCCATCTTGGATCCGGCCATGCCCAAAATCAATAGGGTTCTTCCTTTTCAGGTGGTACATGTGTGACCCAAATTTCTAATCGATATGGCGAAAAAACATTTTTTCAAGATGGCCGCCCCAGTCGGCCATCTTGGATCCGGCCACGCCCAAAATCAATAGGGTTCTTCTTTTCAGGTGGTTCATGTGTGACCCAAATTTCAAATGGATATGGCGAACAGTTTATGAGTTATCGCACTCACAGCTATAAATGTTGACGCCCGGACGGACGGACAGCCGGACGCCCTGGGTGACAACAATATCCCCCTTCCGCCACGCGGCGGGGGATAAAAACTGTAACAAGTGGAAATTGCGTGAAATGCGGGTAGGCCTGACGAGAGAAGCAGCGGGAAGTCGTTACAGTGCGTCTCCTCGAAGCGTCATCTCCCCGATCAAGATCTCAACAAGCCACGCCCAGGACTTGTCTTTTCTAACCATCTGGTTAGTGCTGTGCCACACAGTTGCAAGAACTGCACAGAAGGGCTTTCTCTGTGTCCCATCGAGGCACAGCTACAACATTGCTGTGTCCTGTCCGTTCTTCTCGTGTCCTCTCGTGGAATGAATGAGGCTTTAAAACTTCGGTATTTGAAGATTTTTTGTTCGAACATTGTTTTCGGGGCGAGGAGTGGGTTTTTAAATGTCAAGTGTCTGCTTCTCCTCATTGTAAACCCTGCCCCATTTTGAAGTAAACCATTACAATTCACTTGGTCTGTGTAAATGTAATTGCCACGATCGCACAAGTCTGTGAAAGGGCAGATTGGGTTTGGGACTATTAGCATCCAGTGCAAGACCGTGCTGGCGTCCGAGAAATCACCACTCGGGTTGCCACTTTGGGACCTTTGGACACCTGGTGCCAAGGCATATTTTCCCGATTGGATTAGGTTCCCCACGGAGTAGGTAACGTGGCATTTTAGGCCCGGGACCCTGCTCGGAGCGAAACTCAGTTGGCCGGCATGAACACGTTCAGTGATGCATCAAGATTCGAACCGGGGCAACCGGTACGGATGCGTTGGCTAAAACATTGGTGCCAGTTGAGTGCAAAATGGAACCGAGGAGCGGGAAACCGTTTCCTAGAAGCGTAATTTTATCGAGTGCACGGTTCAGTGCTAAATTTAGTGTGGCATAATGGAGAGCGATCATGGCTGGTCAAACTAGGGGGAGGGTCACTGGACTGACGCCACTGTGGCCCCAATATAAATGGAGTAGAGCAGCCAGTGAAGGAGTTGCCCCTGTGACCCAGTTGTCCCGAACTCCCAATAAACCCAGAAATCCCCAGAAGCAGCAGCAGCAGGGCTTCATCGCCAGGTGCCGTGGACATGGGCCTTTTTGATGGCCATGTTTAACAAAACGAAGGTTTGCCTGGCTCAGCAGGACAGTAGGAGAGCTGAGCTAGTGGGGGAAATAAAGACCAACAGAACTGTCCAGGCTAACATGGGGGCCGAGCTGACGACTGAAATAAAGCCTGGCCAGGCCGCATTGGAGGCCAGCCAGGACAATTTGGCGGCGTCTTTGGCAGACGTGTGACACACGCAGCAGTGGATGGCCATCTGTCTGGCCGGAATAGTAGGGGGATTCAGGCCATGGTAAGGGGCACAGTAAGGGTTGCCAGGGGAGTAGTAAAGAGGGCCATGGTGGAAAGTAAAGGGAACACAGGTAGGTTGGAAACAGAACAGAAATAGAGAAAACAGATAATGGCATAGCAGGAGATAAATGAAGTTTAAACGAAGACAAATGGAAATAAAATGGAAACCGTGCCAGAGAGGTTAGAAGGGGAGGGGGGGGAGAGAGAAATGAAAATAAAAATGAAAAAATTACCCCCATGTGGGGGTGACGGTCATCTCTATAATGTTTTTTACTATCATAATCGATGAACCGTTGCCAGATATCTCCTAAAATGACAGACTAGATAGGTTTTGAAAATGGCGACTTTCACAACTTTCGTGACCTCGTGACCTTGACCCTGACCTCGAATCCAGGAAAAAATGTCGTTGGGTATCACTCATCGACCTCTACCCACATACCAAACTTCATCAAGATCGGAAGTAAAAAGTTTTCTTTGTACCGGGAGGTGTTTTTGACCATCTTCCAGGTTACGTGGTGGCCAAACGGGACGGAAATTCAAAAATCTGTCCGGTTAGATACAAGATAATATTTTTTACTATCATAATCAATAAACAGTTGCCGAATATCTTGTAGAATGGCAGACGAGATAGGTTTTGAAAATGGCGATTTTAATAAATTACGTGACCTCGTGACCTTGACCCTGACCTTGAACCCGGACAAAAGTTATATCGTTGTGCAACACTCATCGACCTCTACCCACATACTAAGTTTCATCAAGACCGGAAAGAAAAATTGTTGACGGACGGACGGACGTACGGACGGACGTACGGACATTTGGTCCGGCTTTATTGGGTCATCTCGTTAGAGATGACCTAATAAGGAAGGCAGAACTGAGAAAGAGATTAGATGAAATGGTACCAGAAGGATAGAAAGAGAGGAGGTTGAAGGATGGCCTGGGGGCAGAGAGGTGCAAGGTGCAGGCAGCCCCGCTGGTGCAGAGATCCGTGCAAGGAAAGCTAGACGAGCAGCACGATCGCAAGGTGGAGTCGGCATTTGACGCAGCAGTGAACAGGTACGTGGACACACAGAGTAAAGAAGGGAGTCCAGATAATGGAGGCCTGGATGGGGACACTTCCCAGGAGGTGCTCGAGTGTGCGTGCATGATGAACTCCGCAAGCAAGTTGCTGGATCCGCACTCATGCCCACAACATGGATATGCACGGCGGAGGTTGAACGGCCGGTTTGCATACGGTAAGCCTCAGCACATGGCGAGCTGCCGTGCAGTGAGACTGAAGCTGCGTGGCCCGTGCAGGGGTGAGTGCACATGTGAGAGTGTAGTCTAGTGAGTGTGGTGAGCGTGGCGCCTGTGTGTGAGATGCGTAGCAAAGGACGCAGAGAAGAAGGTACGAAGAGGAATGCTAACAGGGAAGTTGAAATTTGAATCAGACTGTGTAATGGCAGAGCCAGAGCGGCTTCCCCAAGTGTTGATGAGCACGGTCCTGGCTCAGATTAAGCTGAGGGATAAGCAGGGGGTGCGGCATGTTAAAGCAAACATGCATGCAGGCCCATGGATTGTAGTTAGGATTACGTGGACATGCTTCCTCCAGGCTTTGTAGAAAGACAATTCCCATAACATTATAGTCTAGGGGGGGAGGGTGGGTGAGTGAGGGTTCTGGAGTTGCAATTACAAAGACGGCCTCTTCGTTCAACAATCATCTCCCGAAACAAAAAAAGGAGATTACCAGCAGTGCACTGAGAAAGGATCTGCAAGATTTCCAACACACTCCAACGCAAGTCCAGGTGGAGGTGAAGTAGGTACCATGATGGACTGAACACCTGCAGGTCAGGAGAGTGCACAAATATCAATTTGAATTCGACCATAATTACAAAAATAATTAACGAATAACATTAAGAGCTTCTAATTAAAGTGCAACTTAACTTTTATAAACGAGAAGTTAAAATAAGTTTACTCTCTGAACAACAACAAAAGTCAGCATAATTTATCCTCATAACACAAACACACGGCTTGAGTTGAATTTAATCAAATTATTCAAATGAAGTTACAAGGTAGGAATGGTCCATTTGTCCTGTTACCAATGTGTGTGTTTTTTGTTTTTTTTACCCCGCATAAACGAAGTGAAAAGCAGGTTTAAGCAATTGGTTCATGTCCATTCGTCTGTAAACGTCAGTTTATATTCGAGAAACAACTTATTTAAATTGAATGTAATATTTTGAACACGAATCGGAAGACAAGTTTGCTGTGTAACAGGACTTTGTTTCTGAATTCGTCCCGACGCACATGCGAAGAGAGGAGCAACATAATTATTTCAGTCTGTTTTGCCTGCTTGGCAGTCAAACAAAATTGAAATTCATTTCAAACAGGAAACTTACTGTTTTTCAGGACGTCATAAAGGACACAAACAACAGGCACGAATAATGAATGTAACGTGTTAGATAGGGTGCTGTAATAGACCGCATCAATGGCAGTAAATTCAGGAATTAATTTATTGATACAACTTTTAGTCTTTATTGGTTCACGAGTCAGTAAGTGACCACTATATTCGTTATGGGTGTGTGTCTGTCTGTCTGTCTGTCCCGAGCATAGCTCCATGGGTTTTAATCCGATCCTGATAAAATTTGGGTAGGAGGTTTATATCATGATCTAGTTGTGTTTTCCTGAGAATGGGCGTGCTGCGCCCATTATGGGCGGAGCCACGCCCAAAAAACGTGTTTTTGGGGGGTAGCCGATTTCAAGTTACATCTTCTCCGAGGGGGTTTGTCGAATCTGGCAGGGGTTTCAGTATTTGGTTAGCCCAATGGCACCTGCATAGCCCCACGGAGCTCGATTTTTCATTTTCATCCCAAGGTCAAGGTCACGAACTTAGAAAATGTCAAAAAAATCAATAAATTGGGCATCGAGCTCCTAGGGTTTTCAACTGTTTCGAATGAAAGTTGGTATGCAAGTAGTGCTCTTCGAGTACTACAACTTTCATCATTTATGTTTTTCCCGATTCCCGCCAGTTTGCCCGTGGCGTCCCCTCAAAGGTCAAAAAATTAAAAAGGAGAACCGTGTACATTGCTCGTGAACCATCACCGTCTCCAGACTTGTTTTATTTAAATTTAATTGTAAACTCCTGGAAAATGCCACGAATAGCAAATAACGGGGCATTGTTTCAATGGAAAAATGGGGGATACGTTCCTGGCGGTTAGTACCCTGCCAAAAATACCGCGAATGGCGAAGCCGCGAATGTTGACACTGCAAATTGTTTCAACGGGAAAAAGGGGGAAAGGCTCCGGCGGTTCCCGATTAATGAAAAATGCAACAAATGGTGAATCGGCGAATGGTGAGGCCGCGACTGTCACGCATTGATTCAATAGAAAAAAGGGGGGATAGGTTCCGGGCGGTTCCCGATTCATTGGGGAAACTTAGAATTTTAAAATATTTTCGACTGCAAATGCACATGATTACAGTTTAATAAAATATGCTTACAAATAAAAGGAATTAAAAAAAAAAAAAAGGCAACACCAGTTACCGTTCCCAATGTTTATTGAAGGAATGTGATTAACGGTTTATTAAAAGTGATTAACAAACTGTAGCATAAAATAAATTTTTAAAAAACAGCAGCAGCAGGTACCGTTTAAAATTTTTATTTGCACAAACACACTAAACTTTTCAAATTATGACAATGATGATGACGACTTAAAATCCAGTGAACTCATTGGAGTCGTCTGAAGACCACACATGTGAAGGTGGTGCTGAGTCATGCACCAAAAGGAATGTAGGTGAGGGCGCTGAAGCAGGTAAGGATCCTGATGAGTCACTCACTGAAGGATAGGCAGACGAGTGCTGGTGTTCCTGAGGTGGACAGACCAGGGTGGATGAACTCCATGATAAGAAAGCTGCCTGGCAGATTTCCACAGGTTTCGATGTAGCTCCTTCTATGAGAGCATCACATCATCCAACCCCCTTGTGAACTTGAGGTAATACTGCATGACCGGATCAGCATCTAACATCCTTTCCAAAACTGACCGCATGTCCCGCAGTACCTAACCCAGGAACTTGACTGTGAGTTTGGACCTCGACACCTCTTCCTCATCACTGCCCACGTCCTCAACCTTCTCCTACTCTTCGGAAACTTTGGTAATGGCTCCTAAATCCTCCTCGGTGAGCTCTTCGGCATGCGAGGCGATAACAGCATCCAACTCCTCAGGCTCCGTGTCGTCAAAGCATCCCGGATGTGGGTGACCACTTTATTGCTCGGTACAGTGCTTGCCGCAACACTTTCTTGGATTGCCTTCTTGTTCTTCCGTATGTAGTGAACGGGGATTTGTTTACTCCATAATGTCTGCCCACAGAAGCCACAACCTGTCCTCTCAACAGCTGGTCAAGCCTGGTGTTGGCTTTGTGGTTAGGGTGGCTGGCTTGGGATCCTAGGGTCCTGAGTTCACGTCCCATTTGCCACTGAATTAACACCAGGTGGGGTTGACTCAGCCTGTCATCCTTCCGAGGTCGGCGAAATGAGGACCAATGTACTGGTATAGGGGCATAGCATCAGCGGCATAGTCACGCCCCAACAAAATGATAGCTACCTGGCAGCCAAGCTACCATACGCAAGACGACGAACAGCCGGTCCAACAGATCCACTTTGCGACTCAGAGCCATCACTTTCTTCTGCCTCTTGGCAGTCGAAGCATCTCCGGCACTGGTTTTGCGCTTGGTTGCCATGTTTGATAAATGAGCAAATGAGTGGAACGAGAGGCAAAACACCTGTCAAGGCAGCAGGATGAGAAGAATATTGAGACCCAGGACACACTGCATACATGCTGCAGGTATTGTGGGTTTCTGTGGGAGGAGTGAGTAATCTGCCCATTGGTTGTGAGGGATGGTGACGGATGAAATGTTTTACCAGATATACTCAGTACATACAGCTCGCTTATAACATGCCTGGTGGAAAAGATACGTTTTCGAACCTTGTTATGTACGCGGCTCGTGGAAGATACGTTTTTGCGTACTCGTACACTACAGTATGTACATACAGCTTGTTCATAGTGCAGCTCGTGGGCGATATGTTTTAGAACTGTGTTATGTGCGAAACTCGTGGAATGTTTTTTTTTCATTCGCGAAAAACCGCGAATACGCGAAAGCACAGGGCTGTGAATGTCGAAGCAGGTCGCATTTTGTGAACCGCAAATACATGGGGTCTGGAAGGGTGAGCGGGGAAAGGGTGAAGAGCAAATCTGCAAATAGCGGAGTACGACAGTACTTGAACTTTTGGTCTGTTTGTTTGTCCACGTGAGTGTTTTTCTCTGCAACCGCTTGGTGGATTGAGACGTATTTTCAGCATGGGAGCGACTACTCATGTAGAATGTTTTTATGATAATTATGATGTCCTCGGTCACGTGGGTGGCAGCCATGTTGGAAAAAGGAAAAACTTTGGACCTCTGTTTCTCCGAAACCACACCAAGGAAAAAATTGAAACTTGGCACATGGCAAATCCTCCGCATGGCTTGTAAATGTAACACAAGTTGAAAAGCACAGATGTGAAGAGAAAAATGGATGGAATTGAGGAATGTTCTTGCATGAAACATGACAGTTCCAACAAATACTCATGTCTGACTTCATATACAGTAAACTCTTAAATATCATGGGGGTGAGGTTCCTGGAAAATGCCATGATAGTTAAAACTGCGATTGTAGAAATCAAGGGGCAATGGGAAAAGGGGGTTTCAGTTCCTGGGCTTCGAGAAAATATAGAGGAAGATAGACAGCAACCAGAAATATACACATTACAATTGAAATAAACATATACATATATTTTACAAAGCATATTAGCATTGAAACAAGTCTGAAGACGACGATGGTTCACGAGCGGTATTTGACGATGTAGATTGTTTCAGAAGTCAAGGATGAGACAATGTGATAATGGTTGACCAAGTTATAAAAATGATCAACAAATGTGGTACGAGTGACAGGTTATTAGCTGCAAAATGTCGAAAACCCGGTTTCGTTCAACAACTTTCAAAATTTGACCTTTGCATAACCTTTAAAGGTCACAAAACAATGTTGTGGCATTAAAATAAGGCAACAGGATACGTGCTATAGCGTATTGGACTTAGTTCGTCGAAGAAGGTCGAAAACCCAGTTCGATTCCACAACTTTGAAAATTTGACCTTTGTGAACTTTAAAGGTCAAAAGGCAAGGATTATGACCTTTGGTGCAAAACTTCCTCTGGACATTCCAGAACAATATAACTTCATATCGGCTATATGGCATTTCGCACTCCTCGGATTATCCATACTTTGATGAATCAGCGTAAAAACAAACTTGAAGGGGCGCAACGGGCAAGGTGTTCGAGATAGAGCAAAATAGTTTCAAGACTTTAGGTGGGGAATGACTCTAAGATTATGCATAAAAAATATTGTCATCCTCGTCTCAAAGTTTGGGCGGTCGTATGATTTTTATGTCAAAATTCGAAATTTTCTAAGTTCGTGACCTTGACCTTGGACAAAATGAAAAATCGAGCTCCGTGGGGCTATGCAGGTGCCATTGGGCTAACAAGTACCGAAACCCCTGCTAGATTCGACAAACCTCTTGGAGAAGATGGATTTTTATGTCAAATTCGCAATTTTCTAAGTTAGTGACCTTGTGACCTTGACTCTGGGATGAAAATGAAAAATCGAGCTCCGTGGGGCTATGCAGGTGCCATTGGGCTAACCAAATACCGAAACCCTGCCAGATTCGACAAACCCCCAAGGAGAAGATGCAAATTGAAATCGGCTACTCCCTAAAAACACAATTCGCAATTTTCTAAGTTCGTGACCTTGTGGCCTTGACCTTGGGACGAAAATGAAAAATCGAGCTCTGTGGGGCTATGCAGGTGCCATGGGCTAACCAAATACCGAAACCTCTGCCAGATTCGACAAACCCCCGGAGAAGAAATTTTAATGTCAAAATTCGCAATTTTCTAAGTTCGTGACCTTGTGACCTTGACCTTGGAAAGGAAAATGAAAATCGAGCTCCGTGGGGCTATGCAGGTGCCATTGGGCTAACCAAATACCGAAACCCCTGTCAGATTCACAACCCCCGAGTAGTAGACATGTTAAGTGACATTTGATTTCAAATTGTGATGCAAAGGTCCCCTTTGGCATGGAAGTTCCTTAGGGTCATAGAAACAAATTTATCCAAAGACACAC
>CM068965.1:10850210-10860636 GCA_035128595.1 Eptatretus atami
TTTGGAAAACATGGCCCAGTCATAGCTCATGAACCGTTTGTCATATAAACTATTATGATACATGTTTTCTAACTAACTAGAGGTCATTGAACTTATTTCCGGTGACAATTTTGCTTTCTGATGGATTTAAAGGTCAAATCATAGACAAAAATACATAAAATGTCCTGGCGGGGTGCGAAATGCACCAGCTGGTCCAATATCCACTCCCGCCTACCAATTTTATGGATTCTGGAGGACGGAAGGGATCTCCTAATCCACTGCCGGATTCGAGCTGGTGTCGGCAATTCACAGATCCTTCAGCAGTTTTTTTAGTATTAATTTTTTTACTAATGGGCCCGACTCTTTGGCGCTCATCAGCGAAGTGATTCAAGTGTAACTTCAATAATCCGGAATTAGACCAGATTTTATTGGGAACATCGGGGAGCACAAGCACCAAATTCACGACAATGTTTTTTAACAATCCTCAAACCCGTCTTAACTAGGGATTCACGGACTAAAGGTTTGAGGGGGACGCTACTCTGAGATATGCCTTAACACAACGTGCAGTGACGGGAAAACCGACAGACGAGACAGTCATGCATGGCAAGATTAAGACAAGGAGTACTTGTGATGTTTCCAAATGGACGAGAGGACAGCGTAAACAGCACAATGTTGCTCGCTACAGCCGGCTTGTCATCGGAGTTCGAGCTCCAGCCTCGAACAGCCGCCGCATGGCGAAATGGAGGCGTCGTAACTGCTTGCCCCCTTCTACAACCAGTCTCCGCGCGCTCTGACCCTGTGTAAGGTCGAGAAATGGGCCATCAGCTGATTTCTCTCTCTCACTAGGTTAAGTCATACAAATCCAGGCCTGGCCATTCACGCAAGACAAGGCCAATCGAAGAGTGCCGGAGCTCCGCAGGCAGATCGACAAACGTGTCGAGCCGGAGGTGAGTAATCGTATGGAGGTCCGGCGTGCAGACGCAGGCCGAACCTGTCGATCACCAACCGCCATGACGAGTAGAATTCGGTCGACGTGAACGTGCATGGCGCTCGTCGCCGAGCTGTAGCTACTGATGTTGACCTACAATCGTCGGATGGTGCTAAGCGATCAGGAGACGCGCGCCCAGTGTCACGTATCTGGAGTGGCGTGAGGACGGGAGGTCCACTGTCCAAAAGGGCCAGACTCGACGTGCACAGCAGCCTCTCAAAGCCTGACTGCCGTTTCTTCCAATAACTCAATCTTTTCACGTAAGCCCGTTTCCTCGCTTCAAAGCCATCTCGAGCACGCCTGAAACGCCGAGCTGTTGTTTTCCACACACAAACTCTTTTTACGAAGCCTTCATGCTTGCTCGCATTGACACACGAGCACCCACCTCAATAACCGACTGGTAGTGTTTGCACTTCTGCCAAACGAAGTTGTTCGCACCTCACCGGGTCTTCGCTTGCTCACCCGTTACACACAGCACGCCTCTGCCCGCGAAAAACCGACAAAACCCTCCCCTTCGCGTCACTTCCGTCTTTTTGGCCACACCCTATCTCAGCCGACTGGGCGGGGCCTCGTCCGGGATGGGGAGAGAATAAGAGGGAGCTTGTCGTTCACCACACTGCTAACAACAATCACAGCCTCTTTACACCTCCCGACACCATATAACGTAAATTACGCAAAAACAGCCCTAACTATACATGCATTAATGGGGGATCTGAGCTAATCCTAGTTAGTATCCTTAAGGGCCATTTCCGTAATCAATAATATATATTAGATTAATACTCATAAAACCCCGGGGAAATCCTTGTCCTCTGTTCCAGGATTTCCTTTCTTCTCTGTACATCTTCCTGTCTGCCTTTTTGCAATGAAGATGCTCGTGAATCTTAACCTTTGGACTTGACAACTGCGTGTTGGTACCAATATACCTCCTGATGTGGTTCCAGCCAATGTGCCTTCAGCTGCCATCTTGCCGCTTGAACACCTTGATTGTGCATCCGTTACTGGGCTGATGCTGTGGTGTTTGCCCTCTGCAGCTGGTTCCGGTAGTGCTTGTCCTGACGCTGGCGCACTCAAACTCTTTGACAAAGCCTTTGTTACGGCAGCATAAAAGTAATCGTTGGCTGTCTTTGTCGCCATCATTGTACATGTCATATGTTTTATAGACACATGTTACTAAATGTTATAACCTAGGTGGTTGGCTAGCGGTTTAGAGTGTGTGAGTTGCGATCCTAGATTCTGAGCTCACAGTCCCCGTTGACGCGAGAACCAACCTCTCGGGTTGACTCAGCCTGTACTCCTCAAGGCTCGACCAAAAAATGAACCCAGTGCACTGGCAATAGGGCATCCCAAATAGAAGACAGCATACCGCAACCAGATGATGCAAGCCATACAGCCAAAAAGGCAGCACAACCCACCAACATTTGACAATAACTACAAGAGCTTCTACACAAAAATTTCCTGCCACCAGATGCCAGAATCCTGAGCATTACCATTTCTAGCATCGTCCTTCTACATCCCTTTTGCTCGTGTGGCCACTATTCATTGAGGCCAAACGTGCGAAACAGTAGTAAATCAACACCTTTCGGGGCAACCACTTTATGCCCACTCAAATTGAAGACCAAAAGTTTTTTTGTTCTGTGTTATAAGAATTCTTTCTTGTCTCACAGACTTGGCACTTTTCATAAATGCATCAAGCTTGCTCCTGTCGTTGCAAACAATGTCATCAGTAGTCAGCACCATCTTCCTCATAAAACCCAAGGCTGAGCATATTGAACAGCTGTTTTGAGTCTTTGACTAAAGTTTCTTCCTGCCTGGTTTGTGTAATTCATCGTCCACAGCTCGGTGGCTTTGCTCCAAGTATCATGTCTATACAGTCTACCAAAGTTACTGCATCATTCAGGTACATCGCAATTTCATCTAATCTCCGTTCATTCACTTCATGCGATAACTGTTCTCACTCTCTTCAAAGGATATATGAAGGTTTTAATGGTTCACGAGAAGCAATGCTATTCGATACGGTAATCAAATCAACGTTATTCCGGAGGGCGGAATGTACATTAATGAGTCGACTGTTTTGCGAATATAACAGCAATGAGCATTGATGTCATCTAGCACACCATGTATGCAAATTGGTGTTTCACATCAATGACCATCACGTTCACGCACGCATGCATATGCTCACGATTCCTGCCACCGAGCTATCACTCTGAACAAGGCTTTCCCCAATACGAAAAAAACGCAATTTGATTGCATGACTCATGTCCTATCGAGCCTGCATCAAGCAAACTCACAAGCATGCATATGTCTGCTGCCAAAGTCTTTGACGACAATTTCCACTTGCATCAACCCATTCTGTAAAATGTGCCTTTGCATGTCAGCTAATATCAAACGAAGCAAAAAATACGTATTTCGTACACTCCCACTGCAATAACTACAACAGAAAGCATGGAAGTTCCAAAGGCACTGGACCTGAACACAAAATTCCCCGACAGCAATCACATCAGGAGTCGCAAATCAAACCCTGTATATCAAGCACAGTGTAATATTAGTGAATTTATGTTCCACAGACGCCTGAGATGAAACAATCCTGTTCAAGGGGGGATTAAATAAATTGCTGACTCTTTTTTGAGTCTGCCTATACACTCTAATACACCCTGCCAAATTTTGAAAGTCGTCAGCCACGAACAGGGACAAATACCATTTTATCCTTGTTCCGATAACCATCAGGAAAGCAATGACAAACACCTTTGTATAGCTATACTATGCTAATGAGGGTTACTAAATCCAGTGTTGTCACCAGTTGCCATGGTTTTTGCCTGTGCAATCCACCACCTGCCAGTATCTTCCCTACACTCAAATTGCTACCTCGTGTATTCTGCCTGCCGGCAAATCAATGAGCTGACCTGGTGAGCTGCATGCTCCAACATGTGGACACCTCCACCAATCTGCAAAGAGATTTTTTACGTCAATTGAAATTTTTTTCTCCCTTTGTGCTAACTTAGCATCACGTGGTACCGCGAAATCTCTAAAGACATCATCCAATTATTCCATATCCAATTTTAGACATCATCTCAACTACAAACTGCCACAACAAGACAGAGCAACCAATTGCCAATGATGCACAGCACCGTTCACATTGAAACCAATATTATACTGCTTTATGCTGCAAAGAATTGTCGTTTTACATGTCATCCAGTGCACCTTGTGATCAACAGATATAAATTCAAGCAAATTTCCTCTCAGGCCTCAATCATTTTTCCCCACAAATCGTTATTTCGTATTTCATCAGTTTCAACAAAAATATTTCTCTTCCAAAACCAGTTTGTTCCAGATTTTCAAAAGATAGATGCACCCAAGCTTTTCGAAGACGGAGTGTGTATCTGCCCCAAGCTTCTTTTCCCCCCTATCACTAAATCTTCGACACCCTGGCCCTACATGCAGGCCATTCACAGCAGTTGTTCCTTGCGCGCCGCTACTTTTTGTTTTGCTCTCGTGTACAAGAACAGCTGTTGCTTACATTCGTTTTCCTATTTAGGATCTATTATATTATTCTTTTTCCTTTTCCTAAAACCAAACTAAAATACCATATTGTTTTAAATAGGATCTTAAAATTCAACAGCCCTCTCCTCTACTGCATTTTTTTTCCACTAGCGCACTGGAACCAGCTGCAGAGGAACTACCACAGCTCCAGGTCCCAGTAACTGGTGTAAGCATCAAGGTGTTCAAGCGGAGGAATGCACTGAAGGACACATTGGACTGGACCACATTAGGTATTTTCCACATAATTGGTCACCAATCACAGTTGTTCCAACTGTGTTGATAAATCTTCACAACATTCATCGTTTGATCTGAAGGCACTGTTCCTGTGCAACGTACTTTGTCATATTCAACAACAGACCTTGCCTGCTTACTTCACACTCGAAACGGGTAGATTTTCATGTTTTAATTCTCGTCACGCTTGTATAAACCGCACTGCGTATGTGTTCAACATCACACGTACTCTCACATGGCATTAAACCATTGTATGCAATATTTCAGGAACATTGACTCAATATAAACACCTCATCATTAAATCACTTTGTTCCATAGCGCAATGAATCGCAAACAAATTCTGTGTTAAATTCCGTGACCCTGGCTCTAGTTCCTGCTGTTCATTGCATGTGGTCATCAGAGCTTCTCTCAGCTTCCATCTGAGCTGGTTTATTATACTATATTAATTATTTTTCAGTATTCCCATCTGTCTCTACTATAATGCGATTCTCAGCGACCTTAAAGGTCGCATCTCATTGTCTGTATTCTCTCTCTCTCTCTATCTCTCGTCCGTCTCTCTCTCTCTCATTCATCCCTCCTCTCCCCTCCTCTCCATCCTCGTCATCTCTCTCTCTCTCTCTCTCTGTCGTTGGTCATCTCTGTCTCTCTCTCTCTCTCCTGGAGCTTGTTATCTGCAATCTATCTCTCCTCGTCTACAACTCACTCTGGAGGGAAAAAGCTAGTCTCCGCCCTGTAAGCTTGTGGTGTATTTTTTGTTTTTACCCGCCATTTATATTCACAGTCTTTGTCTGCTCCCTTTTGATGTTGATTTTCCCATAACTGTAATATTGCAAATCGCTCGAGCACGTCATTTCAGCCGCCAAATTCCCTCCTTATTATAATTTCTTTTCACTCCATGCGAGAGCCCTTTCAGTGCTCCTTTTTCTCATCCACTCCGAACACTCATAAACGCGTCCTCTAAATTGGCAGCCGAACACCACTCACATTCCCGCTCTTCGTTTTTTTGAACAGCGATAGATCCCAGTAGTCGTCTGAGTGTAAGGAGATGTCGGCGAATTGGTTTTGAAGCTTGCTTATAGTCCGAGGACATGGGTGTAGTGGGAACTTTAATTGTGAGTTCAGGAGAGTCCATTTTGATAGACACAAGAGGGCGTCAGACGACAGGAAGTTGAGGGCTTAAGTCACACACACGGCTCTTCACTGCGAGGAGAGAGCGTGCGAGACGAGACGAGGTTATATAGTAGACTACACGAGTCAAAATATAGAGAGCGACATTACAATATGTGACCAGAGAGGAGAGAGTGCTTCTGCTGCTGATGTGTCACTGCCAAACCACGTCATTGCAAGAAGTCCCAGACAGTCATCTGGACAAAGATCCCATTGGAGTAGTAGCCGACTGGTCATTTGTTCATCTCGTGAAGCTCAGAAGCTTGAAGTATAGCCTCGACTGGTAGCAATTTGTTCATCTTGGAGCTCAATCAGCTCAAAGCCATTGAAAATAGGGAAATTTGAAGCTTAGTGTTTACTTGTCACCACACGGGGGATGTGCTATGTTAAAGTAGGGTGGGATGTAAGGCCAAGTTCCGGCTAGTATGTTGATTGCCCCCCGTGACCCTTTCCTGTGTTTTTCTATTATCAATACCGGCGGATAAAAAATTATCATGTCCTTTAAACAATCAACAAACCGAGCTGCAAGTCCAAGCAGCAAAAAGCTTTGCTTTTTTTTTTTTTAAGATCTATTATTTATTCTTTTTCCTTGTTCTACAATACAAACAAAAATAACACATATTTTTTAATAGGAATCTTAAAATTCCAACAACTCTCTCTCTGCATTTTTTTCCACTAGCGCTAATATTTTCCTCCTACTCATCAGTGGAACGGAGAAAAACTACTGCCCTGGAGTGATGATTAATGAGCATGTAAATTAGTAGGAGGAGGAAGAGCGCATCTGGGAGAGAGAACGGGAAGTCTTCCATTGCATGAGAAGAAAAAAGTTTCCCGTTTTCTGGCTAGTGAGAGCAAGTATGGATAGAATCGTGGTCCATTAAGAACCAGCAGAGAAGATAGAAGTGAGTGAGATGGTTTGGTGGAAACGGGAGGATTGAGACAGGATGGGTTCTGAGAGAGATGAGGAGACACAGTTTGGAGGAAATGATCGAATAAGGGGGTCTTTGCGGCGGTTCCATCTCCAGATGACAAAATCAGCAACACATTTCCTTATGTCATGCTGGAATTTGCCAGCATAATGGGGCAAGACTGCGAGTCAATTGACTATTGGGCTCATCTTGCTGAGACGTCCCTTCGACTCGTGTTGTTGCCATTAGGGACGAGCGGAGAGCCCGCAATCACTGCAGAGGAGGCGGCAATCAAACCCCCCAACCTGAGTGGAACTTCACAAACTAGTCCATGAAGCCAGTTGGGGTTGGTCGGTATAATCTGGGGGAATAACTTTCCATAGTAATTTTTGGCAAGGTATACACCTGAGTTATAAGAAATGTGATAGCAATTGCATCGGTGGGAAGCTTTTTGTGTGTATCACCCTGTTATAGCCAGTTTTTTATACCACATATAACTCCGTACCACTTTTTTTGGAAAAACCTAAATCATATGTTCTGCATTGTATCACCTGGACTAGTCAGTGTCTGTAATTGCAAACACTATGCTCGGCTAGTTTTAAACAACCTGTTTTGAAAAGCAAATAAACATGAGCTACGTGCCTTACACTTTCCAAGAAGATATAGCTATAATCAGAGAGAAACCATTATTTTAAATAGAATGTCTTCTCTGTCTTATGCCAGTTTCAGAAAGTATTTTGGAATTAGGTTATCTGAAAGCAGCTAACAACACACAAATAGGCTACCGCTAATGCAATGCTTATCACATAGTTTCTGACTGCATGAGATGCATACCTTGCCAAAATTATGAAACGAGCATATCCTTCCGGATGGTACTAGGGGCAAATTTCCGGTCTGGCTTCATGGCCTAAAACAAGCGTGTGGACTCTCTTGATGAAGGGACGCATCTACACTAATTACTTCCCCGTACACTTCCAACAACGAGTGGCGGCTTAGGTGCCAATTTTGGAATGCCGTTTCCTGTCAGTCGGTGATGTGGCTGACCGAAAGCTCATAAAAGATCACTTCTGACCAAATGTAAGTGCCACAAATAAGGGATGGGATTTTCTCTTGCTTAATCTTCCCCTCCTTTTCCATTATGTGGGGTCTGAGTGCGGAAGGCAACCTCAAATAGGAATTACATTAAAATTACCTCACGTCTTGATTTTAATTTCTTATATACTGTTTGATTTTCTGTTTATTAATCATTATTGATAAATTTGCTGGTGTCCGGGTGCTATCAGGTTGTGGGTTTCGAGATAAACCCTCTTTGTGCTCTGCATCAATCTGCTCCGTACTTGATAAGCCTTTCTTTTCCTCGTGTGTGCACTGCCAATCATCTCTGAGAATCTCAGCTGTAATAGTACACATTTAATGACATTTGACTTCAAAAATCGTGATGCAAAAGTTCCTTTGGCTGGAAGTTCTTGAGGGTCATTAGAAACAATATTTGCCAAAAACACACGTCATATCTCAAAATCAAGATGGCCGGCCGTCGATCCATGTTTGGAAAACATGGCCCAGTCATAGCTCATGGAAACGCGTTTGTCCTATAGAAACTATTGTACGAATCTTCCGCCCGCGCGTGCGAATGACCCGCATTTAGCCGAATGGCGGCCGTACGCCCACCGGAATGAACAATTCAGTCGCGACTTTCCGGAACAACGCCGAAAACCAGTCACGGTGTGCTCCAAGCGCAAACGCAACGCCTAGTCAATACTTCACCGCGGCGGACAGGTCACACTGCGCCGAATTGTCGATATACCTAATTATTCGGCGCGGCGCAGCCTACCGGGAAGAGACCGTACCTCAGCGAGGTCTGCTCGACACCGAACCGCGTTAGGGTGGTTCGGTCCGTTCTGGAATAAATCCGACGGCGTTTGGTTATATCTTTGTCGAGACCTCGGCGGGACCCGATTCTTTTATCGGCTATCAAAAAGCCCGCTAACCAATTCCGGAATTCGCAATATGGCGTTTCAACGGAAAAAATGACAACAACTGAACAGTTCTATCTATTCAAGATTAAGCATCATTTATTATTTTTACACGTATACAAACAATTCATGCAAATGAATTGGTGAAACACGCATTTGCAGTTGAATTTGTGATGAATGCCAGGAACGAAGACTCAAGACGCGAGCCCAGGCGAAGCGTCACCGTTCTTATTAATTATCATGTACAGTCCTTAACAGTTTCCTCCGGACTTAACGGGACAACGGTCTTCTTAGCACGAACTTCCGACACAAAATAAAAGCAAGGGAAATAGACCCCTTAAAAGACAAGGGGGTCAGGACTGGGACCCCTTAGGGTCTTTATGTCCAAGGAGCTTGTGTTGACCGAAGAACTCAGAGGCCGCCGCATGGATCCTTCCGATCCTCGTGTGACTTGCTTGGGCACCCCATATTGGACCTGCCCAAGCTCTCACCCGACTGTGGGTGACCCCACGACTCCAGGCTCCAGCGCGGCTGCCACAACTCCACACTCTCATCACACGCAGCCCAGACCTCCACTGACTGACTTCCACTCACCTCTCCACTCGCTTCCCTCGACACCCCACCACTCGGTTCTCCTCGACGACACACACTCGGTTTTCCTCAGGACGACGAACTCACTTCGCTGCTGGTTCAGTGCTCGCTGTTTACTCCACGGACTCGCCCACGCCATCGCCCCTCCCTTCCAGCCAGCCGCAGCGAAAGCTTCCAGAAGCAAGGGATTTCCTCGCCGACGGGGCCTTTCTTTTGACTTGCCTTAGCTTCGTTTTTTCGCACGTGTTTGTCGTGGGGGGAGGGGGTGAGGCCCGGTTCTTCCCCGATGAATGCCAGGCTTCTCGCAACCGTGCTGAGTGGAAATGCCGGTGGTGGTGTGGTTGCGTTATGGTGGCGTGGCTGGCGTTTTGTGGTGGTGTCTTGATCGGTGTTGTGGCTGAGGTTCCGTGGTGTGGGAGAGGTGGTGGCCTGGCGTTTGTGGTGGTAGTGAGGTGGTGTGGTTTGGGCGGTGGGTGGTTAAGGTGGTTGTTGTGATGTGCGGCTGTTCGTATGTCTGTGGGGATTTTTGGCGGTTGACAGAAGGTGGTTCTGGGATCGTGTTGTGTGGTGGTGCGCTTTTGTGGTGTAGTAATGGCGGTTGAGTCCAAAATAGACGATAAGTAATAAGAAAAACGGCTAACTCAAAATCAGCCTGGTGACACGAACACTAATTCCCATTAGCAACAGTGGGAAATCTAGACTGAACACGACTTATCGGCTAACGAACTAAGGACTATATGCTGTTCTGCGATATTTCCACAGCCGTAACACCCCTATTACTCGCATACCTCGTCTTCTCTAATATTACTCTGCCACGGTCACTGAACCTCACTTCGCTACCAATTTGCCTCTGATCGCATTTAACTGGTCAAACACCTCCATAGACCCAGACAATCCACATCAACATCGTTACACCTCTCTCTTCTCAACATGTTCTAGACCACTCCTCAAAATGTTGAGACACGAGACATGACTTTAATCATGTCAGCTTTATGATGGTAGTCAGACCCACTCAGCAATTTGTTTTGCTCATTCTGAATTTAACTACACGA
>CM068965.1:10861188-10872008 GCA_035128595.1 Eptatretus atami
TCTTTTGTGATGAAGTGGGCAACAAGAAAGAGCTCAGAAAAGCTGCTACACTTGGCTTGGATTAAAAAAATCAATGACTGTGCTCAGCTGTTGGGCGACAAACGCCTGTTGTCTAAACCCGAGGTCGGCAACCTGCGGCCCGCGGGCCAAATGCGGCCCGCCAGCTCCTCCCGTGCGGCCCGCGGCGCCTTTGAAAGTTGCTATTTTGTCTCAGTAAGGCTCTTACGAGTACTCACATCCATATTTATGTTTTCCCCAATGCCTCGCCGTGCAGATTGCACCGTGGTCCCTCAAAGGAGTCAACAATAATTTAAAGTTACGAGAATTTGGCTGTGTCATTTGTCGTTACCACTTGCACAATGTAAAAACTTGTTTTATTTAAATTTAATTGTAAATGTCTGAGAAATGCCATCGAAGTTATGCGATATTGTGGTGTTATTGAATTTTAATGAGAACTAAAAGCGGGGGATAGTTCTGATTCTGAGTTTACCTCTGCCAAAAATACCGGAATTGGCGAGGCGGATGTTTGACACTTGCAAATTGTTTCAACGGGAAAAAAGGGGGAAAGGCTGCCGGCGGCCAGATTTTAATGAAAATGCAACAGATGGTGAAATGGCGAAGGTGAGCCCTCGTAGTAAGTAAGGGGTAAAAGATGTGTGCCTAGTGGTCAATTAGTGATTTAATAGACACAAAGGGGATAAGGTTCCGGGCGGGTCCCGATTCATTGGGAATTACTTAGAATTTTAAACATGACGTCTGACTCTTGTCGCAAACTGTGTGCACAGATTACCCTCTCTCAATAAATATGCTCTACTATTAATACAAAGGAATTAAAAAAAAAAAATGTGCAACACCAGATTAGGCAACAGTCATGTTTTTGAGGAATTGAGTAAGCGGTTACTTAAAGTGATTAACTTATTTGGAGAGAAATATTGATCTCTCTAAGCAGTAGATCAGGTACTGGTTTTAAAATGTTCTAAAAGTTTTTTATTAGCACAAATAGAACTAAACTTTCAGACATATATTATGACCAAGATGAGTGCGAGCTTAGAAGTCCCGTGAACTCACTCTGATAATCTAAGACACACACTTGTGAGGTGGTGCTGAGTATGCACCAAGGATGTAGGTGATGGGGCTGAAGGCATGGTAAAGGTGAGAGTCACTACTTTGAAGAGTATAAGTGCAGGAGCGACTGGCTGGTGTTCAATGGAGGTGGCCAGACCAGGGGATGATCATGTTATAAGAAAGACTACTGAGATTGCCAGAGGTTTGTGATGTTAGTCGTTCCATGATGTAAGCATGCAACGTCCACCCTTGGTGGAGTAATACTGATACCGATCAGCACTAAATCACTTCAAACACTTGACGCCGCCAGAGAGAGGTAAGCTAAGCCAGGAACTGACTGGTCGTTCTGGACTCGACATCGGTAGGTTCTTTTACATCCACTGCACGTCCTCGAACGCTTTCTATCTCTTCGAACTTTGGCCTAATGGCTCCTAAATCCTCCTCGGTGAGTCTTCGGCATGCGAGGCGAATAACGAGCATGCCAACTAACTCTAGAGTGACTTACTGTCGTCAAAGAGATCATTCTCGCGGTGTGGGTGAACCACTTATTGGTACAGGTGCCGAAGTTCTGAGAGAACACCATATCCTTCTTGTTGCCTTCTGTTCTTTTGTGGGGGACCGTATGATAGTGAACGGGGATGTTGTACGACATTACGGACTGGTCGCGATTAATGGTGTCGGGGATCTGAGGAAAGACCACAACCTGCCCTACACAAGTGGTCAAGCTGCGTGTTGTTTGTGGTTAGGGATGCCTGGTGGTCTAGCGAGGTGGTGCTGAGTATCATCG
This sequence comes from Eptatretus atami, assembly GCA_035128595.1. Classification (NCBI taxonomy): domain Eukaryota; kingdom Metazoa; phylum Chordata; class Myxini; order Myxiniformes; family Myxinidae; genus Eptatretus; species Eptatretus atami. The sequence continues at coordinate 10,863,041 of CM068965.1, forward strand.
TCGATTGTCGACCACTGAACATATTACGAGTAACTGTCGGGGTTGTATCAGCCTGTCATCCTCGAGTCGTCGGGGATATGAGGACCAGATGTACTGGTATAGGGGCATAGCATCAGCGGCATAGTCCGCCCCAGACAAAATGATAGCTACTGCAGCCAAGCTATCGGAGAGCCGCAGAGACGACGACACGCCGGCTGCTCTCTGTGGTGAACAGGGCAAGGGATCCACTTTGCGCTAGAGCTCATGCCACTTTTTCTGCCTCTTGGAGTCGAAGCATCTCCGCACTGTTTTGCGCTTGGTTGCCATGTTTGGATAATGAGCAAATGAGTGGAAGAGAGGTCAAAACACGGAGGAGAGATGAGAAGGAGGAGAGCAAAGCTACACACTCGATAGATGTATGCAGGTAAATTGTGTTAATGCGTGGTGGAAGCGAGTGATGAATTACTAACCATCGTGGGTTGCGAGGATGGTGACGGATGAATTTACCTGATATACAACTCGCTCTGTATACAAGTTCGCTTTATAATAGCATGCACGAAGTGGAAAGAATATCAGTTTATTTCGAATCTTGTTTTATCGCTAGCGTGCTCTGTGCGAGAGATACGTTTTTGCGTACTCGTACACTAGCAGTATCGTACATAAAGCTTGTTCATATATATCAAGTGCAGCTCGGATACGGCAGATAATTTTTATAGAATTCTGATTATGTGCATAACACACGTTTGAGATTGTTTTATTATTTGACAATTCGCGCACAAACCGAGAGAAATTAACGCGAAAGATCAGGCCTCGTGATTAGTGTCTGAAGTAGGTCGCATTTGTGAAGAAAATACCATCGGGTTGGAAGCGGTGAGCGGGGAAAGGGCGTGGATTGGGAGCAAATCTGCAATAGCGCGAAGGTTTGGTTGCTAGACTGTGATTCTTGACTGTTTGTTAGTGTCCACGTGAGTGGTTTTATCTGCAAGGCAGTCGGTTATATTGATAGGTATTTTCAGCATGGCGGAAGGCACGCCACTCCCGTTATACAGGATCGTTTTATGATAATTAATGATGTCGCTGCGGTCACGTGGGTGCAGTCCATGTTGGATAAAAGAAAAACTTTGGACCTGTCCTGTTTCTGGACGTAAACCACAACTTTTCCCCAAGGAAGTGAACTTGGCACGCTGCGAGTATTCTACCGGATGGCTTGTAAATGTAGACACAATGGAAAGCACAGATGTGAAGAGAAAAGTGGTATGGAATTGAGGAATTCTTTGCATGAACATGAACAGTCAACAAATACTCATGTCTGACTTCAATTACAGTAACTTAATAGTTCATGGGGGTTAGTTTCTGGAAAATGCATGTATAGTTAATACTGCGATTGTAGAAATCAAGGGGCATGGGAGAAAGGGGGTTTCAGTTCTGGGCTTCGAGAAATATAAGAGAAGTGACATGCAACAGAAATACACATTACATTGACATTAAACATATACATATATTTTACAAGCATATAACATTGAAACAGTCTGAGACGACGATGGTTACAGAGCGGTATTTTTGACTGATGTGATTGTTTAGAAGTCACGCAGGCTTTACCTGATGTGATAATGGTTGACAATTATCCGTAACTGGCATGCATAACTAGGATGTTACGCTGAGCAATGAAACTTGGTAGGTGACAATACATGAATTACGGTTGTGTGACAGCGAGAGATTTCGTTTGAATCTTTTAGTAATTTGATCTCATGATATCAAGGTATCATGAGGTACATAAACGAATTTGTGGACATTAAAATAAGGCACAGGGATTAAAATTTATTATTGTTCAGACGTGAATTTGTGACTCTCATTCAGTATGGTGAGAAGAGATGGCCAAAGTTCAGAAAGTGAATATGTGAGAATTACTGACTTCAGCCTCTTGGACATTAAAGCGTCAAAAAGGCAGATGATTCAGAAGATATTTGTGTGCAAGACTTCCTGCCTTCTAGTAACATCTCAGGAACAATATAACTTCAGATGATTGCTGGCCTATTTGCACTCTTCTTTTTTTTTTGTTTCGTAATTTATCATGATCATGAGTTCGTGTACATGGCAGGATAATTCAGAGAGGACGATTGTATAGAGGGGCGCATATACGGAACGCGTGTCTTGCGTAAAGTTTATAAGACTTAAAATACGTTTGTATCAAGAGAACAGTCTAAGGTGGTGTGCAATCGACTACGTCATAGATTTAATACTAAAAATATTGTTGATTGCATCTCAAGGAAATAACTGGAATGTGAGACTTCCAGAAAAGGTGGTTAGGGCAACGTGTACTTCGTATGATTTTTATGGCAATAATTTTCTCGAAAGAATGTTTATTTTAACGTTCTGTCTAAGACATTCGAACCTACTTCTGATATTCAAAATCTGATGTTTGTTAGGAAACTTAAAAGAGCAAACGCAGAGACTCTCGTGGGCTCATGACTGGTACTATTTTTTTTAGGGTCCAGCTCACAAGCAAATACTGATAACGGATAAGTTGTTTCGCAGAAAGTGAACAAAAAATGCTTGGAGCAGAACATGGATACTATTTATGTACACATCGAATATAAGTTCGTATATGAAGGTTTTCGGAAGTATGTAGTCGATAGTCGTCGATGCAGCGTTGCATGAGCATGGATGAAAATGAAAAATAGCATGTAACTCGGAAATTGTGATCAATGCTAAAAATGACGTATTTTTTAGACCTGGACATATATAGTCGCTTAGTAAACTAGTCACCTGCAGTCCAGATGCACGTGTCGTGAGAGCGAAATATAGTAATCAGTAGACTGTTGAATAGGAGGATTGTCAATGGTGACATCGCTACTCAGATTATGTTCATTGTTTACCCCTGGTAAAAGATCTCATAATTCAAGAGATGGTGTATCAATAAGTTGCCGCACGTCTACTGCGTGTTTCTCTAGGCTACTTGTATGAGACTGGATTCTAGGGTGAGAAGATGAAAGAAATGGCGAGAGTATCAAGTGTGTGGATAACTGAATGGTGCAATGCACTTAGGTCTTATGGCAATAATACAGGAGTATAACCTTGCTGGATTCAAATGCAGCTGAGATAGAAAAGTAATGATCTACAATTTTGGCGACGTTTTCTCAAGTCTCTCTGTTGGTGGCGCGCCGCACGAGGTGCTGAAATTTGAGAAGAGAAATGTAAGAATGCCACTGGGACTGTGGGGTCTTTCAGTATGAGGGTGTCATGCATGAGGGTAGACTCCAGGCATACAATGCATCGCACACTGCGCACCTTGTCAGATTCGCTATACCTCCTGTCTAGTGAAAGCTAGTAGACATTTAGTGGGTGATATGGTTTAGAAAGTTGTGTAAGCGTACAGCCCCGAGAAAGGATTTTCATCTTTAACGCGTTGTCCAGATCACAGAAATGTATAGCTAGGATGTGAGGCAAGAGGTGCACAGACCTAGTGGGTCGGTCAAGAATGCGGAGATGTGCTCCGGGATTCAGATTGGGATTCATGGGGGAAAACATGTGGCTCCGTCACTGCGCTGCATTTAAACCGTGTGGTCAGTAGTGGCGCATTCCGAGCATCTCGCTCTCTCAGCGATCCTAGTATGGTCATTGGAACGCTCGGTGCACAATCCTTGTTGTTCTCAGATGGTGGTGTATAGTGCATGGAGTCACTGAATCAAGAGGATACTGATGATCGGAGAATATTTATAGTATCTATCTCTTTTGAAAATGTAATCAAGGAAAATTTGGTTAGAATATCCGGAGAATTACATCGCTTTGGTATTTCGACTGGTTTGGGTCAGAGCGCCCAACTACTTTAGTTTGTCCGAGCTGAGATTGTGAACTACCAGCTGATGTCACAGAGTACTTGCAATATGTGAGAGTTGTGTTACTAATGTCTAACTATTGAATACACTAACAGCTGACGTCGGCCAAATGAGATCGTAAATGTGAAAGCAGAGCCTGCCCCGATTGATTGGAGCGTTATTTTTTAGTGCTACAGTGGGCTCGTTTCCCACAATGAGCAAGACTCGTATATCCAACTTGGACTCTGCTCTCACATCTGTTACAATTGAGAAACAATCCATAAGACTTTCCAGACGATACTCAGACAGGGCTTGTAGCTAGAATCGCAGCGAAGAATTAAGCGGGCTTGCACTCTGTTGTCACTTTGTATGGAGCGCACCAAAATATGGGCTGTGCATCAGTGATTAGTGTGCCCTATAGTGAAGATAGTCATGTAGTCATGGTCTAAATCTCATGGTCGAGTGAGCAGATAGGGTAATGCAGGTATAGGCGTTTGAGAGTCAGATACGTGCAGCAGTGGGAATGGACCGGAAAAGCCTCAGGAGGACACGTCTTGAGGAGTATAAGCGCCGGTGGTGAAAATATGCGGAAGCAGTGACGCATGGCCTCAAGGTCAGCTCTCACAAGACATCCACCGCTACATGCTCACGTCTCTGATCGACCTAGACACATTGGAACTTTGCCATTTATTCTTATTCTCACAACTAACCGTGATCTTGAGTGATGCGCAGAGGGAGGCTATATGAGAAATTGGTGAATACTGTAGACGTGACTATGAGAGATAGCTACATGACAACTGAGTGCTGTTGCGTAGGGGAGGTGAAAGAGACTAGAGATTGGTGAGGCACCAGTTCCGTTGTTGTGGTTGTTCGTAAAAATAACAAAAAAGATCTACGTTTTGTCTGAAACATCGGAGGAGTCAGACTTAAATGTATAAAAAGAGGTCTTTCATTCTGCTCGCGAAGATAATAGACACGCGACCTGTTTATTTTATAATTGTCTGCTCCTACACTGATGTTGTCTGAGTGAGTGTCGGGCACTTATGTCACCGTCTTGTTTCATTAAGAGTGCAGGCTGCGAGCATTTTTCTGACGGGATACGTCAACAATTTAATAACACATAGACTGTACCTGACAGTTATCCAGCGCACAATAAAATCATGATCCAGAGTCTACTTTCTTATCGTCCAATACAATATAATATTGAATTCGAGATATACACTGAAAGTTTCCAATCGATAAACATAGTCTATAGTTTAGATGTAACACTCGCATGAGGATTTGTTGTTCAATTAGAGATGTAATGGTACCTGATTTTATTTACATGAACTCTCACTAGAGAATGTACAGGAAGGCATAGTATATATGACACAACGAGAATGACTCAACGCTGTCTCGGACAAGGGAATGGGAGCGTTCTCTCGTCAGACCAAGTAAGAGAAGCGCATAAGAGTCGAAGACAATTGAACATGCAATAAAAGAGAGACATGCTGAGACATAGAATAATGAAGAACAAGGTAGACGTAGCAAAGCGGTGACACGAGATCTGAGCTAAGACGCGTTAGGTCTTCACCAGACAAAGTAGATATTGTCTAAGCCAGTGTACTGCCCGTGAGGGTAAAGAAGATGCTAGCAGTTAGGAGGTAATTTTCAGTGAGTGGTGTTTCATGAACAGTCCTGGAAGTGAGCTGCACACTGTTGGTGACTGAAAATAGAACACTCCGAAAGGACGCGTCTATCTTAGACGCGAGGTGATGGCTGTGCATCGAACAGAGTCAATTCATCTCCCGACTTGAAATTTGAGCATCTCGGTGAGACATCGCAGGCGCATCAGTAATGGCAACAAGCGAAGTAATAGGACGATTATAACGCCTAAACACGACCGTAGGAGGGTGTATTGAATTCTCTAACGAGTTGTGGAGCTATAGAATGGCGGGTTGGTCATCGAAGAAGCAAAAATGAGTGGTAGTCGTCAGCGATTCATACGCTCGAGAGATTGGGGTGTATGCTCGGAACTGGACATAATGTCATACCTCGGGCTGCAGGGAGAGCTGACCACGCAAAGAGAAACATGGGCGACACAGAAGTAAGGAGTATCCTGCGACTAGTCGACCAAGTGTGAACTTGACCTGCGAAAGTTCTCAAGACTGGACATGCTTCTTCTCCACTCGCCAGTTTTTGAGTCTCGAGTCGTATCTCTGAAACACATTTAGATCAAGCATTGGTCTGTGTGGACAGAACATCGCAACGCAGTTTACGGCAGACGAAGCTAGTGTGGTTCTAGTGTCTGCAGAGAGGGTGAAATGCAGGTTACCTATCGATGTGGTGTCCTTGTTCAACCCGATCTCGATCCACCTACGCCCATGCGATTATGGAAAGTGACCATTGGCGCGCGAGTGTGCAAGTGCGCAAGAACTGGGCTTGGACAATGGTAGGCCCGCTTTGTGAAGTCTGACTCTGTGAACAAGATGGTGGCTATGTTAAACTACCTGCAATGTGCGGTCAGATGCTCTGGTTCATTCTGCACGGGTGATTCCTTTTCTAGACGCTCCATCCTACATGTATTTGTTTGTTCGTGGCAGTGCAGAAGAAGAGAAGGTATGGCGAGCATGCTTTTTTGGTTAATAAACTCTCCTTGTCTCTCTGCGCACGTGCTCTTTAGGTGCGAGTTTTGAATGCTGGATGTGATTAGGGGACTGTCGCGTGTCAGTGAACATATTTATACACTCCGTCTTTATACTGATGGTAAGTATGTGGATATGGTAGTTATCATGTGGCAGTGGAGTCGAACGATTTGTACACATCTTGGCGGCTCCAAGCAAGGTTTTGTGGTTTAGCAGCACCGTGCCGTCAATTCATGACCTAATTCCAGAAGAACAAGTTACTTGCTGCAATCATGCTTATCGATCGCGATAAGAGAGGAGCAGAGGAATGGATCGCAGTTCTCCTGTGTCTGCACATCAGGGTATCTAGAGAAGGGGTGAAAAGTGTAGGTTTGAATCATGATAGTTTACATAGGATATGTACCAGCTTACCCACTGATTCATTTAGATGGATCGTCAACAGTGCGGTGTGGCTCCGTCTTCGCATGGATTACGCCGAGGAAGAGAATAAAGCGAGCTGTGTATTGATATGTTTTATATCATGCACCTGTAGGGACCATGAACATAAGGGAGGTCTACTGTGATTCCTTAGCGGCGAGTGGACAAGGGATTCGGAAGACTGATACCGAGACGCGAAGAACAATTTTTCAGAAGAGTCTGAGCGCCCAGATCGGGGTGTGTGTACCTCCTAAGATTTGGGTTTTTACGTGGTGAAAATGGAAAGCGCTACTCTTGAGTAGACCATCTAATACGACTCGAAATCATAAACAGAGCTGAGAGTGAGAGAAAACGACTCACTGGATAAGGCTTTGTGTTCTGTATTTGTGTAGCTCGAGGTGTGCTTGGAATTCCTGGGAGGCAAGAGAGTGCTGAAAACGGCAATGTGGATGTATAATATGCCTGATGAGATTATGCACGCTTCAACCAAACAATATTCACTCCTTGGCTGATTCCCATACGCTTATAGTCTGCATGCGCCGACAGGGACCTACTCTCGCTGGCTGCCGACTCGAAAGTCAAGAGACAACTCCATGAAAGATTGGGTGTGGGAGTGTACGCGATTGATACCTGTGAATGTGGGTTGAAGACTGGCATGTTTCCTTGGGATTTCGCACCGAAGAGAAAGAGTCCGATTTGGAGGCAGGGCTGCACAGGAACACGTCTGAGCTGCGGAGGAGCGAGTACATTCAAGTCGAAACGTCAGAAGTGTGGGGAGCGAGGAGATGTAATATGGAGTCACTACGGTCTGATTTCGGCTCCTTTGTACGTTCGAATTATATACTGTGGATCCGTGGGCTCGGACTCGAAGTTGATCCAGTTCGAGATGGAAGCTGCCAGGATTAACAGAGAGAATCACATTAATAATAAGTCGTATAAGGTATTGTCTTTGTCGCGAGAGGTTCACATGTTTGCGCACTGTCGCTGTGTCGAGGTCGTGGATCCCGTGATTCCCGGCTCTTGTTGGGAGGCCTGCGCTTAGCTCATTGTTGAGTCCAATACTATTCGAGAATGTCAGTCGCATGAAGCTGACGAAGAACAAGAGAGAGCAACAGCTAAGCAGTGAGACGCTCATCTTAAGATGTACTCTCCTGGCTCCTCCTCCTCAGCCGGACATTGATCTCTGTCTGGCATCAAAGAATAACCTAGCCTTCACATTATGTTCACATGTGAGTACTGCAAGTCTTAAGGGTCAATTACAATTACATTATTATATTGATTAGGTGTGTTGTTATTTTCGGTTGGGAGGGGGTGCGGCCCGGAGGTGGCCGGAACGTGCCGTGCCCGCTGCCTGGTTTGGTTGCCGACGTCCTGGTCTACAACTGTCGGGTGATTGATCGCTATCAATGCATTATCATCGTGCGTGCTGACCTCAGCTGTATAGGAAAGTGGAAAGTCGCATGAAATCACTGATAGTCATAATGGGGTGATGCGAGCAATGTCTCAATGAGTTACTGACTTTATTGAAGATAACCGTGGTTTCAGGGGAGTCGCTTAGCGATGGGCCAGTTGCGACCCTTTATGATAAGCGTATGCTTGCTCTCTGCTTTCCTAATAAAATGCAATACAACCGCTTAGAGAGGCATGGACGCATATTCCTGACTTCAGGCAGTAAAGATTAACGCGTTCTGTCTCTTGTTTTCGACGATGAACTATCCAATAGCTTAGTGATAATTGAAAGACATACATCAACTGAATCCTCCACTCTGAAAGCAGCGCAAGATCTTCCGTAAGAAATATGTTCAAATGAGGAGCTTTTACGGGTTCCTTCTTCACCTTCATTGAAGCTGATCAATCTCACTCACTCTGCGTTCATTGTACAGGCTTCTTGATGGACATCTACGATCAGAGCCACTCCTGGATCGTAAAATGTCAAGGTTGCAAAACATAATCTGGGTCAGCAGATATTTCACTCATTAATGCAGATCACAAACGTGACAGTGTCCACGTCACACGATGATAGGGAACACAGATTGTGTTAGGCTATGAAAGTCGATCTTAAATTGCGGAATTCTATCGATGATTTGCAATCAGCGAGGGTTTGTGCATTCGTATGCCGTTTTTATCTTGATG
>CM068965.1:10903468-10914333 GCA_035128595.1 Eptatretus atami
GGTTAAAGGAACAGAACACACACACACGGAGTTAGCGAGGCTTAATGGGGCGGAGCTGGCGGACTGTTTTGTGGCCCGGTGCGAGCAGCTGGATGGCCTCCTTCGGGAACGGAGGGAGACGCTATTCTCCCTTGAAGCGAGTCACGACAGGTGGGTTCAGTCGTGCCGGGCGGAGTCGAGGGGGAGAGTGCTGCGAACGGGTGCACGTGCACTTGGGGGTATAGAGGCCCCGGGAACCCTTGTGGGGACACGAATCCCCAGTGTGGTTGTGCAGGTGTTGTGTGTGTGTTTGCGAGTGTGAGGAGATGCGTGCTTTCCAGCACGCATTGTGCGAGTGAGACCCCCTGTGTGAGTGAGAGGGTCCGTGTGGAGAGAGACAGTGTGTGTGAGAGATCGGTATGCAAGGAGATGACGGTGGGCATGAGTGAACATGCAGCCGCGCTCCCCGGGGTGAGTGTGTGATGGAGTGGAGTCTGAGCGTTGTAACACGCAGGTGTGCGTGGATTGAATGGCGACGACGACGGCGACAGAGGGACAGAGGCGGAGTAGCGGCCGTAGCTGGATTGGGGACCGCGCCGGGTTTGCACAGCGGCGAGCGCGAGGTCCGTGCTGTGGTACGCATGAGACGCCGAGTGCGCGCTTGCGGGAGTGAAACCGGTCCGGAAACGACGCGGTGAATGTTGCCGATCCCCGACGGACAAAAGCCAGGCAGGATTACGGATTTGACCGGATGGGTTCTCCACGCGAGCGTGTGTTAAGCTCCAACGGGCAGAGCACATGTGTACGGCGTGGGGAACCCTCGAGACGCGAGGCTTGTGTTTTTTTATGCGCAGGGTGACGTGATGGCTGCACGTGTGGTTGGCATCTGGCAGGAGGGTGAATCCCTGCCGGATGGTACCGTCGACGAGGGACGCGAACAGCTGCCATGACGTCACGCCAAAGGTGCGCGGCTGTGAATTGCCACGCTGGTGCACAGGTTGCGAGTTGCCGCGCTGGTGCTGCGCGATGGAAAAAAAAAAATGGAGAACAAAAGCAAGCCTCGCTTTCGGGTGAACAGGATTCCTTGGGCAAGGGGTGGAAGACCCCTTGGCCTGGGCACAGGATGACATAGTTAGGGGGATGGGTTAGTGGATAGTTATTACCGGCTTCATGGGGCAGGGGGTAATCCTATGGAGCCCGTGGAATGGATTAGTTAGAGGGATTGTAGTCAGATTTAGGAAGGTGAAATGGATTTTTGAGGATTTGGAGACAGAGACAGACTTTGGATGTGTAGCGGGGACGTTGCTTAGCTACGTAGTGTTAAAAGGAACGTGCTTATTTTAAGGGACGACGTGGGAGCACGAGTTTAGTGAGGGGATTTAGTGAGAAGGATGCAGAATTCAGCGGTGTGTGTTGAAGAAGTGTGAAGTGGAAACATGTGCTTGATGAGTGAGTGAGGCAGCGGGTCTGAGTGTATGGAGCGATTGTGGAATGCATGGTGCGGAGTGATTGGGGGAGGAGTGACTCCCGCCAAGGGACCCCGGGGTCAGGATAAAGTGAGTTAGTGGGTTAGACAAATTGAAAAATGGAGGTCGTTTTGCTGTTGGTGGGAAAGTGGGCTCGAAACCCATTTGGAGGGGTGCAGGAGCCCTGTTGACGGGCTGGGAGCGTGGCTGCGAAAGGTGAGTATCGCTGAGTGGGTACCCCGGGCACCGGGCTAGGTGGGCCGCAGTAGGCCAAGGGCCCATGGGGGGCCGGGATAGTGTAGTGGGCACAGGTGCGCCCGCATGATGCGGGGGCCCGGGGCACCATTAGCCGCGTGGGCAGTGTCGTGGACACGGGTGACCCTCGGAAAGGGGCCCGGGAAGCCAGCCTGCCACGTGAGCATTTCAGGGGAGTCGCCATAGAGGGCACTCCCCGGTGTTTAGGGAGCTGGTAGGCTCGGAGGCATTGTAGTGCCCGGGGTGCCATCGTAAGGAGAATCGGCAGAGGGTAGTGCCTGCCAAGGGAGCCACGCATCCCAGCCGTGAGACCATGTGAGGGCACGGAAGGAAAATTGGGGGGCGAGGCCCGAAATTTGCGAGGACACCAACACAGGCGACGGGAATCTGGGTTGTTAGAACTAATAGATTAAGCGAGAGGCGCTTGTTGAAAGGCCCGGGGTAGTTCAAAAGTTAAATGGATAGGGTAGATAGGAAGTGTACCCCTCCGCACCATTCCATCCCTTCGCTCTCGTTGTGGGCCGCTGGACCCACTTTGGGTTAAGATCGCTGAACTCCGAGGAGGCCATCTTGAGGCTTGAGTTGGGCCTCGACGCAGGATGCTAGCCTCCCTCATTCCCCTCCGGAAGGGAACGTAGGGGTTGGGAGTAGGCTAGAGAACGATAGGTTAGCCGAACAAGGACAGTAAAGAGGGTTAGGGGACGAATTATAGTGGGGAAAAAAAAATTAAAACAACAAAAAATAAGTTGGGGCTAAATTGGGTTTTACAAATTAAGGGAGTGGGTAGGTACAGTGACAGGCAAAGGTGATAGGTGTGAGGGAGACAGGTAGGTAGGTCCGAGCCGCCTTCTGAGTGGCCAGCACCACCGCACTCCCTCCACCGACCTGCACTGTACAGCAAGAGGCCGGCCAACTTCATCGGCTGTTGTTTTGCTGCGAGGCCTGTACCGGCCGGATCGTCTGCAGCTGTTTTCTGCAAGGCCTGTGCCGGTCGGATCGTCCGCCGGCTGTGTTTGCCTGCAGCGGCCCTGTCTGCCGGCTTGTTTGCCTGTCCACCTTTGCCATGCATGCCCACTGCCCATGTTCACCAGCCCCCGTTCTGTTTTGATTCCCCCCCCCCCTTGTTCATTCCATGTGCCAGGATCCGCGAGCAAGTGGCAAGGACTGTCCTGTTGGCAGCTACAACACGGGCCTGCAGTGGCGGCCCGTGCGCCGGTTCAACTTTGACTTTGCCTTTTTTCCTGCAGAGTTCATAGATCCTGGCCATGGTTAGTGTAAATTATAAGGTTAAGGTGTTAAGTTGTGTATTGTATATGAGTGCGCCCCGCATGTATGTCTTAGCGCCGGCAATTTATTTAAGTCGTCTGAATTAGTGGTTTGTTTAGTTAGTTACTCAGCCCGTAGGTTATTTATTTTGGGGAATAATACCATGAATGTCCACTCAGGGATTCGAAGGTAAAACGTACTAGGGGAGAACTACACATGATGGCACACGAGAATTTGACGACTCGGACGAGTCTGTAAAAGGGGAGGGTAGTGTTACGGTTGTGGAAATTCGCATTACACCATAAAGAGTCCTCAGGTGAGATATATCGGTAAGTTCATGTGTGTAGTAGCCCAAACCCGTTGTTTAGAGGGAATTTATGTGATCCATTCGGGCTGCGATCCCTCAGTTAGTCATTTTTCTTTGGCTATTATTAATTGGTGCAAAAACAACAACGAACATCGCCACAACCAACATCTCAACGATCACGCCATTCACCACACACGCCACCTTCCACAACCAGCTACGACATTTTCGCCACTCGCCATTCAACGAGCACCGTGCGGGCGCGTGCAAGAAACAAAAAGCACTTGTTGGAGCCTGTGGGGTTTTCCCCGCCTGATGCTTCCGCCTGAATCCCCCACCACGCTCGGTGTGAAGGGGAGGGGTGCGGCGGCTCGCTCCCGATTGGTGGATGCGCGGCGTGAGGCGGTCGGAGTGAGGGCACGCCCCATTTCGAGAGGCTTCTCGAAACGCCTCGAAGGAGGTGGAGCCGAGAACGGGACGGAGCGACGGGCGGAGCCCCGCGCTGCGAAGGGCGGAGCCCCGCTCCATAAAAGACACACGGGCGGGGCGCGCCCCTCTTCTCTCTCTCTCTTCGCTCGTCGTTGCTGAGTCTCCTGTCATCTTGGTCCTGTGCTCGCGGCTTAGCGAGCGGCCTGCCACGCGGAGCGCGGACGTGAGACGCGGCAGGGACGCTGTGGGGCGCGAGCCTACGCGTCCGGACGAGGATGCCGGAGAGGGTTCGCCGGCCGCGAGGGAGATTGGAACCAGGCGCGACCACCTGAGGTCGCGGGAGGGGACTCGACGGCGCGCAGGGAAGTCACGACTTTCTTTTCTTTGGGGTTTTGTGTAAATGTGTGTGTGTGGCGCCAGTCCGTCAAGTTTAGAGCTGTATAAGTGTGCTTGTGTAAATAATAATATTCGGTTGTAATTCTGCGTCCGTTCTTGCTTTTTGTCCTTGCTTGACTGTATACGTGAATGATTGATTGTTGCTGCAACTGTAAATACGTGCTTTTCGTTTATGCGCATTAAATGTGCATTGTGTGAACTGTTCCCCGTTTCGTTGCGTCTTTTCTCCCCTTATTGAAATCTCCATCTTGCATAACCTAAGGGATTGATAGTGGGTTTAAAACGCCCGGTAATTAATCGGCCGTCAAGGCAGACGATAACTCCGCTCGGTTATCCCTGTAATACGGAACGAACCGCTTAAGCGGTTCGTGTCCGAGTCGGCCTGTGGCGTGGTACAACTCCTCGGTACCGTACTGCGCGAGGTACTTAGGTAAATCGACCATTCGGCGATCGGACCCTATTTCGCGCGGGTAGAATTGCGGACTGAGTTGTGGTGAGGTTAAACCCCCACCCGTGATTGGCTCCGGGCGGTAGTTCCCGGAGGGTCATGACTGAATTGTCCGTTCCGGTGGGCGAGGCGGCCGCTTTTGGCTACACGCGGTCGATCGCACGCCGGCGGGCGCGAATTCGCAACAATATATATACATAAAATGACCGTTTTTACAGCCATTTTTCCCTGCTGTGCAGGGGTTGGGCTTTTTCTTAGGCAATGTTTTATGGCCGGATGCCTTTCCTGACACCAACCCTGGTCGCCTCTTACGACATACAGGGATATGGTACACCTATTCTAACCGGGGCATACACCGGGACCAGTACACTGGTACTCATTTCGCCGACCTCGGAAGGATGACAGGCTGAGTCAACCCCCTGGTGTTAATTCAGCAGCCAACGGTTATATATATATATATATATATATATATATATATATATATATATATATATAATATATACACAATATATATATACATATACATATATATATTGTTACGGCTGTGGAAATTCGCAAACCACCATTCAGGTCCCGTAGGTGAGATAACTCTAAGTACATGTATAGTTAGCCCCAAACCCGTTGTTTAGAGGGAATTTATGTGATTCATTCGGGCTGCGACGCTTTGAGTTAGGCGTTTTTCTGTTCTATCTTTATTTTGAATCAACGCCATAACCATCAAACCACCACCAAAAACCCTCCACCACCCTCACCTCTCTCCTGCTACGGCCATTCCCGCACCACCTGTGAACACTGAGCGTCGGGCTGTCTTGGGCTCGTTCCGCGATACGCACCGAGCCGCGAGTGCAAATAGCGGCCTTTCCGAGAGAGAATTCGGATCAGGAATGCTACACGCCCACTTCTGATCCGTCCAATCAGCAAGCGCGGAGCGGCTTGGCCCCGCCTCCAGGCGCGTCTGTGTGGAATCCATATATGCAAATTCTAGGATCAGGAGAGGTTCACGCCCACTTTACCTCCGTCCAATGGCGAGCGTGGCTCCGCCCCTGAGCTCATCCTGATCCGGAAATCTGCATATTGGTTCTCCTGCCGGCCGATAAAACGCCGAGCGCACGGCAGTGAATGGCAGTCGAGTCGGGTGCAGAGAGGAGAGGCAGAAGCAGAGAGTTTTGGCAGAGTCATCGGGCGGAGTGTGGCAGCGGCGGCGTGTGGCAGAGAGTTGTGGCAAGAGGCCAAGGAGCTCGGTCCGAGGCAGGGAAGACGGCGGTCGGCGACGAGGTCGCGGCAGGATCGCTCGTCGCGGGACCCAAGCAGCAAGCCATTCTCCTCCCCAGGGCATCAACAATCCCCCCCTTTTCCCCCGCGCTGAGAGAGTGCACAAAGGGGGCCCGTTCCCACCCCACTTCAAGCGGTGCCAACGAAACCCGCGAAGGGGCACGAAGTTGGGGCACCGCGCGCAGCGACATTTGCGGCTCGTCACGAGGACGCGGGTAGGACCCCCCAGTCTCGCGGACCTGGCCGCTCCTGCAGGTCCCCGCAAATATTGGCCTACAGGCCCGTCTGCCCCCTTGCCTATGAGGGTGCTTCTTACTTTTGAGTAACTGTTGTGTTGCGCCGCTCTGTAAAGTAGAACTGTATAAGTGTTGCCGTGTGTACGCGTATTCGGTAGTATCTCTGCGTCACTGTTTCTTTTGTTTCATTGCTATATGTGCATACTGTATGGCTGTATATGTGTGCTATCCGTGTGTATGAAATAAATGTTCTTTGTGTTGAATTGTTCCCCGTTTCGCTGCGTCCTTTCTTTTGTTTGAATCTCCATCTTGCTTCACGTAACGGGTTCGGCGTGGGCTTAATACGCCCGATAATTAATCTGAACCGTCAAGGTCGACGATAACTCCGCCTCGGTATCCCTGTAGCACGGAACGAGCCGCTTAAGCGGTTCGTGTCCGGAGTCGCCTGTGGCGTGGTACAACCCCTCGGTAGGTTACCCGTGCGAGTACTTAGGTATATCGACTTTCGGCGATTCCCCTATCGCGCGGGTAGAATGCGGACTGGGTTGTGGTGAGGTCAAACCCCCACCCGTGACTAGCTCCTTGGCGATAGTTCCAAGAGGGTCACGACTGAATTGTCCGTCCGGTGGGCGAGATGTGCCGCGATTCGAGTCACGTGGCCGTTCGCACGCCGGCGGGCGCGAATTCGCAAAATATATATAATATATATAATATATATATAATATAATATATATATAAACACACACCACACACACACACACACCTGACCCTTCCCACACTCCTCTAGCTGAAGAAGCTGCATAAAGCAACCCAGGAAGACCGACACAAGGTAAGCGCTACGCTGTTTCGAAACCCTTTCCAGAGTTCCTCAACTATAAAGACGTTCAAACATAGTACACACGAGAATCCCAATGCTCCACACCCCCTCAGCTACCGGATCGGTTTCATCGCTAATTGGCAAATCATCAGCGATAGCGCAGACAGCAATGCATACCAATGAGGCTCTCAAGCATGTACTACGTGCAAACGTCAAAATATAAATAAAGACAGACCCACCTACATCTCTCACCTTTGAATTGAGGGAATAGCCAATCAGCTCTCACCTCATCAACTACACCCAGGTGGCTCGGATTATATAAATGATTGACCCCTCCCGCACTCCTCCAGCCGAAGAAGCTGCATAAAGCAACCCAAGAAGAACAAGAAAAGGTAATCGCTACGCTGTTTCGAACCCTTCCCAGAGATGCTCAACAACTATAAGGATGTTCACACACAGTACACACATGATCCCAATGCTACACACCCCCTCAGCGACCAGACCGGTTTCATCGCTTCTTGGTGAATCATCAGTGAAAGCACAGACAGCAATGCATACCAATGAGGCTCCCAAGCATGTGCCACGTGCAAACGTCAAAAGCAGTCAATATATATTATATATCAGGAATAAAACGAGCCCATTTAACGAGGACAAAAGTCAAGGAAACAATGTGTAGTAGAGAGATTCGGAATTTAATTGTGAAAGAAGTAAAAATTATCAGAAAGTCCGATGGAAGAAGCAAGTGTTCAAAGACTGTTCAAAAATAAACAGACAGACAAAGAATGCAAAACAGATTTCTGCAAGGAGGGAGCTTGGTAGATGTGGTGCGCTCCTCGGACCATGCAAGTCACCTCACGGCTCTTTCAGGCGTGTAGGTCTCATGATAACATCTGAAGTTAGCAAGCTACTGTGGTTTGTATTATGGATTCGTTTTGCTGAGAATTTGCGATGTTCATTCTCATTCCAAAAAGAAAAGGCCACAAGTATTTATGCATCAATCTTTTTTTTTTGTGCAAAATTCCTTTCAGGAACACGTTTCCAAGCAACGAGTTTTGATTTTCAAGGCTATTTGTGCATGCACACTCAAGCGAAGATTATTTTACTAACATAGTCATCGATTGATGCACGATTGTACAATACTGGAGATTTGCGTAGATATGTGTCTGCCACACAATGTCAGTACTTTGGTCAAATTGTATTTCCTTTCACAAATCTACGGACACACTGCACGAGCCATTTAGCTGCACCTCGGTAATAATGCAACCAGCAGACGCAATCCATGAATTCACTCTGGATATTAAATCATGAAATACTAATATAAAAAAAAAATACAACAATGGGTTTTCCAAAACAGGAGTTGAGATAGCACAAGTTCACTGCCACGAGAAACAAGATAAGGCTGTAGTTTCGGACGTTACCCTTTGTCAGAACAAAAGAGTGAAGCTCGGGTCGGAGGCCGATGACAAAGGAAGGACAGATGATGTAAACAAACGTCAAAAGTCAAGAGAAGGGGAGAAACGTAAAGAATCGGGAGGTGGGGTGACCAAGGGAGGGGTAACGTCATTGAACATCAAAGGTCAAAGACACGAGATCTTGGGTGGGGGTGAAACGTCGGGGTTTAGAGGGAATTTGCACCATGAAAGAAATAGGGGAAAAGGGAAGTAAATAATAGATGAGCAAATAAAATTAACAACATACTGTGTAGATAAATATGAATACAAAGAAAGAAAGAAAGAAAGATAGACAGAAAGAAAGAAAGACAAACAGTTGGGATGTGAGAATTGAATAAATGAAAAGCATTCATTGATCCTTTTGGGTGTTGTGCCCAAATGAAAAATAAATTTCAATTTATTATGTTTACGAGTATCGAGAGTGCCCTGAGAAACACCACAGAGGGTCATGTGATTTATCTATACTGATGTTGACCATGTAAACAATGTGCAACTCTTTCCTCTATTTTGGATGGAGTGGCCTGGAAGAGTGAAGTGACGAGCTATTCCTTTGGAAACACATGTGCTGTTCGTTCTTACGTCCGTTATGTGTTCACGGGAACAAACACCAGGTGGACGGAAGATACAGGAAAAATGTGTTCTCGAGATCTGTGTTGTCCAATATGTTCGCCACTCAACAGGTGGCGAATCGGCCAGACATGTGGCGAATTGATGCTCTTCAACAGTTTGGTTTTTTTTTTGTTTTCTTTGCAAACAGTTGCATTGGTACACCAGTGGATTGGACAGCACCAGCAGGGTATCCAATCACCCATATTATTTTGAGCTCACAAAATAGGCTCAGGTTTAAACTAGTTTTAGTGGTCTCAAGAACAAATGTCTTCCATTGTACCGACACCACTACCTGCAGATATCAGTGATCTGACCACCACCCATTCTCAATATCTGAATCTTATAATCAACTGTACGCGGTCCAGCAGCAAACGGCTTTTGGCGAAACTCCCAAAATCCAGGATCACTGCTCACCTCCATTCATTCGCTCCTCTCCTTTTTTCACCTGTGTAACCAACGTCAACATTCTCTTCAATCTCATTCCTCCGTCTAAGTCTTCAAGATAGCTGTTTACCGCCATCTCAAATAATCCCCCATCCAACACTGTAATCTTTTCTACCCCAGTTAACCGCCCCCCCCCCCACCCCTCCCAAGCCCACTCTTTCCAAATTTCCAGTTTTTCCTTCTACATACACCTTGGCCAGCCCATGCATCCTCCCCGACATATCTTATTTGCCCAAGTCTCCCTCTATTTTGCCCCTTAACTCTGCTGTTGGCAGGCTTCTTCCACCAGTCTTCCTACTGTTCCTTTTGTTCTGTTATACCCTGATCCATTCCACGTTCGAGCTCCTCCATGAGCCTCAACTCTGCATGAATAAACAAATATAAAAACTTCTATTTTCCAATTCATCACACGAAAATAAGAAATTTGGCATCTGTCTGTCTGTGGTGCATTTGGTCGCTACTTATCCAATCTCAACCAAGCTTGACAGGACTTGACTGAAGGTCACACAATGGAGGTTGTAGCGACTTGATTTGCCTCTTACCAAAGTGGGCAGGCAGCACAGCAAAATAATTGTGCATTTGGTGATAATTGCATGAAATTTGGCATACATATAGAATATTATATAATGAACATTTTTAGATATGGAGGCAGCTCAAAATTGTATTCTGTGTGCATGAACAGTCATTTTTCGTAAACACAGTATACGAAACATGAGAAATTTGAATACATCCTTGCGTTTAACAGAAATTAAGCACTAAAGCTTAAAATATCATATTGTTGCGGGCCGGAGGTCCGGTGGTGAGAATGACCACTAGGTGGGGGAGGTTACGTCGTCTCCCACCAGACTCTCCAGAATTGTAGGCCGTCCCTCTCGGATAATCCATGAGGCGGCGGATCGCTTAACCGACCATGGACGCCAATACCTCCACCGCATAGCGTAGGGTCTTTTTGTCTGGAACCAATTTACCTAATTAACTACGCGGTGTCGTCTACCGGGGAACCACGCCCTCAGTACGCCTTGCCCGAACCGGACCACTCTACCGACTACAAACTGCCAACTACCTTTCCGGTTCGGATGCAGCGAGCGGATCTACGAAGGTCGTACCGGCTAGAATGAACGGATTATCGGGTATAAAACTCAGATCCGAACCATGCTGGACCAATGAAAGAAAGGACGGAAACGAACTGGGAACATTTCCACAGTAATTTATTTACAATAAAGAAGACACAGAGCAAGACTTATCACAGAATATACAAGCAAGAATTTACAATGTTCAAAAACACTGATACAGTTTCTACTTACAAGACGGGCCCACACACTCAGATGATTTATTTAAAGACCCCCACAGCCAGAGAGGGAGAGACGAGCTGGGGGTCGCAGTTCGCTTGGGTACCTGCACGTTGAAAGGAGGGGGTGCTCCACGGTGTGGCACCGGCTAATGGTCATGCGGCTCGACCCACAGTCACACGCGTGGGGCTCGTGCCCGTGGAG
>CM068965.1:10945548-10958072 GCA_035128595.1 Eptatretus atami
TATTTTGATTATTGATCGATTTTTGTTTGATGTTAGAAATTGATAATTATTAATTCCGATTCCAGAATCCCCAAAAAGTGGAAGATTTGAACCATGGAAGACCTTTTACTGCTTGAATTCTCTGCCTGCCCTAATTACATCTGGGCCACCCTGGTATATCGTTTTTTTTTTTTGGCCCCATCAATGGTGAAGAATCACTTTCAAAATTCTCGAATCCAGATCAGGATCTTCAAACTCGAATCAGTTCGACCTTAATCACACACACAAACTGTCCGTCAAAAGTTTCGTCCGAATCCGTCCATAACTTTTTGAGATTTCCTCCTCACAGACAAAGACAGACAAAGACAGAAATTGGGGGGGGGGGGGAGACATAACCTCCGTCACCCTTCGGTGGTGGAGATAACAATGAGCACCGAAATATTATCCTGAAAAACATTCGTGTCGACCGGAGCTTTCCGTGGAGTCCTTGGTCATGTCATTCCCACAAGGGCATCGGCCGACGTGCCACAACAGGGTCAAGTGGCAGCAGTCTCGGGCAGCTTGCACAGACCCTTCTGCTTTACCAAAGGAATTCACCACACGTTTACCAAGGCGTAACTCGAATTCGTAGTAACTCAAAGCAAAACGTTTCAGGTGAATTATTTCGGCGAACGTCACACCGACACACCGACTCACTAATGCGCCAATTTAACTCTCACCTGGACAAAAGCACCGGATTGACTTTCACGAACTCAATTCATCAGCACTTGGGGTGGAAAAATCACCTCCCCAAAGTTTCGCTGAGGTAACCAATGTGCTGACTAAGCATTACCACAAGATGTGAGAGAACGAAAGACGAATTTCCCGCTCACACGCGCCTCACGGGGTAGCGGATGTACAGTAATAAAAACAACCGCGCAGGTTTCCTTGTGTGGGGATAATTACACGCTATCACCTTTAAATTACTAAATAATGTGAACAATGTAGCTCATTTACAAACACTTTGTTTCTTAAAAAATAAAAAAACGAATAACGGAAGTTTCTCCCAAAAAAATAACAACTTTGATTACACCACCGCTGCGTTTTACGCCGTCGCACCGCTCTGTGGAATTTTTGTTAATTGGACAATAAATAAATAAAAAAAACACGGATGCGTTGTAATAAACGTTTAAACCACTTACAATATTTCATTGTCATTTTTAGTCAATATTGTATTTTGTACAAGCAAACCTCTTTGGGTTGTTACCTTTTTCTCACTTTGAGCACATTCCAGATAACCGTGTGTGTGTGTGTGTGTGTGTGTGTGTGTGTGTGTGTGTGGTGTGTGTGTGTGTGTGTGTGTGTGTGTGTGTGGCGTGCGTCCTCCAAAACCATAAAAAACGAGCAGCCTGAAACTTTGTGTGCAAACGAAGAAAACTCCAAGTAGTTAGGGAATTTTAGCAAATTGTAATGACATCTGTGAAAAAATTTGCTTACCAAAAAATTTCTTCCACTAACGTATTCATCTAGGTGTCTACTAACACCATTCAATTAGGTGCAAAACCAAATCCTTGTGGAAAATTCTGGGAGGCAATCAAAGTATTCGGGTGCTCAGAGGGCCTGCGCGAAAAAAATCGGAAAAAATTAACTTTTGCCAATATTGACTTGTGGGATGTCTAACTAGGGGTTTTTGGGGTGCTGAATTGATTCCAACCATAGATTGAGGAAAAATGAATCCCTGGCCATAAAATATTGATATGATACATTTTTAGATTTCATACTATGTTTTGCGGTAATTTGCTCAATTGATTCTGATTGTTCAAATTGTGCTGAAACCAGCATACAACATTTTTGAAACCACTGCTATATTGTTGGTTATACTTTGCTCATGCTCAGTAGAATTCCTTACTTGGAAGGATGTGCCGAGAGCTACTCCGGTTTGTGAAGTCCATGGGGAGCCATCGCCTCCGGATAACGGTGGTCTTTTGACGGATATGGCAGCTCACCAAGGACCATGACCACTTGAGACGAAACAAAGAATGCTGCTGTGACATTCAGATTCGTCTGGATCTCAAAAATCATCAATTGCAAAGAGAAAAGTTCCTCGTTAACAAGAACAACAAAGCCCAGCTCGTTCTGCTCCTTACTGAGACATTTAGGAGGAATGGAATCAGTGTACAGCAATGCTCCGATGATGCCGACACCTCATCGTCCGCGCAGCTCTAATGAGGCAAGAGGTCCCCTGTCGAGGTGAGGACTGAGGACACAGACGTCCTGTATTATACTGATTCATCATGTTGCAGAACCATCCGATCTTCCTCACGACAGCCAAAGAAACATCTTACGATGTCGGAAAGATCCGGGAGGCCCTCCCAGAGATATACCGGAGGTATCTCATCCTTCTTGCACAACTTCTCTGGCTGCGATACAGTGTCTGCAATTTTGGGTTTAGCAAACCAACTTTTGCTAAGCAAGCTCTGCAAGACCTGATGAAGCAGAAGGACAATGACGTCTGTTTTATGGACATCCGAGCTGAGACAAGGTGATATCATTAAGCAGGTGTGATGTTTTCATGCTCATGTTCCATGGGAATCCTCCAAGACTTGGAGACATTGAGATTTTAATCTTCAGCAAGCGAGCTGCTACTGGGAGCATAAACCTGAGAAACTCCCCCTGACAACGAGGGCTTGCAGCACAGCACTCTCTCCGAGCTTACCTCCAGACTCAGAGACTGGCTGATGCTGCACAAGTCCATCGTTGGATGCCCGGGACTATGGATGGCAACTCTATTGAGCAAGGATATGCACCAGTCCCTTCTACAGACCCATTGCCACCAGACACCTCCTGACGTTTGCCAGCTGCAACTGGCGGGGGACTGCAGCTCACTCAGGTGCTGCTGTAAAAAGCAAGGATCAAGTGTATTTCTGCTGCGGCATCTGTTCATGGTAACTCTTGCCTGAACATAAACCAGCTGGATGACAAGAGGAGTGTAGGAAATACTGGGAAGTTTGATGAATAAGGTTGTAAAAGCTGACGAAGCAACATTTCCATTTGACGACATTCTGTTAAAAATGTCAATATAAAATACATTTTATATGATCAAGGAGTGTTTTTTTTCTCAAAATAATGGTTGGAATCAATTCAGCACCCCAAAAAACCCCTAGTTAACATCCCACAAGTCAATATTGGCAAAAGTTTAATTTTCCGATTTTTTGCGCAGGCCTCTCGAGCACCCGAACTTGATTGGCTCCCAGAAATTTCCAAAGATTTGGGTTTAGCACTAATTGATAGGTGTTAGTAGACACATAGATGAATAAGTTAGTGAAAGAAATTTTTTGTTGTAAGCAATTTTTTACAGATGGTCAATTACAATTTGCTAAAATTCCCTAACTAAAGAAGTGCAGAAGTGAAAATTTGGGTGTTTGGGTTCATTAAAACACTCCTTTTGAAGATATAATTAAACGGCATTATTTAATATATATCCTTCATCAGGCGATCTCGACCACCTTGCTATCTGGGGTCTTAAGGCTTTCCTTTGGTAACCTGCTGGTGTGTTGTGTGGTGTGTGTGTGTGTGTGTGTGTGTGTGTGTGTGTGGTGTGTGTGTGTGTGTGTGTGTGTGTGTGTGTGTGTTGTGTGTGTGTGTGTGTGCGTGTGTGTGTGTGTCCTCAAAAACCACAAAACAAGCAGCCTGAAACTTGCGTGCAAACTAAGAAAACTCCAAGGAAGTGCAGGAGTGAAAATTGGGTGTTTGGGTTAATTAAAAAACCCCTTTTGAAGATTAATTAACGGCATTATTTAATTATATCCTTCATCGGGCGATCCTCGCACCTTGCTCTCTGGGGTCTTAAGGCGTTTCCTTGGTAACCTCGCTGGGGTCTGAAGCCGCCATGTTTTTTGGCCTGCTCAGCCATGCCTTGCCTAGGAACAGATCACAACGATTTCTTCATGATAAAGCTTTGTTTTTCACCTTCCTCACTCATATTATCGAATGCCTGTTCATCATAGCTACAAATCGCTGGATAAATCACTTTTGTAAGTACAATAGTTTTCAAATTAGGAGCTTGGAGCGATTTTATGCATTATACGATAACGATTTTCCACGATCTACTCTCACAAACTAATTAAAGTATATCATCAAAATACTATCTCGGTTTTGATGATTGGATATCGTCCGGACTAAATAAGTGTCAAAATCAGTTGTGAAATCTGATAATTTAAAGAAATAACGAGTCTTATAACTAAGCCGACCTATTTACCTCAAGCAAGCAAGGCTATGTTCCCTCCTTCTCCATACAGACACAAGAAAATGTAAAATTTCCAAAGCATTAAACTTATATTTTTCAACTGTTTGGAGAATTATATTGAGTGAACAAAATCTTAGGAACGTAACAAAATTAACAAGCCTCATTGGGCTATATGATTTAATACATTCCAGAGGGACGCGATGGTTTCGCGATGTGGAGGTTTCGCGATGTGCTCGACAGGGAATCGAAGCAAATCTGGTAAAAAAGGGATGTTTAAAAAAAAAGTTTTATCGTTTGCGTGGACGATAAAACAAATGTACAACATGACATGCACAGACGAGCAGACAAAATGGCGGTTTTTCTGCAATGTTTATTTCACGGGCAATTGAACTTTGGGATGTCGCCAGGGTTGTTGTTCTGTGTTAAGTTGCAACTCTTGTGGACAAAGCCATCGTGTGAATTAAATTCATTTTATTTATTTAACAGCTGTGTGCACGGTGAAGACCGGCTTTAAAGTTAATGGGATCCATTATTCTACGCAGCGACAGCCTGGCCAACCATTCCTTATCAACCATTTAATTGGAGTGCTTGCATGAGTGCTTAAGCCACTTGACGAGCGCCCATTGTCAGTAGTAAAGAATAATGTTTGTGAACATATCGCTGTAACGTCGAAATAAATGTAACGTTTTTTGGTGAAAGCTACTCAAGGTTTCTGCTGAGTTGTATACAGTAAGTACTGTAGTCGATAATCACACTGACTCCAACCTGCTGATTCCCGAAAAATTGTCGATATTGGCCAAGCACGTGTGTTGTGTTGTCCATTAAGCATAACATATTCTTCCTACTAACTAACTCTATATATATAGATAGATAGATAGATAGACAAGCGGTAGGCAGACATGGTAGTCGACTACCAATAGAACCTGACGCGATGGGCCCGTTCGATGGGGAATGACCTGAGGATTAAGCACAAGAAAATTCATGATTCTAGCTTCAAGGGTTAATGCTGCAGATTGTTTTTTTCGTTAAAATACCACCACATTTAGAGGTTTTTCGGCCGTTGCTAGGCAACGGAGGGGTCCATAGCAACGCGTTCTTTCTCACACATAACTAGGACATACCATGAACCTACCATACCAGTTTCATGTATATCTGACTCATAGTCTCTGAGATATAACGAACTTCGTTTTTTATTGTTTTCGACCAGGTTCATTCAAAGTCTATTCTTCTCCGACAGTTTTCATAGGATCCGGCTGGAAGTTTTTGACAATATGCTGAATGTACTGCCCACAGTTGCTCGTGGCCGATTTTGAAAAAATAAATTTTTTATGATTTTCAAAAATTTCAAAGTCCCGTTGCTAGGCAACGGTGGTGTCATAGCAACGGTTCTCATTTGCACACAACTAGTCATGGTATGAACCTACCAACCAAGTTTCATCGAAATCGCCATTGTATTAACGGAGCACTGACCGAAAAGACACATACAGACAAGCACAGACAGACAGACAAACATATCGACGGAAATACTGATAATAAGGTAGGAAAAAAAAAATCTCAATATTTTTTTTTCGACTAGATCGACTACCCAACAAGCACAGACAGACAGACAAACATATCGACGGAAATACTGATAATAAGGGTAGAAAAAATCTCAATTTTTTTTTTTCGACGACATCGACTACCCAATAGATATATGATCTGGACATATCCAGACAGTGGTCATGTCTGGACGCTGTTCGTCTCCGGACAGCTTGGCTCCAGGCAGTATTTATGTTTGGACGGGAGCTTGTCTCCGGACTTGTCCGGACGGGAGTTTGTCTCCAGGCCATGTTTATAGTATGACTGGTATAATATGCATTTCAGACATTATTTTGTTTCCATCGTCACTGCTATTCGATGCAGAATCATTTTGATGAGACGGAATGAACCGTAATTAACGCTCCACCACACGTCCGCCCTCCCTTCCTCTCACCTCACAGTCTTCCCTTCCCCCACCCCTACCCTCCTTGCTCCCCCTCTCTCCTTTCCCCTCCACCCCTTCACTCTCCCCACTCTCTCTCTCTCTCCCCCACCCCTCTCTCCCTATTTTCCCCTCTTTCTCCCTCCCCCCTTCTTTTTTACTATCAGCAAAGTGATGGGTGGTATTTGCTAGTCGACAACTATGAGCTTGTAGTATACTTTTCATCAATGCCAATTTGTTTGTAATTTTACATCGTGAACTCTGTTACATTCACTTGTCCAACCAATGGCAGTCCATTCGGGTGCGTTTTTTTTTTCACATGGATTTGAACCAATCCTTTTGCCCCACACTATTTCAGGTTCTTGGACCTCCCCCTCAGGAGAGGAGTGGTGAGGAAGGCTTTAATGGGAGTGTGACGACGCTTTCCCACCTGGCAACTCACTATTTACACCATCGTGTAAATGACTCACAGACTTGGGTTTCACTGAAGTTAAACTAAAGTTCACTGGAGTTAAACTGCATTTGCAGCGCTATCTTCAGCGATGCATTTTCTCTGGAGTTTCATACCACCTGACTGTTCGTTACTCTATCCTCCAGCAGCACTTTGTTCTCTGCACCAAGAGCTGTGTACCACATTCTGCATCGCGGTTGTATCGTCATAGGGTTTTCACTCCTTTCAACCACAGGACTACTATTATCAAACCTCTATTGGTGAGCAGCTTATTCCCATGGGCACTGGTCATTTATGGCACCCGAGTCACAGAGTGGATCATATTATTCTGTGGATATGACACAGAATTGGCCCACTGGTGATACGCCATTTCTTGCTTCTAATTGAACTTGTGACTATATTCACCCTCACTCAAGCTCAACAGCTTATGGGACACCGCTCAGACTGGACAAAGTCATCAACCTTTTGCGGTGAGTAGAAGTCGATAACTCTATTTTCTATATTGGGAACGCCGACGTGATCTCTTATTATCATGTCTGTTGAAGCTACATCTGATGACAACGTCCAGCAAGAAGCGTCTGCTGAGGTACCCCCATTACTGGTAGTGGCCATTAGTTTAAAACTCCCTTCCTTCTGGCCCAATGATCCCACACTGTGTTTTCCGCAAATTTAAGCACAGTTCCTGATCAAGGCATGCCACCACCCATGATAAATGCTTCACCTATGTTGTTGGATCTCTCCAGTCAGAAATAACACAAGAAGTGAGGGACCTCCTAATTGCTCCTCCAGCCTTGGAATATGATACCAAACTCAAGGCTGAGCTCATCAGTTGTACTTCCACTTCAAAGCAAAAGAGACTACACCACCTACTCACTTCTGAAAAGTTTGGTGACAGAAAACCCTCTCAGTTTTTGCGAAAGATGAGACAGCTGCTTGGGGACAATACATTGGAGGATACCATCTTCAAACAGCTGTTTCTCCAGAGACTTCCCACCAATGTCCAACTGATCTTGGCCTCAACTAAAGAGGTTGTCGACATCGAACAACTGAGGGACCTCGCTGACAAGATCATGGAAGTCTCTTCTCCGTCCTCCACTACACACAAAGGATGCTGTTTCAAAACCTCAATAGGAACTTTCACCTGAACCAGACCAAGTCTGCACCTTGTCCACCCAGGTTGAGAACTTAACCAGACAGGTACAAGTTCTCACGACACAACTACAGGTGGAAAGAAAGAGAGTAGTACAAGCCCTTGACCTGGTCCATCTGGAAGTCAATCAAGAGGACACAATCCCAGTTCAAGCGCCCACCAACACGCTGAACAGATGTGCTGGTACCATTGGAAGCATGGGGAAAAGCTCACAAATGCATCAGCCCATGCTCACCCTTGTCCCACCCTTTGGAGCAGGGAAACTCCAACGCCAGCGATTAGCGGCAACAAGTCAGCCTGGCAGTGACACATCTGGTCACCCATTCTACATAACCAACATGGCAACAAGAACAAGATGTTTAGTGGATACTGGTGCTGAAGTGAGTCTTTGCCATCTTTTCACAAAAGTAAAGGTCAGCCTACATCAATCGAGCTGCAGGCAGTGGATCACTTGCCCATCACCACATTCAGGGAGAGATCTTTAATGCTGGATCTTGGACTGCGGCAAGTGTTTTGATGGCTATCCATGGTTGCTGAGTTGCCGACACCCATCATCGGGGCTGATTTTCTTCACCAGTTTGACTTGCTCATAGGTGTCAAACATCACAAGCTTATTGACACCATGACCAGCCTTACTGTATGGGTAATTATCAATCATACACCCTCCATCAGCCCCATGCTCGTAAAACTCCATCTCCTTCATATTATGACACCCTCCTTCTTGAATACCCAGATATTGCTTGTCCAGTACACTGGGATTGTGAGATCAAGCACTTGACCACTCGACACATAGTAAATTGTGGACCTCCAGCTGAAGCACGACCATGGCACCTTGCCCCAGATCGTCTGAATATCGCCACGTCAGAGTTTGAGCATGTGCTTGAACTCAGCATCATACGACAATCCATCACCAACTGGTCTTCGCCCTAACATATGGTACTGAAGAAGTCACTGGATGACCGATGGCCATGTGGTGACTACTGTGCACTCAATGAACGCACCATTCCTGATCGCTATCCAATTCCCCATTTGCAGGATTTTTCATCATTCCTCGAAGGCACACGTGTTTTCTCCAAGATAGACCTCATCAGAGCATATTACCAGATACCAGTAGACCTGACTGACATACACAAAACGGCTATCACAACACCTTTTGGACTCTAAGAGTTGAGAAAATTTGGCCCAAATTGGCCTTTTGGTCTATTTTGACCTTTTGGCCTATGGTTACCTCAAAATTAATAGGTGGTTGACTTCAGTGACCTGATATGCAAATGCTCTTCAAATTTCAAGCCAATCGGATGAAAATTGAGGATTTTAGAAAATTTGGCCCAAATTGGCGTTTTGGCCTATTTTGACCTTTTGGGCTATGTTTACCTCAAAATTAATAGGTGGTTGAATTCAGTGACCTGATTTGCAAATGTTCTTCAAATTTCAAGTTCATTGGATTAAAATTGACGAATTTAGAAATTTGGCCGATGTTGACCTTTTGGTCAACCGGACAATTATATATGTTTATCTTTTGGCCTATGCTGACCTTGAAACTAATCGGTGGTTGAATTCAGTAACCTGACATGTAAATCCTTTTCAAATTGTAAGTCAATCGGATGAAAATTGAGGATTTTAGAAATTCGGCCTATGTTGACCTTTTGGTCCATGGTGACCTAAAAAATAATAGGTGGTTGAATTCAGTGACCTGAGATGTAAATCCTTTTCAAATTTGAAGTCAATCGGATGAAAATTGAGGATTTTAGAAAATTTGGCCCAATTTTGCCCAAATTGGCTTTTTGGCCGATTTTGATCTCAATATTAATAGGTATTTGAATTCATCGAACTGTTGTGCAAATGGTCTTCAAATTTTAAGTCGATCGGATGAAAATTGACAATTTTAGAAAAAATTAAAAAATTTGGACTATGTTGGGTTGACCTTATGGCCTATGTTGACCTTTTGACCGAAGTTAACCTCAAAAGTAATCGGTGGTTGAATTCGTTGACCTGACATGCAAGTCCTGTTCAAGTTTCAAGTCAATCAGATGAAATTTGAGGATTTCAGAAAATTTGGCTCAAATTGCCCTACGTAGACCTTTTTGGTCGGCCAAATTTTACGAAACTTCAATGCGGGACCGTTGCAGAGTCGGTGACATTAATCTCCGAAAATTTCAGAACGGTCGGTTGAGCGGTTTGGGCTTTGAGGCAAGCGGACAGACAAACAAATAAATAAACCAATGTCACCCGTAGGGTGATCCGTATCTTGCCAAAAGGTGACCACGTGTGACTTCTTTAAGGTCACACTGAGGTGAACAGAGCTGCTATCCACCAGGAGCAACTCCTTGAGGAATATCTGCCTATGAGAGATTCCGATGAGAATCGTTCTACAGAGTAACCATGAAAAAAATATGCGTTTGCCTCATAACGTCACCAAATGACGTCATAATCTATCAAGCTTGATATATCTAGAAAGCACTCATCGAGGTGTTCAATTTGAGGTACTAACGATATGGTTCCTAAAACTTGAAAATTTGACGTTGGGGTCAAATATGTTTGACCTTAGGCGTTAACCATGAAGGTCAAGGCCAATCGCCACCAAAAATTAATCAGCTGAATGCCAGACCATGAACTTATTTCCCATGAAGTTTGAAGACGATCCGATCAAAATTACTCAAAAAATAAGGGTTTCGTCGACTCCCCTGATTTGCGACAAAGTGACCTTGACCTTTGACCTTGACCTTCAAAATTTTATGCGCTGAAAGGGACCTCCATAGGCCTCTGATATGCGAAGTTACAAAAATTTCCAATGATAACTGTGCTCTGCAGAGTGATTTATACGTGATTACAGATAAAAAAAACAAAACAACAACAAAAAAAACACATGAAGGTCAAGGCCAATCGCCACCAAAAATTAACAGCTGAGCGCCAGACCATGAACTATATTCCCATGAAGTTTGAAGACGATCCGATCAAAATTACTCAAAAAAATAAGGGTTTGTCGATTCCCCTGATTTGCGACAGTGACCTTGACCTTTGACCTTGACCTTCAAAATTTTATGGCCTGAAAGGGACCTCCATAGGCCTCTGATATGCGAAGTTACAAAAATTTCCAATGAAAACTGTGGTCTGCAGAAATTTTTTTTCGTGATTACAGACAAACAAACAAAAAAATAAAAAAAAATAAAAAAAAACATACAGACTGACTAACATATCTTGCAAAAACTTCGTTTTGGCAAGATAACAAGTAATGACAAAGCCGGTAGGCGGCGATGGGTCGCCGAGCATGGAAACTATAAGACATAGAGCAAAATGGATGTCATATAGCGGATAGGGAATCACATTAAGATTATGCATATCAAATCTCATCCAGTTCCATCTACTGATAACTACTCCGTATCCATTTGAATGAAAAGTACCGAAAATGCGGTTTGAAATCGGAAATCCCCAAAGTTCGAGGGGGTGCTGTGGGTGAACAAAGATCTAAATCGAAAATCCGGCTCGATCGTTTGTGCACAATGTATTCCAGACGATTAGTGTGAATTTTCATGACCATCGACCATAACCCTAGGAGGAGTAGCATTTGGCGCGAAGGCACCTCCAGCTCTCGCATATTATCGATTTTTGCACTAATTGACCTTTGACCCCTGACCTAAGCGAAATCGGTCAATATGTCTTGAGGCAAAGTTGTAGTACTCATTGAGTACCATGAACCTGCAAAGTTTCATTCGTATCGATGCACTCACCTGGTCGCTAGGGGGCCTCAATTTTCGCCAATTTTCGCGCATACCCTAATTGTAGGGGGCGCTGCGGGTAAAGTATTCCATATATCACAAAAACCGGAATATTTGATAGAGCATCACCTGTAGATCATTTGTGCCAAATTTCATAACCCTACGTGGGATAATGGCTTTCGGAATTGATTTCGCGTGAACGGTACCGATTTTGAAGGTTTTTCGGTTTTTGCTAGGGAACCAAAGCGTCCCTAGCAACCATCACAATTTCCAAAGCACTAGGTCATAAGATGTACCTACCACCTGAGTTGTGCAAAATCCGCCACGTTTACTACCAATTATGCTGATGACAAACGAACAAACATCCAAACAACAACAGACAGAATTACTGACAATAAGGGTCACCTATTTCGGCGACCCAAAAATCACTCAGTGACAACTTGACGAAACAGCACAAAGTAGTCTGTTCGGTTGTCATTTTGTGAAAATTTCATATAGATTTTTACTCATTTGATTTTTTTGATAGTTTGTGACCCAAAATATCTGAAAATCATGTTTGACATTTTTATCAATGTTGTCTTCACAGTATGGCAGCCATCTTGGATTTCATTTGAAATTCGCCAAACATCAATTCGTAATTTCATATTTTATTTTATTATTCCTGTAATGATAAAGAGATGATGGTACAGTTAGATAGAAATAAGTATTCTAAAAGTCTTTCAATGCGAATTAAACATTTCTCTTTGTAATTTTCATCATTAATAAATCCGAAATGGCCGCCAGTTTGTGTTATTTTTTCAGTGTTTATTCCATTTATTTATGCAAGAACCACACAAATAATTTGGATAATATTTATTGAGTTACTATTGATGTTTTTCAGTTCAATATATTTAATTGTCCAAAATCATGATCACACAACAAAACACTGGTTTGAACACAATGGTCCGTAGACACAATGACACTAATCCTCATCCGAACCGTCAGACTCGTCAGTAGCCACGTCCGGCTTGTTGCAACACTTATCACCATCCCCCTCACAGGTA
>CM068965.1:10958511-10970814 GCA_035128595.1 Eptatretus atami
GCTGTCAGCATTTCATCAGACGCCTTTGTGAAAACTTTCCACCATGCCGATTTGCTCTTGCCATACATCCGTCCAGTGGTGTCACAGCCGCTAATAGCGTGGAAACCCTTCAGAGCTGCCATTCGTCTGGCACCAAGAGCATGATATATCGGTTGAAGGGCTACATACTTTTGTTCCCCACCCATATTCATGATGAGTTTTGTAACATAGCCAAGATTTGGGAGCATTGATAATGCCAAGACCAAGACATCAGTATCTGCAGAGTATATGTGAACCTTCATCCCAATCCCAACTCTGTGCAGTTTAGCAGCAGCAAATATCATGAGTGTGTCTGCCTCTTTGTGTGAGTGTTCCATGATGTCTAAATCATCTGCACCTCGGCCGTCTTTACTCTTCACACCCTCACGTGTGGCAGTGATCGCAATGGTGGATTCAGACATGCTAATGACTTTGTTTGCCAGGTATATTGTCAATTGATCTTTGGTTTCAATACTGCTGAGGATGTACAATCATCAACTTTGTAGTCCATGATGCGAGACGATTTGCCACCTGTCCAACGACTTCGTGTTGTTGCTTTGAGTGAATTTTTGACAGAATAATTGTCAAAAACCACACACACTGATTCATACGTCAATCCTTTGCGGTCAATGGCTTGGACAAAGTAAGATGCCAAGTCATTACAGTTCTTTATGGCAGCTTTGAATACTGTCTGCTCGTTGATGACAGCCATACCATCAATAACTAGAGCAGCTTGATCTGGCACATTTGAAGGCAATGGACCATCCATTTCTGAGTCACTATCTGCATCCATCTAATGAATGAGCTCCTGAGCCAGTTGTGACTTGTCTGTGCATGGATGCAGTTGACCTCCAGCTTGCATGAATACTTTGTTCATTGTGGAAAGTTCATACATACCAACTACCTCTTTCAGGTCAACATCACGGGAAGATATTTCAGGTCAACATCAACATGATATGACAAGGCGAGCCAACATTGATGCAGATTCCTTCATCACAATTTCTTGTTTTCCATGTTTTGATCTTATCTCCTTTCCAGCTGGTGTCCACGTTTGTACTTTGACCTTCTTCATTTTGTCCCATAGATTTCCGTGTCCTTTTATTCTGTCATTAACAAACTTTTCATATGCTTCCTTCCCTCTAGCTTCTGCATTCAGGATATTCTCAATGATGTCTGGAGGAATTACCATGTTGTTTGCAATGTTGATCAGTTTATCTCTCATTTTATTCTCCAACACATCCACATCAAAGGGATTATTTCAGATGATGACATCTTTGAGTCGCTGAATATTACTTTCTTGTCGATCCAATTTTGACTGGCTGAAATCATTGTGATGGGATCTTTCTGCCACGCTGAGGCCTTAACATGCTCTCTGTTTCAGAAGACAGTCTGGCAAGTTCTGGTGTGCACAGGCAATACCTTAGCAGAGCTTCAGGACTTGTGGTTATCCCTGAAATACCTCCCTCGCCTTTGTGCATTTTGTTGACGTGCTCCAATGCCTGGTCTACTCCAATAGCTGTGAACGGAATCTTGCCAGTTTGAACAGTGGATCCACCTTCTTTGAAAAAAATTCCAAATCTGTGGGTTAGTTTCCTCCAAATCATATATTTGAGCAATGTATTCAGGGACATTTTGTGCATAATCAAGCCTGTTGTAGGCAAAGAACCAAATACAGAATTCATCAAGAGAAGAGAGATGCAGATTCCAGTCTTTCTGACGAGTACCATGGAGGAATGCAAAAACAAGTTGAACTTGTCTCATGTACATGCAAAACCATTGGTACATTGTGTACTGTGACCTGGATTCATCAAAGTGATCAACCAATTTTTGAATATCCATTGATGTCAAGGTCTGCAAGAGGTGCGAGTATTCATCCTGAACAGAATGGTCACTGTTACATGCATCAGCTAGGGACTTGAGGTCATCTTTCAGGCTTTCAGCAATTTGGCCATATTCTTTGAAGAAAGCCTCCAGCCATAGATCATGTAGGGCCTGCCAAATGATCATGTGACACTCACTGGCCCTCTTATGGTGTTTGCCATTCAAGATCTGCATCACAGTAACACTGCTGTACAAGTCAGCCTCAACCCATGCTGTATCAAGCCTGTTGCCTTCAACCGTGGCACCCAGACATCGAAGCGCACATATGGTCACATGGAACTGTCCAGGAGATGGTTCCCATTTACCAGAATACTTGTCATCCAGGAATGGCAACTTCAACACACGTTTGTATCGGTCCATGTCCAACCAAACACAGACTGGCTGTTCATCTTCTGGCTCTGGTTAGTTCTTTGATTTTTGTCAATTGAGTGAGTGATGTTACCAGTGTCTTCCAATCTTTTTCAGGAGCATTGATCAAGGGCAAGACGTGCACTTTATCTTGCATGTTGTTAAGGTTTTGACTGACCTTAGAATTGAAAGCTGTCCACAGAGGGACTCTTTGTACATTTGTGGCTTGTATCTGAAAAGCACCTTCCTCCATTGTGGCAGGTTCAGGTTGTGCACAACTACGGTTGAAATGGCGGACAATCAACCAAGCAAGATCCTGAACTCTGGCTTGTGCAACGGATTGCCCATGGCTGAATGTGGCATACTTTGGATAGTGTGGGCTCACAAGGGGTTTTAGGTTACCAACAATGGAACAATCCTCTAATGTCACAATAGTTTTGGGAACATCTTTCAATTTTGTCAGTGGTGCGTTGTTCATTGGCAATGGCTCATTTGTTGGCAAGGCATCATTTGATTATTTCTGTAAAATAGATGCTGACAAAGCATGGAAGAAATCCTTACCATCAGTTGTGTCAACATTGGCATCTATGTTATCAATCGCTGCTCTGAAGGGTGTTTTAGTATTCATACCGGCAGGTACATACACACCTCCATTAGCATTGTAATTCTGTTGAACAGCCAAGGCAATCTGGGTGACTTTATCCAATGTTTGGGAATATGAAATGCCAGCGTTGATATTGGCAAGTACATCTATCATTTTCTTGCTTCTGCTGTTGTGGTAGCAGTGCAGGGACATGACTACCGCTAGTGGAGTTTCAGTGTGGGATCTAAAGTCAGCAGATGTAGACTTTGGTTTGTATGATACCTGTTTTTTTTTTGTCTTGAAGGCTTGTAGTATTTGCTGTGGCAGCTGAAAGATGGATTTATTGAGGATGTTTTCACATGTATCAGGGCTTGATGCAGCATTTCCCTACATTATCCACTTCATCAATAACCTCAATTCATCTGGAACTACATCAGAATCATCTGTTAGGAGTGATTCGGGTGGGTGCCTGGAATGTCCTATCCCTAAGAGAGGATGATCTTCTGAACCCCAACATTTGAACATCGTTATTGCAGCACTCTCTGAGGTTCGGAGACCGGACAGTGGCGAGATCATGGTGGGTGGTTACACCTACTATTGGTCTGGTCGCTCTGATGGTTACCATGCCCCAGGAGATGCTGTCGCTGTGTCCAATGATAATTGAGGTAACACCGGTCAACAAGCGTATTATGAGACTAAGGATTCGTCACTCCTTGGGTGTCATTTCCCTGGTCTCTGTGTATGCTCCAACTGAGGCGAGTGATCTCACCATGAAGGACGCATTCTATGCCGCGCTCGAGTCTGTGGTTGATCAGTGCCCCAGGAGAGATACTCTTCTAGTTTTGGGGGATTTCAATGCATGGACTGGCACTGATAGGGGTTGTTACGAGACGTGTTGGTCCCCATGGGTCTGGAACTGTGAACCAGAATAGCACTAAGTTCCTTGACTTTGCAAGAAGTCTTGGACTGAGGGTAGCTGGTTCATGGTTTCAGCGCCTACAGGTTCATCGCCGGACTTGGAATTCTAACGCTGGTGGTGTGGCAAACGAGATTGACCAGTGCGCGTTGATGGTCGCTGGATGATGATCCAGAACTGCAGGGTCTACCGGAGTGCTCAGTTCCTCAATACCGATCCCAGGCTTATTGTAGCAACTCTGAAATTGCAGCTTAAATCCGGGAGAATGGTACCGTCCCAGGCTTCGCTGGATGTTGGCAAGCTCAAGGATGAGAGGGTAACTGAGGAGCTTGCAAACAGCCTGAGTGGACATTTGGGGGTCTGCATGCTTTGGGAAATCCTGAAGAGTTGTGTATTGCCTTCAATCCTTGATGTTGCCAGTGGATGTCTTGGAACTGACAATAGAGTGAAGAAGAATTTTGTCTCTAAAGGGACATTGGATACCATTGATCAGAGTCACAGGGACAGGCTTAATGGCAAAGCTGAGCTGTTCAGGGAGTTGAAGTATAAAACTGTACATGTGCTGAGGGTGGACAAGGAGGCCTATGTGTGAGGAATCTGTGAGGGGGTAGAACATCACCTGGGGTCAAGTGATTCTCGTACTGCTGACGGAGGAACTTGTGCATTGCATTCCTCCAAGCCCATCCCTCGGTGTACTGCAGTTAGAATGGATGGGTGGTGGCATCTTGACAGAAGAGTCCGAAGTGAATACCTGCTGGGCCAGTTACTTTGAGCGGCTGCACCAGGCTGACCCACCAGCTGTTGAATTGGATGACAGGGGTGCCACTATTCCTTTTGCTCACCTTCCAATTAACTGTAATCCACCTTCGTTTGTGGAAACACAGGCTGTGGTGTACCAGTTGAAATGGGGTAAAACTCCTGGAATCTGTGACATCCATGCTGAACTTCTCATTGCTGGTGGAAATGCTGTACACGTCGTTGCATGCAGTTCTGTGCTCAGTTTGGAACACAGGCATCATCCTAACTGACTGGAAGAGGGATGTTGTTGTCCCTCTCTGGAAAGAGAAGGGTGATCTCCAGGACTGCAACAACTACCGCGGGATGATGCTGCTCTCAGTGCCGGGCAAGATCTTTCCTCAGATAATTTTTGATAGGGTTCGCCACCATCTGCTTGAGCACCAGCACCCAGAGCTGTCAAGCTTTACTCCAAATAGATCAACAATTGGCCGTACCATTGCTCTTCGGGTCCTCACCGAAATCAGACGAGAGTTTTGGCAAGGTCTGCTTGCAGCCTATGTTGATCTCTGCAGTGTTCGATACAGTGAATCGGGATACCCTCTGGAGGATTCTTGGTCTTCGTGGGGTGCCACCAAAACTGATCAATCTGATGTCTGAACTATACTCTGGTACTGAAAGTGATGTGAGATGTGGTGCTACCATCTCTGATTTATTTCCAATTATTACTGGGGTTCATCAGGGGGTATGTACTGGCCCTC
The DNA here is from genome assembly GCA_035128595.1 of Eptatretus atami. Lineage (NCBI taxonomy): Eukaryota > Metazoa > Chordata > Myxini > Myxiniformes > Myxinidae > Eptatretus > Eptatretus atami. The sequence continues at coordinate 10,963,754 of CM068965.1, forward strand.
ACACTTTTCAGTGCTTGTATGGACTGGATTCTGGGGAGGACGTCAAAGAGGTCAAGGTGCTTTACATCGTTTGGGAGTGTTAAGATCTCTGACCTTGATTTTGCAGACTATGCAGTTATCCTTGCGGAGACTCTGGATATCCTTTTGGGAGGCCCTCAAAGTGCTGAATGAGAAGTCGGAGCCCCTGAGGTTACAGGTTTCCTGGAACAAAACTAAGACCCAGGCGTTCAATAACATCTTGGATGCTGCTATCTTGTCTGTGCTTGTTTGTCGTGAGGATGTTGAGGTGACGGAGAGATTCACTTCCCTTGGCAGTGATATTCATGTCTCTGCTGCGTGTGAGCCAGAGGTCAATAGATATCTGGGTCGGGCTTGGGGAGTCATGGATTCACTGGATCACGGGGTGGGGCGCCGTTGCTACCTGTGCAGGAGGACGAAAGTCAGAGTCTAAATTCCTTGGTGCTTCCAGTCTTGCTCTATGGATGTGAGACTTGGACTCTAACCAGGAGTCTGAGATGGAGAATTAACTCCTTCGGTACCAGGTCTCTTCGGAGAATCCTTGGCTATCGCTGGTCGGACCTTGTGTCCACCGAGCGGTTGCTGAGAGAGACTCAGATGAGATTTGTTCCCTGTATATTCCGTGTGCGTCAGCTGTGGCTGTATGGACATGCGGCTCGTTTTCCAAACGCCAATTCTGCTCACCAGATTCTCTCAGCAAGGGACCCTCGTGAGTGGAGGAGGCCAATGGGCTGACTACGTGCCTCATGGTTGCAGTAGGCTCATCGGCATCTCAAAGAGATTGGGATAGGCGAGGCATCTGCCTGGGTGATGGCCAGACGAAGGCCCCTCGAATGTGTCTGTACAGGCCGTAACTTTTTTTCTATTTGAGCTTTTGTCATAAAATTTTCAACAAAGCTTTATTATGAGAATATGGAGAAGACAAATTAATATATTTGTGAAAATAATTTTCATTATCATTATCATCTATATATTAATACTGAAGGACCAATTTTGTGCTCCTCCTAGCGGTCGCGTCACGTTTTTCTCGGTACTGTGACCTGGACTGAAAGAAACTTCGTACCTGTAAGAGTGCATCGCACATAGTGGCAATAGTCAACCTTCAACTCTGAAGCAGAATAAACACTTTTCGTTGAGACGGGGGCGAGGAGTGAAGAGGCGGGGGCGGGGATGAAGAGACGGGGGCAGGGAGTGAAGAGGTGGGGGACAAGGTTAACAAATTTTTGGGCGGGGGTAAGCAAATTGAAAGGCGGACACGGGGGGGAAATGGGGCGGGGGCTGGGGTGAATTAGGCGGGGTTGAGTGTGAGGGGGTGGACAGGGGGGCGGGGAGTGAAGAGGCGGGGGCGAGGAGTGGAGAGGCGGGGGCGGGGGATGAAGAGACGGGGCAGGGAGTGAAGAGGCGGGGGGCAAGGTAAGCAAATTTTTGGCGAGGGTAAGCAAATTGAAAGCGGGAGACGGGGGGAAATGGGGTGGGGATGAGTGGGTGGGGGCTGGGGTGATTAGGCGGGGTTGAGTGTGAGGGGGTGGACAGGGGGGCGGGGCCAGGGGTAAGTGGGGCGGGGAATCAAGAGACGGGGAGTGAAGAGGCGGGGGCGGGCAATTAAATTTTTGGGCGGGGTAAGTAATTGAGGCGGGGGTGGGAGGCGGGGGAATGGGGCAGGGGCGGGGGATGAGTAGGCGGGGCAAGCCAGCCCTGTCCAGTCCATGTCCCTCGAGTGTGGGTGAACTGGTGAGGGTGGTTGATTGAACGGAATCCGTCTTTGACGGGGTTTCGGCTAGTTATTATAATTCCTCGATTCCTTTTATCGTTTTTTTTGAACATTTTTGTTTCTCAGCAACCACTTGTCCATTGACACAAAATGTTCAAGTTAGGAGCGACCCCCCCCCCCCCCCCCCCACGATTGGGAAATTTTAATAATCATGATGTCATAGGTCACGTGGTATGGCAACTATCTTGGATTCAACGCAAAATATACTTTTTTCAATTATATTTCTGAAACCGCTGATCAGAAAAATTTGAAACTTGGCACATCTCAATCTACTCCCAATGGGCAATATTGTAAGGATGATGTCATCGGTGAAGTGGTGGACTAGCCATAATGAAACGGAAGACAAAGAAGGAACCCAAAGAAATCAAGAGGAAAGATAGAGTCATCAGGAGGAACCTGGATAGGATTCGGGTTTCAGCCGCTACTCCAAACCCTCAAACCCATCCAGGCGCAGCCAAATGAGCCTTACAGAAACTTTTCTGCAAGAATTCACTTCTCCTTAAAGATAGAAAACGAAAGAGAGAAAAAGAGAGGAAAAGAGATGAAAGGGAAGAAAAAGCAAGAATTAGAATGAATAAAGAGAACTGTGAAAATAGTAGAAAGAAGTGTGAAAGGAATAAAGAACAAAGATGTCGGGAAGAACCCGGACAGATAGACTTCAGCAGTTACTCCCCAGGCTCATTTGTTTATGTTTTAATCGAAATCCTTGTTACCTCCACCACCGAAGGTGAAGGAGGTTATGTTTTCACCCCTTTCTGTCTGTTTTTCTGGTTGTTTGTTTGTCTGTTTGTTTGTGTGCAGGATGTCTCAAAAAGTTGCGGACGGATCTAGATGAAATTTTGTGGACACGTTGGGTGTGTGACAAGGACGAATTGATTAGATTTTGGTGAAGATCCGGATCCGAAAACTTGAATTTTTTGAACGATTCTTCACCATTGAGAGATAGGGCCAAAAACTATGTGTAGCACGATATCTCAAAAAGTTGTAGACGGATTCGGACGAAACTTGGTGGACATGTTCGATGTGTGACAAGGGCGAAATGATTAGATTTTGGCGAAGATCCGGCTACTAGAATTTTTAAAGTGATTCTACACCATTGAGGGATAGGGCCAATAACGATATAGTACTGCATAGCATGATATTTCAAAAATGTATCGGGCCCGATATGTTCTTGTGGATCAGGCATTACGTGGTGGAGATATGTGCTCCACCGAGTGCCCTTCGAGTTTACCATTGAGATTCAGTGCCCAGGCCGTAACATTTTTACCAACTGAGCATTTGTCATCAAATCTTCAACAAACCTTTATTATGAGATTGTGGAGAACACAATTAATAAAATGTACAATTTTGTTTCACTCTCGTTTTCATCGAATTTAGTTATAGTCCAAGGTGGGTCCAGACAGGCTTTGCGTTTTGAGATGCTTTCTCGTTCAACTTTTGACTGTGTTCACCCGCACTCAAGCTTAACAGCTTATGGGACACCGCTCAGAATGGATGAATTAATCAACATTTAATCATGAGTAGAAGTCGATAACTTCATTTTCAATAAGCACATGTAGATCACTATCAGTATATACCATATGGATAACTCTCATCACATACAGACAGACAACTATGATCACATCAAATTTAGTTAGAGTCCAAGGCGGGTCCACACAGGCTTTGCATTTCATCCCGTATCTTTTGGAAGTTCTTTCAGACAACTATGATCACTATATGCTTGGTGTTGGCTTAATGGTTAGGGTGGTGTGCTTGGGATCCTAGGATCCTGAGTTCAAGTCCCACCCACTGTTGAGTTAATACCAGGTGGGGTTGACTCTGCCTGTCATCCTTCCGAGGTCGGCAAAATGGGTGCCAGCTTGCTGGTATCCTGTATCGGTGTGGCGAGCTGTCCAGGTTTGTACCCATTAGCCCAGGAGACTGCTTAGGCAGCACCAATGCTCTGTACAGAGTATGGACCCAATGGATGGATGGATGGGTTCGGGTGAAAGACCTGGAGGGAAGAATGAGATTGAAGAGACGTGTAAGTTGGTTCCACAGGCAGGGAAAAAAAGGAACAAACGAGCGGACGTGAGCAGTGATCCGAGATTTTTTTTGGGGCTGATATATCTCCCTGCACTGAGGCTTCGGTCAGCATGTGCTGCAAGTTTGGTTTTACTGCATGAGGAGTTGATTTATTTTATCAATGAACTTCACTCATGAACCAATATTTCTGCACTGGTTGGTGAAAATCTGAGCTCGTCGTTTCCACCTCACTAAAGTGGAGTTTTCTGAACCAGATTCGTCATGTTGTTATGTTGTTGTGTCTTGCCTAGTTGTTGCACTGTTGTATCCCATGCAATATTTCATGTAAATTTGTTCATCGTTTCTGCATTTTGTTTCTGTTCAAGGCCTGACGAGGCCTACACTCGGATAGAAAGTGTGAAAATTATTTCTCTCCATATTCCTCGTTTTGTTTCCTTCTTCCTGAGTATCTTGCTTCTAACTCCACAACATTATCATATTTCCTCTCCTTGCTTCAAAAAATCAAAATAAACAAACAAATGAAAAAAAACCCCCAAAAAACTATTTTTCACTCCATAACGATTCTCATTTCTACTTGAATTTCCTTCTGCTTCGAGTTCTACATTTTTCACCTGCCCCTCTTTTCTCAATGTATCCAAACTGAATCTACATTATATATAAACACTTTTATATCCTGTAATGTTGTTGTTCGTCTTTCTGCTGCTCCCGTTAGGGGTCGCCACAGCGGATCATCCGTTATGATCCGGCAATACTTGATTTGGCACAGGTTTACCCGGATGCCCTTCCTGACGCAACCCTGCGCCTCTTACGACACAGGGATAAGGATTGGGTTTTCATGATTCCGGGCTGTCCTACACTCTCTCATAGCGCGGCCAGTGCAGAGCCCCGTCCTCACGCGATCCTCCAACCCAAGCCTCCGAGTACCGGTTACAGGCGTACGCCACTACGCCCGGTCTTTATTTCCTGTAATAAAGTATTAAAATCAATTTGAAATAGCATTTGAACCCTTGTATCCCCTTCAAAATGCCACAAGTGTTTTCCTTCTGCACCACAATATATGTCTTCTTCTTCTTCTTCACAGTGACACCCCCCCCCCCCCCAACCTCCCATGTACGTACAGCACAGTGCTTCCTATGAGTTCAACAAGGGATCTTATCTCCCTTCCCATGATCTGTTTGTCAAAGTGGAATCTGGATTCAGAAAAAGCACACCACCCATCCCACCTGCTCAAATGTTATGTCCACCCTTCCTGGCATCCCTCCTCACCCAACCTCTCAATGCTCCCCTTCATGGCCACCCTCTCAAACCTTCCCCCGCATCCCACACTCTCAAGCCTTCACCCGTACCCCACACCCTCCTGCAACAGAAAGTCTCTGATGCCTTAGTGTGTCTCCCCGGTTATTATCTCCTCCGATTTGACAGGACTGAACAATGTCCCAGCGGTGGTGTTGAACTTTACATAAAGAACTCAATTTCTCACTGCCACTATACAGATTTTACACCCCCTATTCCCCAGGGGTACCTCTGACTGCGACCGCCCCTCTGCTCCCACCTCATATTTATATGTGTTGTACCTTCCACCAAACAGTGATGACTCCATTTACACCTTGCTCACCGAAAACATGGACCAACTTCTATCCTCTCATCCAAACTCTCTTTCCTCATATGTGGTGACTCCAATTGTCACTATGCAACTTGGCTGGGTGTTGGTACCTCTCTCACCAGCCATGGCACTTCAGCGAAGGACTTCTGTGACTCCATGAGACTGACTCAATACTAAAGCTTCTGATTATTATATACGTATGTCATGTTTTCCGAAGCCATTCTATCACATATATACTGGCAGGGTATGCTTACACATTGTAAGCAATAACGAACCGTGCTTCCCCAATCAGTTAGTGAGTGGTTAGAATGAGATTTATGTATTAGATATATGAGGAGAGGAAGAGATACCTGTATGTATGCATATATATATGTATATATTTATATGTATGTATATATATGTATGTATATATGTATATATGTATATATATATATATATGTACATCTTCTTCTTCTTCTTTCGGCTGCTCCCGTTAGGGGTCGCCACAGCGGATCATCCGTATGATCCGCATAATGATTTGGCACAGGTTTTACGCCGGATGCCCTTCCTGACGCAACCCAAGCCTCTTACGACACAGGGATATGGTACACCTATTTTAACCGGGGCATACACCGGGCCCAGTACACTGGTACTCACTTCACCGACCTTGGAAGGATGACAGGCTGAGTCAACCTCCTGGTGTGTATTAATTCAAGCGGCCAACGGGGCTTGAACTCAGGACCTTTTGGATCCCAAGCCGCTACCCTAACCACTACGCCAACACCAGGCTATATATGTATATGTATATATATATATATATACACATATATATGTTGTTTATATATATAAACAACACAAGACTAATGTTTTAACTTAGGAAGAGTTCAGAAATCAATATTTTGTGGAATAACCTGATTTTCATCACAGCTTTCATGGTCTTGGCATGCTCTCCACCAGTCTTTCACATTGCTGTTGGGTGACTTTATGCTACTCCTGGCACAAAAATTCAAGCAGCTCGCTTTGTTTGATGGTTGTGACCATCCATCTTCCTCTTGATCACATTCCAGAGGTTTTCAATGGGGTTCAGGTCTGGAGATTGGGCTGGCCATGACAGGTCTTGATCTGATGGTCCTCCTCCACACCTTGATTGACCTGGCTGTGTGGCATGGAGCATTGTCCTGCTGGAAAAACCAATCCTCAGAGTTGGGGAACATTGTCAGAGCAGAAGAAGCAAGTGTTCTTCCAGGACAACTTGTACGTGGCTTGATTCATGAGTCCTTCACAAAGACAAATCTGCCCGATTTCAAGCCTTGCTGAAGCACCCCCAGATCATCACCGATCTCCACCAAAATTTCACAGTGGGTGGAGACACTTGTGGCTTGTAGGCCTCTCCAGGTCTCCGTCTAACCATTAGACGACCAGGTGTTGGGCAAAGCTGAAAATTGGGACTCTAGAGAAGATGACCTTACTCCAGTCCTCTACGGTCCCAATCCTTATGGTCTTTTGCAAACCTCAGCCTGGCTCTTTGCTTCTCATTGATGAAGGGCTTTTTTCTCGCTTTGCACGACTTCAGCCCTGCTCCTAGGAGCCTGTTTTGAACCGTCCTCGCTGTACACTTCACCCCAGCTGCCGTTTGCCATTCTTTTTGTAGGTCACTTGATGTCA
>CM068965.1:11003090-11019261 GCA_035128595.1 Eptatretus atami
ACACACACACACACACTTTCATTCCATTTTATTGAGGCAGTGAAACTGAATTATTCTCACAGCCCAACTCAACTTGACACTTCTGACTTACTAAAATCAGACTCTGGATTGTCAGTCACCTTCACAGCTCAAAAACAAGACTCCGAAGGAAAACAAACAAAAGAGGAAAAGCAATGTAAATCAATCTATCAACGGAATCCAATGAAATCCAGCACTTATCACACTCTCAGCTATTCCTGTACCTCTCACGTTCGAGCGAGAGAAGAGTATTCTAACATGGCGGCTGCTTGGCCCCAGAAATGTGTGCTGCAGCTGCGCTCCAGTTATACACACAGCTCAGTGATTTAACCTCAGTCGATGCCTATATTTCCTTCTGATCTTTTGCACTGTTTGTCCTTTACATTTAGTTTCCTCTTTTTTTCACCACGTCTTTGTACATCAGTTTTCTCAATTCCACTTTTCTATTTTCACTCCTGCGTTTCATTGGATTCTAATTCCTTCTCCTATTCCCACTAGATTTGTATGTTTTCTGAGCAGTATTGTTTGTTTGATTACAATTAATGTTACAGTGCTTCCCAGATTTAAATCTGCACATTGGATTGTAATTTGGTTTGCTTTAGTCTTGTATCAAACACTTCATCTTGCTGATAATTGCAGGATAATATACAGACTCATCAAGTGACCTCTTTGAGTAGGTGTGCCATAAGCCTCTGCCAGACCAACACCTTGTGTAGCTAAATGGTGGGTCTGGTCTTGTAAGACCCTGGTGTTTCAGCCATATTGGGGTTGATGACTTGTTATATATTTTAAAATAACTTATTTTGTACAAGACAAGCCTCGGATATTTTTCTTAAATGCAGAATAGAAGCAAAACTCACCTCCACTCATTAGTTCCTCTTTTCTCTCACCTGTGGAACCAACTTCCTCGGTCTGTTCAATCTCATTCTTCCCTCCAGGCTTCAAGACAGCTGTTAACCACAATCTCAGGTCAACTCATATCCATGATATTTTCTACACTCATTAACCCTCCCTAACCTCACCTCTTTCCAAATTCGCCACGTTTCCAGGTTATTGCCCCCACTCCTCTCCCTCACCCTCCTCTTTGTTCTATTTCTGCTTTCTCCCAGTTTTCCCTTCCACTTATGTGATTGAGAGTTTGCACCTGTATCCAGCTTGTTCACCCCGTGTTCTCCTCCCCCTCGCTTTGCTCTCATTCTTGCCCATGTTCTTTCTTCCTCCAAGTCTCCCTCTATTTTGTCCCCATACCCTGCTGCTACTGTGGGTGTGCCCTCCTTCCTTTTCCACTGTTCTTTTCATTCTGTGTTGGTCCGTTTTGTGTTCTAGCCCCTCCACACGAAAAACAAGACTGGCATTGATTTCAGGTTTATACTTGTCAACAGTTTCAAAACACACTCCCTCCCTCCCCTCCCCCCCCCATGCCCATTTCACATTGCCTCTTGTCAATTTTATCCATTAGTACATTTAATTTGAAACTGTCTCCAGTCTTATTTACACCAATGGTTCAATCCAATCTGATATCACTGATGACATGTTGGTTTATGCAAATTAGGCATTCTGCTTAACTTAGTTTCTATGTTCCCCTCATGTGAAACTATTTGGTGCTACAACAGATACAAGCTGCATGGTGGCAAGCTCACCATCTAAAGATGATTTGTCTGGTTGACAATACCTTCAGGTCAACGTATCAAAGATGAAAACATACTGGCTATACACTTCTGTTTAGTAGTTGTTGTCATTGGTATTCTGAATGTAGATCTCTGAAAAATTATACATATATATTATATATGTATATATATATATGTACATATACACACACACACACACACACACACACACAGTACCGACAGTGGAGAAAGCTTAATTGGAACTAATTAGTGGCAGCCACCGACAGTGGGACATCAGGGGAACGAATGAACAGGAAAACAGGCCCAAAGGAACATGAAGGCCAGACAGACACTCCAAACAAGCACAAAAGCTCATGAGGCCCACAAATACATTACATCAACAAATTAACACCAACAATTAACAAAACTATTAAGCAAGACAATTTGAGAACAAGTATCCTAAGATTTCATGGGGGACGGGAATACAAAGAGAAGCAATGATAATCAACTCAACAATAAAATCCCTTGCTCTCTACCGATACCACCCACGAATGATGGGTAAGAGCCTTAATTATCCTATCTCATCAGGCCCCATTCATTCTACGTGAGATAGACAACAGCAAGGGTTTGACAAGACAAGAAATACCCTCACTGTGTCTGGCGAGACACAGCACGAACCGATGCCGGTCTTGTAACCGTATTTGCAGTAGGAGAGTCAAAGCACTCTTGAAGCGGAGAGGTGCGGCTGGCTGGGTAGGGGCATGGCTCTGGAACGCAGCTCTGTAGTCCTGACACACAGCCTCTGGCGATGTGGTTTCTGAGCATCTCCACCCTTCTGCCCAGTGCACCTGCCTTTATAGCCTCCTCAACTGTGACGTACATGCCCATCCCCTCTCACTTACCATTGATCCGAGGGTCCGTTTTATGGGTAGAGGACCGCCTCCTCCTACTTGTCACCTTGGGATGGCCCTCCCCCTTTCTTGGGCTGGCTGGAGCATGGCTTTCCCATGCAGACAAGTACCTCACAGCCTACCAAAATGCTATAAAATGACATAAAAGACAGATTACAGAGGGTAGAACATCAAATAAAGGCTCAAATGGTTGGCGGTTTTTAGGCACATACATTAGGGAGGGTGGACATTATTTATCCAGACATAAAGCAAAGCGTATCTCATATCATGATTAATTACCTCACACTTACTCTATTACATTAACTACAAAAATAACTAAACAAATCCAGATTTCAGGTTTACTTACCCTCGTCAGAATGGCACACCATATAAACATCTAACCAATGATGCCCAAAGTTGTCGTATAAATTCCAGCCGTACTGCCTGGCTTTAATGGTGAGTATCGGCCATGGATTATGTCTCACACAGTAAAACTGCATAATCCACAAAGAACAATAGTCTGTCTGCCACTCAGACAATTATTACCGAAAATGCAAAGTAAGAGACCAGAAAGCACGAGGTGCAATCGACGGAGAAACTCTGTTTGATGTTTAACCAATGGTGACCATAAAATCTCTGCCTTTTGACTCGAGTGGCCAGGCCGTTGCCCCCGGGCCGGTGATGCTTTGGTGTGTGCATGCGCAGGACTTACATCCATTGGAGATCAAGGGGAGGGCTCATCGCGCTCCACATGTTGATTTCTCCATTGATCGCACCACATGCCGTCTGGTCTCTTGGTTTGCATTTGGGGGAACAATTGTCTGAGTGGCAGACTATTGTTCCTTGCGGATTATGCGTTTTTTACCATATGAGACAATCCGTGGCTGATGCTCACCATTAAAGCCAGGAGGTATGACTGGAATATACTGTATATGTATATACCAGCAAGGTATCCATGCTATACAGGGGAAGGTGCCTACATCTCAAAAAGAAAAGGTTGCACCAATAAATTCTGCATTCATGTGATCCCTTCAATCGAACATCAGGCATGGACAGCTGGTTTGTGATGGACTTGGGCAAACAAACTATGTCAATGACGAAACTGCAAATGCAGAATCCACGAATGTCACAGGTGGAAACCCTCACATAATTTCCTCATTCTGCTTTAAACTCGATCTCTCTATATTTTCATTCCAAACAACACCATTCCAATCACAAATTAATCCTATACCATTGATATAACAAAATACAACATTACAAACACTCCTGAGGTAACCGAATATAGATGCCGTTCTCACGTGACAATCAATACAGACGAATCTGCCGGCAAGAAAAGTTGGATACCAAACACCATATGGATCGAAAATTAAAATCATAATTGTATTGAGAAATTTAATGAAACCTCCCATCCACCTTATGCAATCTGCTGGGACCCCACAACGTTCCACAGAAGGTTTGATGGGGCCAGCCCCAAAACTAAGGGAGTAGTTCAGGGACAGACAGACACTCCTGCTTTATAATATATGTATATATTTGTATATGTATGTACCTGCGTGTGTTGATAGCTCCTAGGTTTGAATCTCAGCCCAGCTATAAACTGTCACGCTGGTGCTTCACAGGCACGATGTTGCATCACAAAGTGCATCATCTCTTGGATAGACGTTAAGCTGGGCATCCGGTTTAACAGCATTAGTTGGTGGACATGAGAGACCCCACAGTGTCCTCCACGAAGAGTAATTGAGATATTGCCGCACTCTGAACAAATTACAAATTCCTGCCACCTTCAGTTGAACATCAGGCTTGGCCAGCTGGATCGTGACAGAATTGGGACAAAGACTTTCCCCAACCGACACCACAAGAAGGTGGGAGTAATTGAGGTGAGCAGTGTGTGTTAGCAGGCCGACACCCTTAAAGAACTATCAGATAAAAATGAGGGGCTTTTTCAGAAGCAGCATTTTCTTGCTTATCTCAAGTTGACACCATCAAAGAGTCACAAAGTATGCACTGATACCACATACCGACCAGAGTAATGTAAGGAGACTTCTATTATGGCATTAGCAAGCCAGTTCGGTTTTTAAAAAGCATTCAATTGCAACATTGTGCTCTTCATAGGATTAGATTGGTGTCTCAAATCTCAATCCTGATTACTCGTAACCAGCTGTATTTGAACTCTCACCATCTTGGACACTGGTCTCGTGTCCATACCAGTCTCACCATCTTGGACACCGGTCTCGTGTCCATACCAGTCTCATCATCTTGGACAACGGTCTCGTGTCCATACCAGTCTCATCATCTTGGACAATGGTCTCGTGCCCATACCAGTCTCACCATCTTGGACATTGGTCTCATGTCCGTACAAGTCTCACAATCTTGGACACCGGTCTCGTGTCCATATCAGTCTCACCATCTTGGACACCGGTCTCGTTCCATACCAGTCTCATCATCTTGAACAACGGTCTCATGTCCATACCAGTCCTCACCATCTTGGACAACGGTCTCGTGTCCATACCAGTCTCACCATCTGGACACCGGTCTCGTGTGCATACAGTCTCACCATCTAGACATTGTCTCATGTCCGTACAAGTCTCACAATCTGGACACCGGTCCTCGTTTTCCATACCAGTCTCACCATCTTGGACAACGGTCTCGTGTCCATACCAGTCTCACCATCTTGGACACCGGTCTCGTGTCCATACCAGTCTCACCATCTGGACACCGGTCTCGTGTGCATACCAGTCTCACCATCATAAAACATAATGATATAATCTTATTCTTACTGTGGATGTTTCTCTGCCTGAAGTCGTTGTTTTGGTGGCCAGTAAAAGTTGCAAGAATTCTTCCAATCTCGCTCCCTAAAACACATCAGATTATATCACTGACTCAATCGAAAACTTCTCGACCATTTTGCATTTAAATTGTTCCCTTTTCCATGCAATTTTCGACATCTCTTCCATGACGAGACGCGCCCAGCATGCGTCTCATGAACGGGATTCAGACAGGCGTGCCTGCCATTTTGAACAAGATCCCAAGGCTTAATAACACCTTTCAGGTCTGAAGTACACTCCATGAAAGAGAAATGTGAATTGGCATATAATGGCTGCTAAATCTTTGCTCCTTTTAACCCCTTACTTACGCATGAGCAAGGACAGGTGCTTTCTATAGGAGTGTGTTTTTGTCTGTTCATCGTACTTGTGTATGCAAAACCATAAGGTTATGAAGATCGTGTAACAACTGCACATCATTGTGATGTCAATAACTGATGTAAAGTGATTGCGGAAAAGTGTTTAAGTATTTCCAATGCATACATCACAATAGTGGGTGTGAGGACATCTTTTTCATTCGTGGTTGACGTTAAATGGAGTGCTTGAAGATAAAAAAAAAAAAAAAAATTGTGTGCAATGAATATTGCCTTATGGATGAATAGATCAGATATTTAGGAATCAAAACAAATTCGTTTCATGTACTACATAACAATTATAAACTAGAAGGGCATTCGGTAGAGTGCATACCTCCGCCACGTAATGCCTGATCCACGAGAACATATGGGGCCCAATGCATTTTTGAAATATGCTATGCAGTACGACATCGTTTTTGGCCCGATCTCTCAATGGTGAAGAATCACTTTATATATTAAATCATTCTCGTATCCAGATGCGGATTCGGATCTTCACCAAAATCGAATCAATTTGTCCTTGCGACACACCCAACCTGTCCACCAAGTTTCGTCCGAATCCATCCACAACGTTTTGAGATATCCTGCACACAAACAAAAAAAAAACAGACAGAAAGGGATGAAAACATAACCTTCACCTCCGGTGGCAGAGGTAATTTAAACGCTGCTTCATGTATGGTCACATGACATCCCAGCCTCCAGTTTTTAAAGTAAGATGTGAGAACCAAAAAAGCATTTTTCAACATAATTTCATGGATTATCAGAAGTTTATTGAACAAGTCTCTTTTAAACTTGTAAAGACCCACTGAAAGTTACAGCTACATTACTTTTCAACGTGATGTTCAGTGATGGACACCCATGACATCGGAACCCAATTTAATCTTAAAAGGCCAATGATGCCATCATACAAGTGTTTGTCTTCCCCCCTCTTCTCTTCTCTCCCCTCCTATCACCTCTCCTCTCACTTTCTCCCTCCCACACTCCTCCACATTTTTAGACAACAACACAATTGGCAACTCGGCCCAAAGCTAAACTCCAAAAACGGTTTTGAAATTTGAAGTTGATGCGGCTCTCTGCACTTGTACGAAAGGAGTGATGACCCATTCATTCACATCGATAGGAGAGTTGTCTTGTCTCCTGATGATGTGATCTAAATTGGAAATGGCTCAGGTAATGTTTTAAACCCCCAAGTCAATGTCCAACACACATTTTTGGACTGCGCCGTGTTCTTCGATGTCTGATCCCAAAGCGATCCTATTCCCCGACGTCCGGAAAGGAGCAAAATCCGGTATTAGCTAGTTCCAGATGCGGCAACAAATAATTAATTCGATCTGTACTTTCAGTCCAGACGAAGTGGTGCCTTTGCTTCCAACTTTAAATAATTCAATTAAGCACCCTCTGAAGAGCGGGACGGCCTGGAATCTCAGAGTTTGAAGCTGAGACTTGGCGCGGAGGAAAGGTTGTAAAGGGTTTAATGAAAATGAAGAGTCCGACAAAGTAGGACCTGCGACCTAGAGAGTCATTTGATGTTGCATGTTTATTGAAGCAGAGAGTTGTGGAAACAAGGAAGTTCAAGAGATTATGGGTTAAAGACATCTAAGAAATGACAATATTGAAAGCTGCATCCCCATTCAATGTAGTTAGTTAATCCCTTGTGAAAGATCAATCAAGGTTTTAAATTAAGTATCAAACATAATCATGCAAATAAAATAGTAATAATAATAATAATATCAGGGATACTCTTATAATTACCACCTGTTGCTTTGCTGATGTCTTGTTTTGATTTGTTTTAATATGGCTTGTTATTGGAGACACGATGATGATGCTGTACTTAAACTTTAATGGCAGTCGAGAGAAGAAGAAGAAAGGGAAAAGACAACGAATCTGCAAAAATAATGCAAGTTAAAAAATATATATATATATTTATATATACTGTGTATATGTATATCCATATATATATATATATTTATTATTTATATTCTCCGCCAGTCTGTCTGTCCGTTCAGGGCGGGGTTTCCCCTGTTCAGGGAGGGGCTTCAAAATCAAATTGCTACCATTATTTTTGCTCCGCGGCAGTTCTCAGTCGGTGCTCTTGTTAAGTGATTGGGTGTACGTGTAGCTATTTGGAGAGACGAGTGTTTCCTGAAAAGAATAAGGCAAGTAGATTGGTTGTGGGATCTCAGGTTCTGATTCTATGAATGTTTAAAAATTTCCCCATGCTTTGAGGCCTCACAAAGCTAAACTAAACCTTATTGTGCTATGCCACAATTTATTCTGATATCTTTTTTGTGATATCATTTTTGACTACCGCTGACATAGCGTAAGACTCGAATAAACAAATTTGGAGAAAAATTGGACAAAATCAGACGTTTTTCAACAAACAAATACATTTTAAACTAGAAGTAGAACAGCACTCAGTAGAGCACATACTCCGCCACGCAATGCCTGACCCAGGAGAAAATATCGGGGCCAATATTTTTTTGAAATATCATGCTATATATAATTTTGGCCCGATCTCGTAATGGTGAAGAATGACTTTAAATATTAAATAATTCTCGGATCCAGATCCAGATTCGGATCTTCACCAAAATTTAATCGATTCGTCCTTGCCACACACCCGATGTGTCCACCAAGTTTAGTCTGAATCTGTCCACAACCTTTTGAGGCATCCTGTTATATATCGGTTTAGCCCTATCTCTCAATGGTGAAGTCACTTAAAAAATTATCAGATCCAGATTCGGATCTTCACCAAAATGTAATCAATTCGTTCTTGTCACACACCCAGCATGTCCACCAAGTTTCATCAGAATCCGTGCACAACTTTTTAAGATATCCTGCACACATACAAACAAATGGACAAACAAATAAACAGACAGACAGACAAACAAACAGACAGACAGGGGTGAAAACAAAACCTCCTTCCACCTTTGGTAGCAGAGGTAACAATCACTTTTGGACCTGTCCTCTTTGGGTTGTTCGTAAGGTCTATTACATAGACATCTATTCGACATGTGTTTGCATTTTTAGAGGTCCCTTGAGGTGTTCTGAATGAAATTGGGAGAAATCTGGGGAAAATGAACGTTAAAAAAAAAACAAAAAAAATCTGGGGAAAATGAATGTTGTTTTTTGTTTGTTTGTTTGTTTTTTAATCTGGGGGAAAATTAACAGGTCCTTGCTCTTTTGTGAGATGCATGCATACTATATTTGAAAGCTCTTCCTGGCCGTGGGGAGAGGGGTTCGGAACTGTCCCCTTGGATTTTCGCTGCCTGTCTTTTCCCTGGATTTCTGTCGATTTCATGTGGAACACCACGAGGGACTTTTGAACACCTCGAGAAATGTGATGCATGCATACTATGTAGGACCCCTTTAAAAGGTCTTCCTGGCCCTGGGGAAAGGAGGGGGGTGGAAGAGGAGAGGGGAGTGATTGAGAGGGGGTGGGGAGAGAAAGGAATGGGGAGAAAAGATAGGGGGGAGTTGTCATCCGCTACTTTCAAAGCTTTTGAAATACTACATAGAACCCCTTTGAAAGCTCTTCCGCAGCGAGGTTGTGGGGGGGGGGGGGGAGGAGGAGGCAGGGGGAGAGCGGAGGGGGGGGAAGAGAGAGGGATGTGGGGAGAGAGGGAAGAGAGGGGGTGGGGTGGAGGGAGAGCGAGTGTGGTTGAGGGGATATAGAGGTGAAGTGGGGGGAGCTTCGGTCTTGAAGTCACATTTTACATTACGTGAAATTTCCACGGGTCCCTGCTAGTGTATACATAATAGGCTAATGCTGTCTGTCTGTCTGTCCCACCATGAAGCACGGAAAAGCTCCTCGGAGGGAAAAAAAATTATTAAATTAAAAGTTGCTTCAAATTAATCCAAACCTACGGGGAAATTATTTTTTCGATCAGACAAATTGAACCGAGGCGGTGTATAAGCAATATAGGAGTGTAGGCAACAAACAAAAAAAGAATATTTTTTTTCTGGTAGGAATATAATATAACTCCGATTTTTTTTTAGCTTTTTCAACAGCACAACAACAAAAGGCTTCCTTTTTCCTTTCACATCGTGGTATCTTTACCACGTGCTTCTGCTCGCACTCATAAAATGCAATACAAAGTTAACTAGAGGGGGAGCACTCGTAGAGTGCAAAACCTCCGCCGCCAATACTGCTGGGTCACTTAAGTGAACCTGCTATCCTCATATTCATTGTAGGTCAAAACGGATCAGACTCTACTGAACCACGATTGAATAAACTAAACGAGATCGACGCGCATGTAGAAATGACCAAAAAAATAAAATCGAAATTTTTTTGAAAAAAAAAGGTGCAAAATTTGTTTGTTTTTTCTCCAACAAATTTTTTTGGGGTTGGAAATCACTTAAAACATGTAGAAATGCAAAAAAAAAATTCAAATGTTTTCAAATAAAATCGAATTTTTTTGAAAAAAAGTTGCAATTTTTTTTTCTTAACAAATTTATTTTTTTTTGGTTGGAAATCACGTAAAACATGGAGAAATGCAAAAACAAAAATTCAAATATTTTTTCAAAATGGCCGCCATAGCGCCATATTGGACTTTGGACCAAGTCCAAATTCTAATGGCATGATCGTTGGACCATACCTAATCCCCCACCAAGTTCGTCGAAATCCGTCCAGGAGTTTTTCCGTAATACTGTTCACAAACAAACAAACAAACAGACAGGGATGAAACAGTAACCTCCATCCATCTTCGATGCGGAGGTTAACTAGAACGGCACTCGGTAGAGAACATACCTCGCCCGGCGAACGGTTTACGTTTTGTATCCCACTGATAGGTCGGATCTGAATCCGGACCTGAACCAAAATCGAATCGGCTTGTTCTTCTCACCTACCAACTCATCCACCAAGTTTTGTCATAATTCGTCCATAACTTTTTTGAGATATTGTGCCATATATTGATTTTAGCCCTGTCACACAATGGTGAAGAATCAATGAAAAAAATTTTTCTAGTGTTCGGATCGGGATGTTCACCAAAATCCTTACTATAATTCATGGACTGGTGTGTGTTTTTTGTTTGTTTGTGTGTGTGTTTGTCACGCTACTCCTCCGACAGTTGTGGGCCCATTAAATCCAAACTTGCTTAATAGGATCAGCATGACCCCGATTAATGTGACAAAAAATCAGCTCATTGTTCCAAGATAAAATTACATATATTTTGTTGGTTTGTCCATTGTTTACCAAAGTCATTGTTGAGTGCCAGGAGAGCCGAGAGAAGTGCACGCTCACCTCTGAGCTGTCTGTTCTGGATTTGAATCCCGACCCACCTTTTAACTGTCATCCTGATGTTTTGCGTGCAGGGCGAGCCATCAGTGTGTCGCTGTCCATTGGATGGATGTGAAACCGAAGGATCAGTCTGCCAGCACTGATTATTGGTGGACATTAAAGATTCTACAGCGTCTTTTGTGAAGAAGGGAGGAGTTATCTCCAGCACCCTGAACAAATTACAAATTCCTGCTTAAACTGCGGATAGCAATTGGTTTGGTGTTCCTCGATACTCCTTGATGACGGGTTCCACTCTTTGCTATGTTACGGTGTGGTCACTGTCTATCGCAGCAGCTTCGGCACTCTAAACAAATTGACCAGTCAGTTGGAAAATTTCATGTCTTTCATGAAATTTCATGAAAACAGATATCTTTGACTACGAATGAGGGCAACCAATTATTATTACTGTAATACCATCTCATCAATGATCTCTCCGACTCTCTGGAAAATCCTCTATTATCTCTTCGCTGATGACTCCACCCTCTGCCGTACATCTGTCATCCCTCAGACCGGCAAGCAGCAGCTTCTTCGCTCACTGCGGATCTGGATAAAATCACAAACTGGTCCAACACGTGGAACATGTCTTTCAATCCAGACAAATCTCACACTCCCACTATGTCTCTTCGAAAGACACGTTTAGAAAACCACCCCATCCACTTTCTCAACAATCCTCTGGAAGAAGTCTTTCTTTCAAGCTTCTGGGTCTCACTATCTGCCATGACCTTTCCTGGGAAAGTCACATTTCCAACCTCGCCTCAAAAGCCAGTCGCCGACTGGGAATCCTCCGTCGTGCAAAGTCCTTCTCGGCCCTCTTGAGCTCCTGACCACTTACAAAGCTTTTGTCCGTAGCCTGATGGAGTACTGCTCTCCCCTTGGGCTGGTGCTCCTGCCTCCCACCTTTCTCGGCTTCACGCTGTCGAAACCAGGGCATTTAGGATCATCGGCATCTCCCGCAATGAAGCTGAGTCTTTGGGCCTCTCACTCAATCACCGCAGGTTGGTCGGTGGTCTTTCTGTCTTCTACCGTCTCCTCTCCAGCCTTGCCCCCCCTGCTCTCACTGCGATTTGTCCCCACCACATTTCCACAGGGCGCTCAAGGTCCGCCAACAACCCCTTCTGGTAAAACTACCAAATCACGAATCATGCTCATATTCACTCTTTCATTCCTCTTTTTTCCCGCCTTTGGAAATAAACTCCCTCACTCTATTCTTTCCCATTCTTCCTCCAGGCTTTCAAAACAGCTGTTCACCACCACCTCTTATCACCCATCCAAATCCTCGATCTTCTCTACCCCCGATAATCCACCCAAGCCCACTTCCTTCAATTCCCTGCTTTCCTTCCTGAAAGTCCCTGTAATGTCCATCTTCTCTTCCCCATGTTCCCCGTCCCATCCCCATCCCTCTCCCTTCCACAGATCTCTCCTAATGTGTCTGTTCCCCACTGTTTTGTCCCTCCCACTCCCGCCCCTCTTGTCTCATGCCCCCTTGCTGTGCGTTGTGTGTTGCTCTCATACGAGCCTCGACAAGGTATACAAAAAAAAAAAATTGTAAATGATCGAAAAGACAAAAGCTCAGAAAGTTCAAACTTCAGTCACAGAGGACTTCGTCAGAAGACGACAGAGATCGTTTATGCTTAAATCATTAAAACACATGTTCATAACATCATGGGAAAGCATAGTGACAGGGACTTGCAAAAGACCACGAGATCCAGATCATGGTTTCATCGCATTGCATGAACGAGAACGGCACTCAGTAGAGTGAATACCTCTCTGCCAGATATGCCGTCGGATCTGGATCTAGACCTGAACCCCAAAAAAATAATCGAGACCTGAACCAAAATTGAAGTAGATCTCGTTTTACTTTTGGTTGGAAGCACCTTCTTCTCCTTTAAAAAAATGTGTCATCCTAACCGCCCTAAATAAATAAATAAATTTTCTTTGCCTGGTGTTGGCTTAATGGTTAGCGTGGTGGACATGGGATCCGAGTTCGGATCCTAGGATCCCGAGTTAAAATCCCCCTTTGCTGTTGAATTAAAAGTAGGTGGGGTTGACTCTGCCTGTCATCCTTCTGAGGTTGGCAAAATGAGTGCCACCTTGCTGGTATCCTGTGTTGGAGTGGCGACCTGTCCAGGATTGCGCCCAATAGCCAAGGATACTGCTTAGGTAGCCAAGGATACTGCTTAGCCAAGGATACTGCACCAACGCTCTGCACAGAGTATGGTCCCAATGCATGGATGATATATATTATCTGTCAGTGTGTCTGTCTGTTCAGGGCAGGGTTTTTCACCTAACCAATTCATCCACCTAGTTTTGTCATACTTCGTCCATAACTTTTTGCGATATCATGCGATATATCCTTTTTGGTCCTGTCTCTCAATGGTGAAGAATCACTGAAAAAATTATCGTATTTGGATCTGGGTTAGGATCTTCACCAATATCTAATCAATTCGTCTGCGTCACGCATTTAACCTGTCTATCAAGTTTTGGCTGAATCTATCCACAACTTTATGAGATATCCTGCTCACAGACAAACAAACATGAGTGAATACATAACCTCCGCCCACCTTCGGCAGTGGAGATAATCGGCCAAATCGAATGCACCATGTTCTTGAGGATGCATCAAAATATAGGATTATGTTTTGACGAATTTGTACAGCCAGAGCAGGGGTTAGGGCTCCAACTCTGCAGACTTTTGCCCTGGTCTATAATGCAATTGATGAAAGACAGAAAGATGGACTCACAGCGATGCAAGTGGGTCTTAAAGCCCAAATAAAAGAAAAAAAAGAATAGAGGTAGCTGAACATACAAACAGAAGAACGTCGGTGCTCCAGCAGGTAATTTTTGGCTAAGTGTAGCACATTCAGGACACAAGCAGCGTCGAAAATCTTCTGGCACAATGGCCATTTGATTGTACAGAATTGGCTGCTCTGCCTTGTCCTTTTTCCTGCTTTCTTCAAATTTTCTGCGAAGAAAGCTCACTTCTCCCACGTCTAGAAGTGATTGCCTCCTCTGAACGTATCGTTCAAATTGCAGGACTGAGAAAGGATCGACCATTCACCACTTGTGTTGCAATCTGCTATTAAAAGTAGCTATCAACCGAGTGACTTCCTCGTTGAAATAATAAGTAATTGGATGATAGGTGAGTTGGTCATTATTTGACCTTGATTGCCTAACTACGATCTAAAACAATGAGGAACAAAGGTCCAAAATCTGTACCAGTGAAATCTGATAAACAATGGGTTGCTCGTGATTCAGAATTGGAGGTTGTGCACCACATAGTGCTCGTAACGTTGTTACCAATTAACAGGAGACCATTTCTGATGACAAAAGGCCCAAAGCTGATTACGTTTCCGTTTTGGAGTTTTACTAGTAAATCTAAGCGTTTAAAAAAAAACAAAAAACCTGTAACCACCAGCATGTGGCTTTCAATCCAATTTTCAATAACCACCAGCATGTGGCTTTCAATCCAATTTTCAATAACCACCATCATGTGGCTTTCAATTGACAATCCAAGCCACCTCCTCAAACCTTCCATTTGTTCTACGAGCTCCAATTTCAATTCACATTCTCATTAAAATTACACTCCGAATACAGTATAATGTTGTTACTTTTCCATCTTTACTCTCTTGTGTAAATGTTAACTTCACTTTTGCCACAAATGTACCTTGATCTTCCAAGAGCCTAGATATTAGAAACAAAAAAGGCTTTAAATCCTTTAAAATTGTCTTTACTTAACTACTTGCTACCTGCCAAACAATACCGACAGGTGTGGTAGATGAACAGTGGAAAAGGGAGTAACTTTTCCACCAGAAACAAACAAACAAAAGGTACAAAGGCTCTGACGTTTCAGGTGTCTACCCTTCGACGGAGCAAGGTGGCACTGCATATTTGGACGCTCGTTCAGATCATGCATTGCGGGCAGGTGATGAGGACGATACCAGTGTGCTGACATGTTGTGTGTGGTGCGGATTAGGTTTTGGTGAGCATCAAGACTTGTGTCCTTCCCAAGCACCTCCCACCCCACGACCTCCTCCGATTCCCCACTTCTGCAGGAGTGGAGATGTGAAGACAGGGAGAGTGGGTTGGGAATGATTGGGAAGAGCAAAAGGAGAAAGAGGGATTTCTTTATTTAAATATTAAATTGTTTGGGGTTGGAAGGGGGGAATAAATGATGAAGGAAAGAGAAAGAGGAAAACAATATTATGTTGGAAGCAAAGGGAAGGACCAAAAGCTTCAAAAGAGGTGGTTCAACAGGAATTAAAAAAACAAAGCTTGCTGAGATCATTCGGTGCTGGCGTTCCAGGCCCAAAAATAAGATGCTGTTCCCCAAGTTTCCTGCATTCATTCGTTCCCCAAAAGAGGGAAAACCCACAAACAGCCATACAAGAAACCATGAAAACCAACAAACAGCCCTTCCATCGGTGGAGTATCCAGACTGGTCAATTTGTCGAGCAACTGCCTTGTGAGGATAAATTACTGCTGTTCACTTGAACATCTTTTAAGTATTCGTGAAAAACAGTCACAAAGCCGTCAAACAGTTTCTCTGATGTAATAAGCTCGTTTCAGAGTGCATGAGATACAATGAATGACATTTGTGTCTCGAGTCATTATCTATCTATAATTCCAGCAGTGTGTGTGTGTGTGTTGTGTGTGTGTTGTGTGTGTGTGTGTGTGTGTGTGTGTGTGTGTGTGTGTGTGTGTGTGTGTGTGTGGTGTTGTGTGTGCGTATGTGACCGCTGTTTCTCGACAACCACTGGTCCGATCTAATTGAAACTTGCCAGGTATATTGCTGGGACCTGAGTATGTGCCTTTTCAAGGTTTGATATTAATCGGACAAGTGCTTCCCAAGTTATGGCCATTTATTTACCAACCAATGACAGGACACGTTGCTGCGTAGGCATGGCCGTTGGGAAGAGATCCTCAGCCACGTTCCCCATTACAGGTTACAACGTACGGACTTCCGGATAGTGATGACACTGTAGTCTAATAATTTCTCAATTTCTTTTGCGCATTTATAGATAAACACAATGCCCCGATCCAGTCGTCGTTTACGAGATTTTTTTTGGTTTGCATGTACGGCCACGCATGTACGGCCACGTGAGAGCGAAGAAACGGCCTGTGTGGTTGTTGTTTCTGGCACGTGGTTTGAAAGTTTATTATCTTGCCAAAACGAAGTATTTGCAAGATATGTTAGTCAGCTTGTGTTTTTTTT